>VYXD01006151.1:95582-120825 GCA_013397195.1 Hylia prasina
TTTTTTTTTTAGCATTTAATGCTTTTACATGAGAAAAGACTTAGTAGGACATACAAAATAGACAAATATTCTTGTTACTTCAATACTCTTCTGTGCCACAGTTTGACAGATACCAAGGAAATTGAAAGTCTTCATTGATATCATGGGCCTGTTAAAGTAAATCTAAACAAAGCCTTGCTGCAAAGTTGCACGACACCATAAATGACCTGTGAATACAAAAGAAGAGACAGGAGTACAGCAGTTGAAGACCCTCCCAGTGGTCATGGCAACTCCTGTCAGACCTCTAAGTGGACACTCAGCCAGATACCAGTTCCTAACAAGAGAAGCAAAGATACCCTCAGTAATCAAGGGGTAAGAGGCATCAGAAGGAGGGCAGAAAGGGGCTTAGCTGTAATCTCTCCCCACAGCATTACTACTCTTCAATTTCACCTATTATTGTATCATAAACCTAACTTACACAGCAAAATTCCTTGGCTTAAGATGTGAGAAAGGCCTCTGGAAAAGTCTACAGAAAGATAAATAGTTAAACCTCAGACTGTTCAAAAGGGATGTTGGTAGCTTGTAGCTTTAAAAGGAGGTAAACCCACCAACAAGGAAAAGCACAAAAAGCAACTGCGGAAAAAACCCAAACCGAGAACAAACAACATGACATGGAGATCATGTGTCATCAGCTATTTGAGTTGTCAGAAATGGGGTCAATTAAAGGCGGCAAGTCAGCAACCTCAGGAACACCGAAGAGGCTGACCTTCCTTCTTCAAAACACCATCCAGTCAACAGCAATTTTTTTGGGTTTCAAAAGGCATTGTTACAATTTGGGAGCATGATAGTGGGGGTGTGGGGGTTTTTTGTCACTGCTACAGAGCATGAAGGGAAACATAGGTACACATAAAGTAACATTTGGCAAATGAACACCCAGAAATCTATAAAAATGGTAAGAATGGTGCAATACTCACTGTGCACACATGAGGCCAGTTCTCAAGCTGATAGAGCATTTCCATGCTAAGGTCCTCCCAGTACATTTCCCGATAGATCTGAGGCATCTTTGACACCCTGACACCACTGCTGTACTTGCTCAGAAGCTCCTTAATGCGACTTTGAAGTTCATGGACACTGGCAGCAGAAGAGCCAGGGGCAACAGTATGTGTCTCTGCAGTGGATGTATTCAAGCCATCTGTTTAAAAAAAATACAGCCTTCAAGTAAACACAGCCCTACAAACAGAAAGATGATTACCTTAAACTTCAACACTAAACACGGGAGCTGCCAGTATAGCACCAACTCTGAAATGTGGCTCTCCTGCCCAGTATAGCTGGTTCAGGTAATTCCTATGGCAAAGAACTATGGAAATCTCAGACATTTAGTAACTATCTAAAAATGAATTTCCAATCACTGCAGTTATTTTCATAAGATGCTGCTACTGAAGGGATGTTACTTCTGAAGGGATTCTGGAAGAGGATACAGAACCCTCCACAGCTGAGACACTGCATGAAGGCAGTATCCCAAGAGGGACACAAGATAATTTCTTTATGAGTACAAACACACCAAAGATACTGCACGACAACCAAGAATGTTCTTCTATATTAAGACTGGAGTACAAATCAGACCCATGATTTGCCTTTTATTCCAAGGTATGTCCTGAGGAAAAGTCTCCACCCAGCAGGCAAATTTTCTGTGCTACTGCATCCAAGGAAGCCCTTCAGTGGAGCAAGGAAAGTGAAAACTGTTCAGCTGCTCTGGGCAATTTCACATATTGTGTTTAGGAATTAGGCAGTCATTATTCCAGGGGGACATCCACATCACTAGTTTACCTGCTGCCTCATCTCTACACCTCCCTTTGGTGGGGTATATTTGCCACCAGACCTGAAGCTTCACAAATCAGGCTGACAAGTCTCAAAGAAAGCAACCATCAATCTGCAAGCCCATCAGCTGCACAACTGTTGAGCCGTGCAGGCAGAAGACTATTTGCTGTACAGATACATTAGTAATGCTGCTTACTCCTGAAAGCCAGGATTTCAATCTTATACCAGATTCCTACCCCACCTGTGAAGTTAAGCTTACTCCTCTTGTTTCCACACTCCTCACACTGGCTTTGTGATTGGCTTTCACACTGCCCAATGTTTTTCCTACAAGACTGAGAGGCTGACAAGCAAACATTTCCTCAGCACAATGAAATAAGAGTGGAAAGGTTCACTCACAGAACTTGATTCCTCATCCAAACCCACATTCATTCAAAACAGCTACTAAGATGGATTTTTTTTAAGATGACACCCACTCTGAGTAATCAACAAATGATTTCTTAATGGGCATACCACTTGACTCTGTGGAAGAGCTTCTGGACAGGTGAACTTGCAACTCCTTTTGAAACCGTGGTGGGACAGTCTGTCTCTTCTCAGACCTAAAATTGCAAAGAAAATCGTGCAGAATCACTCTTCTGTGTCTAAATAACATTCCATTTGCTCTTAAGACTTAAACATAAAATAAAATGCATTCCACACATTCCACACACTCCTAGAAGGCCTCCTGCAGATGAGTAGTCACAATGTCCTTGTCAGGAAGACAACCTCATCAGCAGTAACAGGACAGATCAACAGGTGGTTTCTAGTTTTCACTCATTTTTCTCATTATTGTGAGAAACAAAACACAGTAAAAAGACATTAGCAAAGGGGAAGCATCTTGGAACACACAAGCATTCAAGGTCTTTTTGTGCATGCTGTTGGTTACAGTGTTTAACAGATCCTTCTCTGAAGATCTCTCCCACTGAAAGCACACAAATGTCAAACTTGCAGGTGTTCTTCGGGGGTCCTCCAGAAAGCAGCAGCTTTTACTTGGTAATACAGACACCAAAATGAGCTCCTGACACTGAAGAGGGCACAGCACTGTGTAGTGCACAAAGACCTGGAAAAAAATCAGCTTTGCAATAATTACATACACTGCAAGCAAAAGGGAACAAGAGTTGGAGAAGTGAATTGAAAGACTAGGCAACATCTCCACCATAGCACAGCATGTTGCTCTGAACCAGGAATATCCTGACCAGAGCAGATCCTGCACAGGTACTGGGCAGGCTTTGCAGAAGATCTCTGCCCAGGGACCAGTTTAGGAATTCAGGAACAGCAGTGGAACAAGCCATAAATGTCACTAGCTACAGAAACACCAAGGGTGATTTTCACAGCTTCACCTGGACTCTGAGAAGGTAGGACAGCAGTCCAAGTATGAGGCTGAGGCTAGTTTCAACAAGAAGACAAGACCAAGTAGCCCTATGTGTCATCACATTGACTTTTAATCAGAGCATATCCATGAATCAGAAAAAGACCTCCCATATTCACATCTCTTCTAAGGAGCATCTTAAAAGATTTAACACTAATTTTTCTTCCCTGCTTTTATGCTGCTCCTGTTAGATGAAGCCACTGCTCCTCCATCAGCTATGGGTATCACTTGTACCAAAGACCATACTTCTGTTTTGAATCATGTCCCACAGCACTAGCTGTGAGGAGAGGCACTGCCCAGCTTGGCAACTTACAAAACAGGACCCATGCCCAGAAGTGCTAGGCAGCAGCAGATCAACTACATGCACATTTCTGAAACTTAGAAAGTACAAAAGCAAAGCCACCCGCACAAAATCAAAAATTACACTCACACCTGGCACTTGCTGGCTATCTGAGAAGCCTCTTTCCTATAACCCTTCATCTGCATTACAAAAATACCCTCTACTTTCTGGGCACAGCTCAGTGGCTCACACAAAGCAGCAGCAGTCTCATCTTAGATGGTGGCAGTGGCTGCTCATGCAGATGCTACGAGAAATTCAGGATCCCACTTCTTTGTACATCTATCTACCAGTACAGACAACTCTAAGCTGAACAGATACTCAAGCTGAAAAAGTCCTCTTAATGGAAGCAGACTCAAAAGAGTCTACCACCTTTTCTAGGCAGAAAGCAAAACAATCCTATGAAATAGCCTCATGGGTAATGGAGACTGTCCTGCTACCCCTGCCCGCCAATAGGAATCCATAGCTGTGTTCTAGTCCTCCATGCCGTATACACTTGTATCATCTTAAGCCCCACATCAGGTGACACAAATGATACACAAACCTTACACTGCAGGGTAGGCCAGCCAGAACTGCAGTAAAGTTCCAGCAAGGAAGAGGGCAGATGTTCCCTGCTTAAGCCATGTCATGTGAACACCCTGGAAAGGAACCTGGATCAGAAGACTGATGATTTCCTTCTGCTGCATGTAAAAGCTAATTGGATTTGGCATCCTCTCAGTATTAAGAGACTTCATGTAGGGTCTTCCTGTGCTTCCTATTGTGGATCAACAGTTTCCCACAACATGGTGCTGACATTGGCTTTGATCCCAGTCACCACTAGTTTTGAGCCCTGCAATCAGACAATTATCGTGCAATGTGCTGCTTGCTCACACAGACCATGACGGTCATACGTCTCCAACAACGAGATGGAATATGGCCAGACAGTGCCAGGGCCAGCATGCTTCCCTTCAGTTAGCAGGTATGGATTACTCAGCTACTTGGGAGGCCTCATGCTCCTCAGCTGCTGGAAGCCTGCTCCCAGCAAGAGGCCTCCTAGCCACACCAGCAGCCTGGCCCTTCACAAATGCCTGACCAGCCATGCAGCCCTGCCAAGTCCCCATGTGTAGCTCCAGCTGAGGAGCTAGTCATGTCTCACTGCCACACATCACTGCCTCACAGTGAAAGGGAGCGGTGCCCTTTCCTGCCAATTTCCTTACCTTGGGAAGGCCCATGCCACCATATCTGCTCTTTGGCCCTTGGACAGTGCTATCTAAGCATCAAGGCCAGGTGTTGGCCAGCAGTGAATGGCTCCTGCTGCTTCAAGCAAGGGGGTCACCAAGCACCTGAACCTGTCCTCATCATGCTGCTGCCTTCCAGCTTCAAGGATCTCTGCAGTTAGCCTTACCAGCAAGGCCTCTCCCTGCTTCTGAAGCTCCACAGCAACACATGATAACCTGAGAGATTGCTGCTGTAAGGACAAGCCTCAGACCCTGTAACAGCATCTGCAAGAAAGCCTCAGACAACTACCTTCTGCAATTCCCTGTTGTCATGTGTGACAGAACCGGGAAGACAACCAACCTGTTCCTCTTCCACTTAATGCTATGTAGGGGCAAGCCCTTGAAGCTGTGATCATGAATATCTCTAAAAAAAATATCATAGAGCACTACGGAGGTGGGAATAGACTTTGGCAGTCACAAGGAAACCACCATGTGCAGCCTCACTGAGGAGCTTCACTACATGATACTGTGTGGAGCACCAATACCTGCCAGCATCCAAACAAAGTCTGTCACTGGCAGGACATTGTGTCAAGGCAAGGAATACACATCCGCCATAGCAGGACAGATGTTCAACAGAAAAGGAGAAAACAGAGATCTTTATGTGCAACTACAAGAGCATGGATGTTCTTTCCTGCACACAGAGTGGCAGGGTGGGTAACAGAAAGTAAAAAACCACACACAGATAACAGCTCACTCCAAACTGGGAAGTGGGGCAGAGACAGTCTGTCACCCTCAGGACTTGTCTCAGTCAACCTGTGCTATGAAGGCTCAGCCACTCTCACAGGCAAGTGCTGACATCCCTGCTGGAACAGTGCCCTCAAGTCTGTGCTAGATAACTATGAGGCTGCTGTCAGCCCAGGATTTTTGGGGATGCTGTTCATAACTCCACTCGTCTGCACACTGTTTTTCCAAGTCAGGACCTCCTGCCTCCAAGCTTTCCCTCCTGCAATTCCCAAAGTAGAAGCAACTACAACAGTTCAGGAGGTACAAAACGTCTCCAGCAGCAAGAACACTTGGATCTTGCCAGTCCTGCTTAAAACTGGCCAAGTTGAAACAAATTAATTCAGTCACATGGCCACTATACAACCCTGAATTCAAACAGAATATGAACCTCACCTCCCCAGACTCTCCCTTCACTGTGTACCCAAGCTAACAGGATAGCAATTGAACTCTTTGCAACAGCACAAGATGCCTCCTCCTCCAAAAATAGGTGGGCCAAAGCAGACTTTGCCTGTAGCTTCTCCTACAGCACAGGGCAGAGACAGACAGCAGAAAGAACAGCAGAACACTTACCTAAGAGGAGCTCAGGAGAGACTACCAGAGATGAACAAAGAAAACACAAGATATAGCAGACTACATTAGGAATAGCCAGAAGAGGGGTGACAGCTACCTAATTTTATTTAATACATTACAAATCTTTAAAAGTTATAAAATACTTTCTGTATTTTCCTCATAGTAACTAACTTGGAGAAAACCCTAAGTGTTCTTTTTGCTTTGCCTGAGGCAAAGTGTCTCTGCCTTTTAAGGAAGTGCCACTTAAATAAATGCAACTCATCTGCACACACAGAAAAGGGAAGGCGCAAGCACAGCTGCTCCTACATTTCCGAGCCACAGCAGGATGGGTTGGTCCTTCTCTGCTCTGCACAACAGACCCCTGACTGCACAAGGAATTCAGGCAGGTGAGTGGGGCAGGATGTGCCTGCCTGCTTTCTGTGGATGTTCCAGAAAGAGCAGGCACTGCAGCAGGATTAAGCTGTTGTGCTGCTCTGGGCCACTTCACAGCTACACCGCTGTGGAAGTGCCATCCCACTGCCATTTCCATTCAATGCCAGGCTGACTTCCAGACTTCCAACCCAGCCCGGGTTGGAGTCCTCCCCCTGCACAGGATTACCACCACAATCACAGCTCCAGAGGACTTAGCACAGCCACAATGAGCAACAGCAAACACTTTCTCACCACCGTCAGCTGACGGCCCAGGGCAGCTGGAAACAACACAGAAACAAATGATGGGGCAGCAGCTGACTAAGCCACCCGGATTAGAGAGGCTCAAACGGGGCTGGAAAGCAGCATGTACTGCTAACCCAGCAGAACTGAAGCTCCAGCCCTCATCTCACATCACCCAAACATGGTCAGGTGGCTCCTGGCTCCAAGCACACTGGGAAGGGGCACGAACATTGATGCTGCGACACAGAAGTCAGGCAAGAGGGAAAGAGCAGCCACTTGCAGACAACCATCACCTTCAACACACACATCACCTGTCCCTGCACGCAAATCTGATCCGCCTGCTTTCTGTCACACTGGCCACAACAGTCTCTCCTGGGCCCAAGCAACAGCCCCACACTCCCTTGCCGTGACACCTTTGGCCACACTTCTCCCCAGAAAACATGGGCCAAGAGCACAGCCTAGCTATTGCAGCATCCAAGAAGGCCAAACATCACCTGTTTCCTTCCTGGGGTACCATCCCACGTTCAGACTTCACCTGCTGCAAAGTCAGGAGCCTGGATTCCCACTAGATCCCAAAAGGCATTGTGTGCATGGTGGCATCCAAGGGTCCATCACACTTATTTTCCCCTCACTTGCGCACACACACACACACACACACACTGACCTGTTTACCACAGTGACATGCCTCTGCATGGGGATTTCTTTAGGTGGTCCACTCCCAGCAGCTGCAGGTAAGGCAGACCGGGCACTCTCCACAACAGGTTTCACACCTCCACATGCCACTTCTCTGCCTCGGGGCAGGCGAGGAACAGGCCTCTTACTGCCTTCTTCTGGCATGTTCAAAGACCGAGGCTGCCGCAAAGTTCCTTTGGGCTTGCCTAAAGAGTTTGCAGATAGAGCCATGAGTAGCATTCTCCTCCTCCCAGCCTACCTCCACGTCCCAGGGTACCTCCTGTACTGCCATCCAAAGGGTTTCTTCTCTACTGTGGCTTGTGGGCACCTGAACTCCCACTACACGGCAGAGGTGGCCAAGTTACACCAACAGAGGAACACATCACTTTAGCATTCAGGCGACACTGGGATAAACAAGATCTTGGGCACTTTGGCGTTTATATGCTGGATGTGCCACATCAGTTTTGGAGGTTTCAAACACTTCCAAGGGGATTGATGTGAATCAACCTGCTTTTATAATTCCTGTCATTTAAGTGGGATATGACCCACTAGTTCTGCTTCCCAACCGGCATCCTTGTAGAAAAGCAAGAAGCAGCTAACATTTCATTACAGACAACAGGGGAATACACACAAACTGAGAACTATTGTTGTTCCAAGCTGCCAACCTGCAAATGCGCCATGCTTGGGCTTAATCCTAGGCCCAATTCCACAGACAGTCACACAACAGCACAGCTGCGAGGAAAACCTGACCCACACTTTAGGGAAATACTGCTACAGCAGCTTATGCAAAAGGTGAGAGGTAAAAAGAGCCAAAAGTGGGCACCAGAACTTCTGTGGTATGGTGACACTAGCATCAGCAACAGGAGCCACTGAAACAGCCACAGATAATGCTGCAGGGACTCCTCCTCACTGTGAGGGAATGGTTCAATCCTCTCACTCCACAACAGGCCAAGGCCAGCCTTAAAGAACAAGTAGGCTCATTGCCACATTTCTTGCCTGCATTTCAACTGCGTTTCTCACAGAAGCAGGAGCACACGAAAGTGAAGCCAAGTGTCCTACAAGGAGTTTGTTTTTCAAGCCCGTTCGCATACACACCTGAAAAAGGTTTTCTCTTTGATTATGGCTTTCAGATATAAGCACCCTTGTCAAGAATACTCATCCTCCCAAGAACTCTCCACCCGGACCACGGAACTCATGACTGTAGGTGACATCCTCACAGCCAAGACTTTTGCTGCAGCAGCTGCACAATTCCTTCATAAAGACAGGCCCTCCAGAGCTGCCTATGGCTTACCTGACAAACTGACTGGAGATGTGTTCTTCAGCCTCATTTGACAGTTCACCTGCCGAACTGTTTTCTTCTTGGAACTCCTCTGTCGGGCCACCAGCTGAGCAACTCGCACAGTTTCACTGCAACTAACAGCATGGCAAATGACCTTGTTGGAGGAGGAAGGGAATGGGGAAAAAGCAGTCAGTGAGACCCCTGCTCATTCATAGCCTTCAAAAGCACTTGTATCCCTTTCCAAGCCTGTAACTGCTAGATCATGCAGCCCAGCAGTCAGTTCAGGAAAGGCTTCAGCAGCCTTCAAGACAGATCCTGGAGATCTCAACTCTCCTATTGTAAAACCCCAGAAGAAACCTCAGTGAACCTCAAAAATTGGCAAACCAGACAGCCAAAGCCTCTCCATCACCTTTCCACATTAGATTGGGCCCCTCTGAAAAACAGCCTGGTTTCTAACTCCCATCCCACAGGCCCACAATCTCGCTTTACAACTCTGGGAAACCACGGGGTTGCAGCCTGTCCTTGTTCCTCCTACCAAGGCTCACTAGAGGCTCTGGCACCATGCTGACTCTATGGAGCAGGGCTGCCTTCACCCCCTTCACTGCACAACCATCCTGGTTGCACCAATCTCCTCACAGGCACTGGTCTGGCCCCCAACAACAGCCCAGCCTTGGACAAGCCCACAGCTATCTCCCTGCCCAACTTTATGGCCTCTTGCCTCAACATCCACTCACCACAGGCCATCCATGGATGGACACAGGAACCCAGCCTTGGCAAGAAAACAAACCATGTGCCTAGCACACACTTTGCCTCACAAAGAAGATGAAAACCCCAACTTTTGCACCATTCAACTGCTGCAAAGGCAGCTGGATGAGTACTCCTCCAAGACTCCATAAGGACACAGGCAGTTAGCCTAAAAGAACTAAGATAAAAATGGAAGTCTGTGGTCTCAGCCATGTTCTGTGGTGGCGTGAGAGGTTGAGAAAGGGCCCCTTTCTCAGCAGTGCCATAGAGCCAGCACTGCTGTGTTGCTAGCCATGGCCCCCAGCAAACATCAGAGATGACCATTTTGCACAGGAGCAGGGCAAGAGAAGCTCAGAGACTACACCAGCACCCCTGAAATTTAGCAAACAGCAGCTCCAAAAAGCACCATTTCATCCAAGACACAGCAATCAAGGCAGAAAAACAACAAAAACAAGAGATTGCTAAGCAGCAACAGCTTATTCCAGGGATCTTCTCAAGTCTCCTAGGATGACCCAAAGAGCCCAGAAAATCATGGGCAATGGATGATGACACTAGAAACCAGGCAATTCCTCCAGCAGTGCTCTCCAGCTCATCCTTCCCCCTCCTCTTCCTCTCCTCTGCTGCACACCCAGCACCTTTGCTGGGCTGGCTCATGCAGGCAGGGGCTCTCCTGACGTTCACCTCTCCTACCCCAGGAGCTCCTGCTTAAAAATCAGACAGTGTCCCTGCTGCACAGCCAGCACTGATAAAAACAGTAATCTGGCAGTCTCACCACTGTTGTGATTCAATGCCAGGAATCACAGAAAAAACTGAGGCTGAAAAACACTTGCTCAAAGCAGCATCAACTAGACCTAGTTAGATGGTGGAATTATCTCCAAGGACAAAGAACTCTCAACCACCCTGGCAACTTTTTCCATTGTTTAGCCAGTCTCACTGTAAAATTGGGTGGTTTAATGTTTATATGGCACTGCTTTTATTTCACTCACCTTCCGTTGTCTCGTCTGTTCACTGAATACCAATGAGAACTGGAGATGGAATCTGGCTCCATGGGTTTTTTACTCCCTTTAACAGACATATGGATAAGATTTCCCTGAGCTTTCTCTGTTCCAGCACAAACAATTCCCACTCTTTGAGCCCTGTATCAGAGATGTTATGTTCCAGCCCCTTCATAATCTTCACAATCATTCTATGAACTTGCTTCAGCACGGCCATGTCTGTCTTGTTCTGGGAAGCTTAGAACAGGATGTGCTTTCACTGCTGCTGAGCAGAGGGGAATAATCACCCCCACCACAGTGCTCGCAACTCTTCCTAATCAATCCCAGTATGCTGTTGGTCTCCTTTGCTGCAATGGCACCCTGCTCACTGGGAACTTTGCACCCACCAGAACTCCAGGGCATCTCTCTGCCAAGCTATGTTTCAGTTGGTCAACTGAGCAACTGACCAAGAGCATGGACTTGACAAGGCTTTAGTGAAGTGAAACACAGGAAAAAACTGCAGGTCTTCATCTATTGCACCAGTTTTTCTGTTGTCCCTGTATCCCTGTCCCTGTTTATTCCCACTGCCTGTACACTTAAACCAGCTATTTTAAGGACTTTCTTTGGAAGCACTTTCTCAGAACTGGCAGTGCTCTGGGAGTTGTTCACAAGGGGATGGCACTTTGTCTTGGTCTTCAAGTTGTTCAAATAATCAATAGTAAACACAGAGCTTCTTAGGTCCGTGTATGTTTGTTTGGGCAGCATCTGTATAATCCTCCTAGGCTGCTTCTCCCTGCTCCCACATCATGCGTGCTTCCATTTATGGCTCCGTTTTGTCAGTGCTCCTGCCTCCTTTGCTTTTTTCCCCTGTTGGAACATACCATCCTTGAAAATGGAGGAAGCAATCCTTGAAAGCTCACTACCTCTCCTGGATCATTCTCTTCAGGACTGTATTCCATCAGTCTTCCAAGCAGATTCCTAAACAGGCCAAAGTCTGCACTCCCAAAGTCCTACATTATTGATCCTGCTTTTCACTTTGTTTCCCTCTTTTCAGGCTCACAGACACCATCTAGGCACAGACAGGGCTCTTCCCAGGGCTCTTTACATTTGCAATTGTCGTGCTTTGTTTTCAAGGACTGTATCCGGATAGCAGAGCACCTCTCCTCATTGATTCACTGCATATGTCAGGACGTTGAGAGCAGCAGACCCCAGAAACATCCTGGCATGCTCATATTTGGATGTCTTGTCCCTACAGCAGGTATGGCAGGGGCCCAAGTACCCCATGAGGATCAAAGCCTGCAAATGTAAGGCTTCTTGTGGTTGTCAAAAGGTGGCATAATCTGCTTTGTCCACCACTTCTTCCCACCTAAGACATTTGTAACAGCCAGCCATCACATTACCCATACACTGGTTTGTCCACTACTCATAAGCTCTTGCTATCTCATCCTCTGTCCCAAGACAGAGCTCCCAGCATCCCCACCACTCCCAGACTTGGAAGGTCTCACAGGAATTCCTCCTACTCACCACTGCAGCCCATAACTCCTCAGCAGCCAGTGTCAACCCACAGCAGCATGCTGGTTGTGTCACCTGTTGCAACAACTCTCCATGACTTCAAATGAGATCACAGCCCTGAACAACACAAAGATCTCCAGTTTCTTCTGGTTGCAGCCCAAACTGTGGACAGTCGTGTACTGGCACTTCAGAGAGATACCCAGTTATGCCCACTTCCAAAAAGCATATGAGAGCCTTCCTCAAACTCCTGGCTAAGAGGAGAGGATGCATGGGATGGACCACTGACCTTTGTTCTCCAAGTATCACTATAAAAGGTTTTTTTCTCCCTATGAAGTTTATCATAGTTTCATAAATGCACATTTTCACATATTTGGTACACTTCAGGTTTTTTCCTGTGTTTAACCAACGTTTCTAAGTAATTTTCAGCATATCCTTCCCTTGTTTCATAGTGATAAAGTTTAACAAAATGGTTTGAATTAAAACAAATTCACATGTAAAAAGGGATGGGGTAGGTAAACAGAGCAAAGCAGTCTTCAAATTTCTCCTTTTGAAGGGGCTTAATTATTCAAGCAGAACTCAAAAGTTTTCTTAGAGGAAGGTGCTTTATAAGGTACTTCTTATAAATGAAGCAAGGCAAAGTAGGGTTCCTTGATGCAACCACCTGGTGCAGGTGCACAGTATTTCAATGAGTCCCCTTGCAGTGCTTTCTGTATACTGAACTTAATTCTCATCTTCTGTGGAGACTGGAGGACATACCCACTACATAAAGACAAAGTCATCAGCTTTAATTTTTCCCACATTCAAGACAGCTAAATTAGTGTTCAGCAGCAAGAGGAACAAGGGACAATTTATATCACTGCCTTCCCAAGATAATCAGGCTGTTCAGCCTCAGTTACTTAGCTAATATTCACCTCCCACAAATACTTAAGGCAGCAAGTAACATGTGGCACTCTGAGATCAATTTGTATTATTTACTGCCTACTTCATACTATTCCTTGTTGAATACATTTCTTGTGGTACATCTAGGACAGCTGACCTACCAGTAAAGAAAGTCCTTTTAAGACTATCTAGGGTTAAGACTATCTAGACTGCAGTCAGGGTCATCAACTGCTACAGGACCCCTGGATGTGCATGTCTTTGCTGTCCTGTCCCACTGTCCACAAGGGGATTAAAGGAAGAGACAAGGGTCTTGACAGACATTTTAGAGGTCAGGGTCTTCCAGAGCCATGAAGAGAGACTGGCTGACTTTGTGCTCTTGCAGTGGCCTTGTGTGGACTATGAGCTACGGTATCAACCTATAAAGGAGATCAAGCATTCTGGAGAGAGATGAGCAAAGAGAACAGGCTTATAATAACATATAGCCTAGGTCCTGTAACAAGAAAGCACATGGGAGCAGCCCCAGGTAGCTTGGCAGCCCACATCAGTGCATAATCATGCTTGCCACCCTCTGCTTAATGTCTGCCACGGGGACACTATGGACAGTGGCAACAGAGGGTCATCAAAGAGCAACATGGGCTCAGTCTTTGCACCCCTCCTGCCTCCCAGGTGCTCAACAAGGTGCTACCTCTCAGCTGCTTCAGTCATGCAGCTCACAGTTGGCACTTCTGAACCCCAGTGAGTCTTCCTCAAGTACCTCAAGATCCCTGTTTAGTCACTTTCTCCTTTTTCATCTCCTAAAGCCACATTTCACTGTCTTGTAACAGCTGCCACAAAGAAGTCACCACCCCTAGTGCTATTCAAGAGCTCACAAGGCCCTCAGCATACATAGTATTAGTGGATAAACAAGGCTCTCAAGGGAAGGGAGGATACCAGATTACACGCTGCAAGGCCCTAGTTAGAAACAGATGGCTATCTGCCAAAACCACTACAAGGAAGCATTTAATTGCAGGATCACAAATGTTCCCAGACCTGAGGCACCTGCAATCCTTTTACTGATGTAGCTGCAGCCGACGGCAGGCTTTGGAGAAAAGGAATCCCAAACCTGCTTATCTGGTGTAAAAGGGCAAATTCTGATGTAAATATGCAGAAAGGGAACCTGCTGCTCAAAAACAGCCAGATTTCCAGGTATCAGGACAAAACCCAGGATACCTCTCACTGTGTTCTCACCACACAGCTAATGAGGGAGAACTAGTTCTGAGTTCCCAGATGCCATTTCGACCCAGCAGACCAAACAAGGAAGCTTAGCCTTAAGTCCTGTCTCTTCAGACCTGCTACGACAGCCACACATTGTGCCAAACATCCACTAGATTTTTTTTCTCTGCCAGAGGCTACAAAGACTTCAGGAACCCAGACATAGCTCCAAAAGGAGAGAAGCTTCAAGCTTACCATGTAGATCATCTGCAAGTCATACAGCTACACCAGCTATCAAGAGAATGCATTCTGACTTCAAACTAGGAAGCCCAGACTATTGGGCAAGGAGGTTTGAGGTCCTAGCAAGTTACTTCCAAGGTGGCAGCCACCAGGGGACACAGGCTAGTGCAGCAAGAGCAAGGAATAAGGGACAACTCCTCTACCACACCAATCCTCTGTTAAGATCTACTTCTCCTTCTTAATCTGTGTGATGACCCTTTATCCCTTGCAGGCTTGCCAAGCTGAGGCATTTGCAATTGTTGCAGCAAGGCACCTCACTTACATGCGCTCTTCCTCACCTCAGCAGGTATTTGCAAGCCTGCTGCACTGCAACCCATAACAAACAAGAATCCTAAGTCCAAAGCAAGCACTGTCAGACTTATAAGCAACAGCACCCAAGAGTTTCACTGCAGGCAAAAAATGATGCTAAACCCCACTGAGAAGAGATTAACACACAGGAATTAACCTTCTTTAAGGTCCCAGTACAAGCCACTAGTATCTCCTCCAAGTCAGAAATGCTGAGAAAGGGGCCACACCTCCACAGTCTCACAAATGATCTTTCCACACATCTCCAGGAAAAAGCCCTGCAACTTTACACTTTTTGCATACACAGCCTTAGGTCTGGAGGGTAGAGCAGGAAAATAAGGAGGGCTTAGTATCTTATGTCACAGTTTCCACCTCTCCCAGAATCAGTGCACCATACGCATGCTACAGAAATCCACAGCACAAAAGGGGGTAAAAGCCATGAACCAGGAACATTCTGCAAACACAAAAGACATTTCTGAACCCTAACTGATTCTTACCTCTCCCATTTTGTTCTCTTCCATTCTGACCACTCCTGGGATACTCTCCAAGTAGCTTTCCAGTGTGTCATATCCTAGGTGCCTGAAGGGAATCAACTCATTGGTCAGGGATCTGTATTCACTCTGAAGTTCTGACAAACGTATGCCATTTTTAAAGGCATGAAGAACAGCTCGTAGGGCTTTTGCAACAAGTTCTGGCTCCTGCATCTTCACCTATACCCCTGCCTCCAAAAGCAAAAAAGAAGGGGAAAAAAGCATTTTTACATATACATGTTAAAATCACTGGCTTTTACTATTCAAGCTCCCTCCCCCAACAAGCTTAGAATGCAGTAACTCAGTGGCTCATCTCTGGAGACAGCAATACTTCTGGGCAGAGTTGTAGGGCCATGGTTATGCACGCCAAGCATAATATAGTATGGGACACACGAAGTGTGACATTGTCAAAAGGTGCTGACAAAGGAGCACAGCAGCCATCATGCAGAGGTTGGCTCTGCCAGACAGTCACAGGAAGGCACAGGACCAGAAGAGGGACAGGCAATTGACCTACCACAGACAAGTACTGGATATTGTACCTGGGACAGGGCAATTCTGGATGTGTGTGTAACTGGGGAATGAGAGGCACTCTGGAAAGAGGCTGGGGGGTCCTGCCGATGGGAAGCTGAACCTGAGTCAGCAGTGCCCTGGCAGAGAGGAGGGCCATCTGTGTCCTGGGATGCATCAGGCACAGCACCACTGCTGGGAAAGGGAGAGGCCCGTCCCACTCTGCTCTGCACTGAGGCAGCCTCACCTNGAAAGGGAGAGGCCCGTCCCACTCCGCTCTGCTCTGAGGCAGCCTCACCTCAAGTGCTGGGGGCAGTTCTGGGTACCACAGTGTAAGACATTGAGCTGTTAACAGTGTCCAAAGGGGGGCAACAAAGATGGTGAAGGGAACCCGTATATGGAGTGGCTGAGGTCACTTGGTCTATTCAGCCTGGAGAAGACTGAGGAGAGCCCAACATTGCAGTCTTCAACTTCCTTGTGAAGGGGAGAGGAGTGGCAGACATTGATATCTACACTTTTGTGACCAGTGACAGGACTCGAGAGAATGGCCCAAAGTTGTGTCAGAGAAGGTTTAGGCTGGATATTAGGAGAAGGTTCTTCACCCAAAGGGTGACTGAGTACTAGAACAGTTCAAGAAGCACTTGGACAATGGTCTAAGGCACATGGTATGATTTGCTGAGTCTCCTGCGCAGGGCCAGGAGTTGGATTTAGATGATCCTGTGGGTCCCTTTCCATTCAGGATGCTCTCTGATTTGATGACACCTTATTACCTGCAGGGCTAGAACTTCCACCGAAAGTGAGACAGGGCACAACCACCCCCTGCCACAGCACCCCACACTATGGAGTGCGGGGTGTCCCTCTAAAGAGACTGGAACTGCTGCGCATGCCCCTGAGCCAGCACCTGCACCCAGGCCCACATCTCAACTCCACCATGGAAACAGCATGCATCATGGGCATGCAACATCTTACCGACAAGTGCACAATGCCTCGACTCCACAGACTCTTCAGAGAGAAAACACAACTTATATCCCCAGGCACGTGATCCTATGACACGGGGATTTTGTTCTGGCCTTCTGTTTTTTCAGCCTGTGTGGCTCATGTCTGGTAGGGCCATGGGATGCCCCGAGCCTGCCCCAGGGATATGCACTGCATCACCATCCCACCGGGCTCTGCCCAGGCATGGAGCCTTCTCAGCCTGGACCGAGGGACAAGCCTCTTCTGGGGACATGACACGGTGCTTGCTGAGGCCTGCCTGGCGGCCACCTCGCACAGCTCCACAGCCCTCGGGCACGTCCCAGTGCTCTGTGACACCTCCTGGCTGCTCCCCCAACAGCTCAGTGCTTTTTCTGCAGCCATGCAAAGGGGAAGGCCCAAACCTGCCTTTTGTCTTTGTTCAACGTATTTCATTCACATCTACAGAGTCACTCCATCAGCTCTGAAGAAAGACTGCTTTCTCTACCTCAGGCTTATGATTTTACCATCACAAATGTCTCATTTATATACATCCACAAATGCATATAATTAGCATACCTAAGTATAAATCTACTGAGCCACTCCTTCATACTAACATCTCTAACTATCGACATACCCCATGCAAGTGCTGCATACAAATATGTTGGTATCTGAGCACTTCCTGATACAAGGAAGCAGGAGCTGCAACACTGAACAAAATGGCAGCTCCCTCCCACAAAATGGTGGCAGAAACCTTCCAGCCAGGGCTCTGGCCCCGGAAGGCTGGGCAGCACGGGAGGCGGTCTCAAAGCGGGAGCCAGGGCTACCTAAAGCCCTCCCAGTCCCCCAACTCACAGGCCTGCACACACCTGGGGCTTCTCCACCAACACCCTGCTACGCCCACCAAACGCTGGGGAGCACCAGGCACAAGTGCTGCAGGGCAGGCTCTGTGCCCCCAGCTGGACATCCTCCTCCCAGGCACTCACTCAAGGCAGGGATGCTCCTGCCACAGGAACCTCTCTGCCACGGCCGTGGACCAAAGCCCCACAGAGCTCTGGCACAGCCCAGCAACAGCCCTGCTCTCAAAGTGGGGGCTGCATGCAGGCTCCACTCCAACACTGAGCACAGCACACTGGTGCACCTCAAACACCTCGTCTTCGCCCCCCAGCAACTAATGTGCAATGTGAGCAGAGCCAGTGCTTTGGGAGAAGGCCACCTCACTCTCCTCAAGGTGCTCCAGCTCTAGGCACAACACCAGAGTGCTCCTCCTCCAGATTTGAACACAGGTACCCCACGTCCCTGCACCCATACAGACAGCACAGCCAATACGTGTCTTCACACACACATGGTTCCTTAACCCTGCAATTTCTGCCCTTGCTGCTCCAGCGGGTCTCACTGACTGATCCTGCAACAATCCCTCAGCTGCAGCCGCCCTCACAGCTGCCCTCTGCTCAACACGGGCACTGCCCTGGAGGAGGAGCACGTGCTGAACCTGCACATCTCCACACAGCAACGGGCAAATCTACACTGGGCACTTGCATCCTTCTCTCATCCTTTCAGAGACTTTGCAGCTGGTGCACTCAGCTTCAAAGAGTCAGAAGACATGATTGCCACCTGCCAGAAGAAAAAGACACACTAGATTCATATGTCCTTTTGGACCCATTCAGTTTCAAATGACATCATGCACCAGAGAAATGTGTAAGTGGTGAAAATGTCTTACCTGTACTAAAAATCCCAAACACTCAAGCATTGAGCATTTTTGCTGCCTTTTTCTTTACTGTCTCTTAAATAACAGACACATTTTCTTATTTGGTTAACATGGCCCTTGAAAGTTCTCTTGCCTAAACCTCTTCCTCCTGAGTTTATCTTTCTGCTCAGGTGAAATTAACAGTATATGTACTACATCCAAGGAGTGATGAAGAAAATTTAAAATAACCTGGAATGGCAGTTTCAAAAATTGATTCAAAAGAAAAAACTTCACTTAAAAAAACAAAACAGAGGATCATGGGGGAATGTCATCGTGTGAATATCAGACATGTTAGTTGTATACCAATACAACAGTCGCATTATATCAGAAATGGCAAATTGTGAAGTCTATTCCCCTAAACTATATTGTGAGGAGTAGTCACAAGGACAAGTTAAACGAGGTGACAGATACTAGGGTACAAAGGTTAAACTGAATCCCGTATCAACCCACACCTTACAATCTTCCCATTCCGGCAGTCAGCAATTACGCAGAATACTTGTGAGGCAGTAATGGTGACAACACCTCTACATTAACAGAAAGCTACACAGCTCAAAGTAGCTTCCGAAGCTTTTTAAAAATTGTTTTTGAATTAAGCTATTTTAACATTAGGTCATTCAGCAGTTGAGACGTTTTCCCGGCGGTTCACTGCCTTCAGACAGCAGGACACTTGACTGGAAACAGAGCCCGAGCCGCCTCATCATCATTAAGCCAGCGCACATCGCTCAAACCACCTCTGCCAACATCTGAACCGAAACTTTCTTCAGAATGCTCAGAAGGCACGATCCGCGCTGCGAATCATTAGCCAGGCTAAGGAAAAAAATGCGGAAAGCTCTCCCGCAGGGAGGAATGCACTCCCTGGCAGCTTTTCGCAGACTACAAGCACTCCCCTGAGTGACTCCGACGGTAGAAAACATCCACTAACCCTCTGAAGACGGGACACTTTCTCTGTGACCGCGCAGACACTGAGGAGGAGCAGCCTCCCGCTGGCTGGCAGCGCCCGTTCCTCGGCGCTGCCTCCTCCCCTCAGACCGCAAGGACTTACGCCCGGCGGGGGTCTGCTTCTTCCTTTCCACTTCCTCCACCCGGGGTTTTNGGGTTAGAAAGGGCCTTGATGATCTAGTCCCAGGTCCCCCTGTCATGGGCAGGGACACCTCCCACCAGAACAAATTGCTCAAGGCCTTTTCCAATCCTGGGCTTGAACACTGCCAGGGTTGGGGCATCCACAGCTTCCCTGGGCAGCCTGTCCTAGTCTCTCACCACCTTCACAGCAACAAATTTCCTATTAATATCTAACCTAATTTTCTCCTCTTTCAGTTTGTATGTGATTATCCTTGCCATGCCACTGCGGTTTCTGACAGTGCCTTTTTGGCTTCCCTATGTAACCATTCAGATGCTGGTTCCAATGACACACATCTTTGTCTTCTCCAGGTTGAAAAGCCCCTGACTTTCTCAGCCTGCCTTCATAGGGAAGGTGGTCCAGTTCTTTCAGCAACTTTGTGGCCCTCCTCTGGACTAGTTGCAATAGTTCCATGTCCTTAGGCTGGGGGCACCAGAACTGTATGCAGTACACCTGCAGATTTTTAATTAATTCACTTAAATGCCTCAATTTCAGAGTACAAAAACCCACTGAATTTAGTTCTGCAGCTGGAGCTCTCTCTTGTCACCTTGTACAAAACCCACTCCACAGGTGCATGTTCCATCAAGGAGGTGTTGGTGAGTGCCTGCCTGCACTGCCTTGGGCCTGTAGCCCTGCTTAGGAGGGCTGTGCTTGCCCAGCCCATCTCCAGGTTGCTGCCAATCTCCAGGTGGTGTGCATCTGCATGGTCACCTTGGGCACTGCTGTGTACTTGAAAGCTGTAGACCCACAGCTTCAGCTTTCACTGTGTTCTCCAGTGTTCAGAACACATGGCTGATTTGTTTCCCATGCAAGTGGTTACTAGGGATGGAGAGCCCCTCAGCATGCTATATCAAGAGACCCTGCATGAAGCCTGCAACAGCATTCCTCTCTCTGTAGATGGTCACTTCTGAGAGCCAGACTGGAAGCAGCACCAGGCCCAGCAGCGTGGTCACGGAATAGTGGAGGTGTCCCAAAACCAAGCCAGAGGCTGGCTCCACAGAGGGGCACATGCCAGGGCAGAGGTGGAGCTGCTGAACCTCACAGGGGTGTGCCTGCAAGGGGCTCCCAATGGTGAGTACCACCTTCTGCTATGACTGCTACCACCTTCAGAGACTGCTTGCCACCAGAGTCCAGTATCCTCTGACAAAGCATTTGTAGAAAATCCACACATGGAGGATCCAACGTTTAATACAAATTTACTCATTTGAGTTTTTTTCATTTACAAGGGCTTTCCATTTAGTAGGGCGATACGGCAGTTACAATAAAAACGCACATGAAACTTTGCAGACTCTAGCATTTCCAACATATTTCAGAATCACAGTGCAGTTGTGAATCTCATAAGTGGCCTCTAGAATATGCATATTGTTACAACACTGTCTTTAACTGCTAGAAGGGCATATGTGTGTTGCAGCCAGCTTGGGGCTGAAGCACTCTTTAAAGGTTCTTTGTTCATAGTTTCTTGACATTTTTGTACTCAATTGTGCTATATCTAGCTGTCATAGCTAAAATAAGTAAAACAAGGTTGTAGGCCAAGAGAAGTTTGTACACAGCAAGCTTCTTAGCCAGCAGCCCAAGGCCTTGTAAATAGTACCTACACCAATGTCCAGAACACTATCCTGGGTCTTGAAAAGAAGTTGTTTTTTTTTTTTTACTTTTCCTTCTCTTGGTCTCATGTGGCCATAATTCTGTACAGATAATTATTGTGCACACTTGTTCTGTGTCAAATGAGATATTTGCACACTAACACAATGAGGTAGTGAGAGAAATAGGGGCGAGGTGTGAAGGCCTTGTGAAGCTAGAAGCATAGAGAAGTACAGGCACAAAGTGTGAAGAGATGGTGTTACAGAATCTGCGGGAAAACAGAAACTCTCCAACAACATGTTTTCAGTGTTAGAGAATTAAGGCATTACTTTATTCTGCCCAGGTTGTTTTTCTGACCAGCATATGCAACAGAAATTATTTCATCCACACATGCCTGGATTGTGCCGTGGAAATTATTCCATCACACATGGCTTTTACCAGACTTTTCACATATTTATACATTAAACCCCAAAGAAATTCACATTCATTGGTATTAAATTACACAATTTTTACGTTATTGATCACCTTTGATGCTAATTACATCTTTATTCTTCTGTTCTCTTAACAATCTTTTCCCAGCCCAGGTGTCCCCAACAGTACTAGAAGTGGTAATGTTCATTAATGTTCATTTATGTTCGTTAATGGTTTATATCCTGTGTATCTTCTGGCTACTCAAAATCTGTAGATGTTATGTTCATAGAGTTGCTCCTAGTGAACAGGATCTTCAGAAGAGAAACTTCAATTCCCGTCCCCTTGGGCAAAGCCAAAAAATTCCTAACCAAATTTACATTAAAAAATTTAAAAGTTTTATAATTTCCAGCAATTGCACAAAGGTTTAATTCAGGATTTGGTTTGCAAAGGCTGCTGTTGGCCCCTCTGCCAGTCTGGGCAGGTGAATACACATGTTCACCCAGGGCACAGTCCCCTGCAGGCTTGCATTTCCAGGATTGAGACAAAATTCCAGACAAAATGAGTTTTACAATGAAGATCTCATGTAGCGTGGTAATCAGATACACCACCAGTAACAGGCCTGATTGGAATTTTGTACTGTGAGAAAGGCACCTGACACAGCTGTAAGAGCAGCTTCTTCTCACAGTGCCCCAAGTACACCAAGTCTGTGGTTCATTGGACTGCACAAGACTAAAACCTGCACCTGCTGAGCAGGTATGCAGAACTGCTGCGAGTGGCAGTGCAGGGCTAGTCCCCTCATTTTCTTTGATGTTGCAGCAGCCATGAGAACCACTGACAACTTCAGGATAGGGTGATGGGCAGGCAGACATAGGAGAAGACGACCTTGAATATTTTTCAACATCAAAGTTTTAAATACAAGATGAGAATTCTGCATTTCTCTTGTGGAGGACATTTCCACAATGAGTGGGTCCAATAGGTGGAGAATTCCTGTGTCATTTTCTTCTGGCAGGTGGCAGTCATGTCTTCTGACTCTTTGAAGCTGAGTGCACCAGCTGCAAAGTCTCTGAAAGGATGAGAGAAGGATGCAAGTGCCCAGTGTAGATTTGCCCGTTGCTGTGTGGAGATGTGCAGGTTCAGCACGTGCTCCTCCTCCAGGGCAGTGCCCGTGTTGAGCAGAGGGCAGCTGTGAGGGCGGCTGCAGCTGAGGGATTGTTGCAGGATCAGTCAGTGAGACCCGCTGGAGCAGCAAGGGCAGAAATTGCAGGGTTAAGGAACCATGTGTGTGTGAAGACACGTATTGGCTGTGCTGTCTGTATGGGTGCAGGGACGTGGGGGTACCTGTGTTCAAATCTAAGTGTACAGAGCCAGAGGTGGGGTTGGGTTAGTCAAGTGCTGTGTGTGCCTAAAATGAGACTGTTGAAGGAACAGTGCAGAAAAGGACTTGATGCTGTGCCTCCTTGCCTGGCCCCAGAGCTGGAGCATCGTGAAGTTGGCTGCCGGAGGGGAGAGACTGAAGTGTGTGTTGGTGGCATCTGAAATGTGCTGAGGGTTGGGATTTCTCTTCCTTTTGGACCTGGTGTGTTGTTGCCCAGGGTGACTTGCCCAGGAAGGGAAGTGGTGATGGGAGAGGGTCTTTTCTGCAGAGAGCAGTGCAGACCAGCCTTTCTGGTGGCAGCAGTGCAGATGTGAGAGAGCCCCACACAGGTTTGTGGGCAGCAGTGGCTCGCCTTGGTGTGCTGGAGGAGGGGCACTCTGGTGGTGTGCCTAGAGCTGGAGCACCTTGAGGAGAGTGAAGTGGCCTTCTCCCAAAGCACTGGCTCTGCTCACATTGCACATTAGTTGCTGGGGGGCGAAGACGAGGTGTTTGAGGTGCACCAGTGTGCTGTGCTCAGTGTTGGAGCCTGAGCATGCAGCCCCCACTTTGAGAGCAGGGCTGTTGCTGGGCTGTGCCAGAGCTCTGTGGGGCTTTGGTCCACGGCCGTGGCAGAGAGGTTCCTGTGGCAGGAGCATCCCTGCCTTGAGTGAGTGCCTGGGAGGAGGATGTCCAGCTGGGGGCACAGAGCCTGCCCTGCAGCACTTGTGCCTGGTGCTCCCCAGCGTTTGGTGGGCGTAGCAGGGTGTTGGTGGAGAAGCCCCAGGTGTGTGCAGGCCTGTGAGTTGGGGGACTGGGAGGGCTTTAGGTAGCCCTGGCTCCCGCTTTGAGACCGCCTCCCGTGCTGCCCAGCCTTCCGGGGCCAGAGCCCTGGCTGGAAGGTTTCTGCCACCATTTTGTGGGAGGGAGCTGCCATTTTGTTCAGTGTTGCAGCTCCTGCTTCCTTGTATCAGGAAGTGCTCAGATACCAACATATTTGTATGCAGCACTTGCATGGGGTATGTCGATAGTTAGAGATGTTAGTATGAAGGAGTGGCTCAGTAGATTTATACTTAGGTATGCTAATTATATGCATTTGTGGATGTATATAAATGAGACATTTGTGATGGTAAAATCATAAGCCTGAGGTAGAGAAAGCAGTCTTTCTTCAGAGCTGATGGAGTGACTCTGTAGATGTGAATGAAATACGTTGAACAAAGACAAAAGGCAGGTTTGGGCCTTCCCCTTTGCATGGCTGCAGAAAAAGCACTGAGCTGTTGGGGGAGCAGCCAGGAGGTGTCACAGAGCACTGGGACGTGCCCGAGGGCTGTGGAGCTGTGCGAGGTGGCCGCCAGGCAGGCCTCAGCAAGCACCGTGTCATGTCCCCAGAAGAGGCTTGTCCCTCGGTCCAGGCTGAGAAGGCTCCATGCCTGGGCAGAGCCCGGTGGGATGGTGATGCAGTGCATATCCCTGGGGCAGGCTCGGGGCATCCCATGGCCCTACCAGACATGAGCCACACAGGCTGAAAAAACAGAAGGCCAGAACAAAATCCCCATGTCACAGGATCATGTGCCTGGGCATAATGAGGAAAAGACATGAAGAGGCTCCTTCAAAAGTCTTCAAGTCATTCTTTATACTTTGGTCACCTTTGTAGATAATGGAAACTCAGCATGCAATGAAGTCTGTCCTGTTGGACAACAGTTACTGCAAGGCCCATAAGGACCAGAACTTCTGAGGAAAAAGCAAGTGGATCATTATGAGGATTGGGGTGTTGCAGAGCTTTTCAGCTCAGACCATGATTATTTTGGGGCTCAAAGAAGCAGAATGGTGGTTATAAATGGCTGGTGGGGCCTCTAGTTTTGAATAATAGGAATGATTCTTTGTATTTTTCTGGGTGTCTCATGGTGCATGTGGCTGTGTTGGGTTGGATAGATGCAGAGCTGCTGAGTAAGGCAAAAGGGCTGCATGACAGACTACTGTGGTGTACACAGGGCAAGGTCACACCAAGCCACATCCTTTTATTGGAGGCTGAGCTTCATGTTCACATGCCCATCCTCTTCCAGTCCATTCTCTGAGGTGATTTTCAAGCAAATTCTAGTCTCACTTTTCTCAAGGTCTATTCCACTCCATCCATGGAAATACGTACTAAAGTACTCTGCCCTGGGTACATAATGACCAGGGCTGGTGAGTGTGGTTGTGCATTGGCTGTTCACAGCTGGGACTGCTTTTGAATGTTTTGTATACCCCTTTGGAATATGGAAGAAGAAGAAGGGATTCTTTGCCACTGTGCATTCATACTGCATATGTGCTGTGTACCTGTTTGAGTTCAAGCACAGACAAAACTGCCTGTTCAAGCTCTGACACTGCTGGATTGCTGTTTTTATTAGTACAGCAAGGATACTGACTGATTTTTAAGCAGAAGCTCCTGAGGTAGGAGTGTCTCTGTGTTCAGCCAGCCCAGCAAAGGTGCTGG
>VYXD01006152.1:7882-34856 GCA_013397195.1 Hylia prasina
AAAAAAAAAAATCACATTCTGCAACAACCTGGATAAATGAAAGGATGAAACCCCCAGCTTATTAGTACAGCATGCTCAAATGAGTGACTTGTTGGTATTTTCCTGGAAATACCAGAAAATATTTTTGCTGTCCCAAACATTCCAGCACTGCAAACAACTGTGAGACTCTTCAGAAATTCTTCTCTTCTGTGCTGGGTTATTTCTTCAGCACACATCCAATGGAAGTATGGCACAAGGCTCTGCAGGCAAGATCAGACTCAGCCAAAAACATCTTTTGTATTGTCTTTTGGAGATCCACACACTGTAAAGGTATTGAAGTATGGGATGTTTCTGGTCAGTTGAATCGTGATCAAAAGTGTATCTGACTGTTCCTGTCCCACAGTTTCACAGATTCCCAGTTTTGAGCAGTGCAGCCACCTCCTGCTTCTGCCAAAACCAGCAGATGAGGGCTGCACCAACTCCTTTTGCTTCATTTTTGCACCTGCTCTGTCAGTCTGTGTTCAGTGCTGAATATGATTCCTGAAATTATTAACACATTGATCTACTTCACCCTTAAATCCATTTTTACTGAGAGTTCTCAAAGAAAACGTTCACTTTGCTCTGCTCTTTTTAAAACCAAGCTCATATTTTACTAAAATGGTGCAGATTCTTGTCTGATTACATGCACATATTGGAAAAATACATATGTAATTTGAAACTCCCTCTCAGAGAATGTGAGAATGCAGTAAAGCCTCCTCCTTCTGCCATAAGGGGGTGATAGTTTAGTTTAATTAGTTTTGTAGCATTTACTGAGATAATATTTGAGTTTTCTCCAGTGTCCCACCTCAGTCAGTCCCAAAGCCATCTGGACAAACTACACAACTGCTGGACAGCAATGGAAATGTCCAAATCCCAAGATTTTCATAAAATATAAATGGAAAGGAAGGTGGGTGGCTGAGAAAGAGCAGGAAACAGAGAGAGCACTCCTTCTACAAATAGGATTAAAATCTAGAAATCTGTTCAAGTTAAACACTGTTGTTTTTACACACCTCCATGTGGTAAAAAGCAATGTTTGCATGCAATAATTCTGTATGGTTTTGTATGTACAGAAGTGTGCAAAGGAGGTACTGCAAGAGAAGATCCTTCAGACACTACAGGACAAAATCCCCCTCGTGGCTTGTGTGATGCCAGAGAGCAAAGCCAACCCTCAGCCTGTAAAAACAACAAATGGGAGAAAACTGAAGGCAGACAGCACTTGGCTCTCATCCCTTCTCCTGAAGAGCCAGGGAAAGGCAGGAGCAGGGATGAGCTGGAGCTGTGGATTTGGTTTTGCTCATTAGCAACAGCCCCCAGATGTGAGAACTCCAACCCCAGCCCGATGTCAGGTGTGTCACCAAGGTGAAATGACACAAAGACAATGCAGGTCTCCTGCTGAACAGAGGCTGCATTAAAGCTTTTTCCCTTTAAATCTAAGCCCACACAGTTTTAATCCTGCAGGCAGAGCTGGGAACAAGTGCTGCAGTTAATTGTGTGCTGAACAAGGTGTGTGAGAATAGAAGAGCTGCTGTTGCCATCAGCTGGGGCTTGCACATCACACAGAGAGCTCCTCTGGAAAGAAGCTCCAAGGTGTTCCTCACCCACAGGAGCACAGAACACCCTGCAAACAGCCCCAGATGAATTCCCTGCCCACTCCCAGGAGTTCTCCTGCTGCTGCAGGATCTGGGAGCAGTCCCAGCACTGCTGGTGAGGCAGCACTGCCTACAGAGCAACCCCAGGAAATGCTGCAGCGGGAAGAGAAGCACACTCCCCAAGGAAAACAAACCATAAACACTGGGATTTTCTGGGAGACACACGTGTACAACCCCCAAAGGCAAGACCTGACTGGGCTCTGCACTGTAGACACAGCCCCAGCTCTTCTGGAGTGTTATAAATATTCCAAGTTTTTGGCTTTTCCTGCAACAGCTCTTCCCCCACACACACAATCTGATATGACACCCGAATATTCCTGGAATGCAGGAAGAGCTGAACCAGGAACAGCAACAGTTGGTTCCTGTTTGATCACCAGAACTGGGACAGCTCAACCCCAACAAACTCAGAGCTGCAAAACCTGCACTTGAATCTGTACTCACAGACATGTAGGAGCGTGTGCCAACAAAGGAGTTTGCCATGGAATCTATCAGCTGCCCACTGACACCAAAGTCACAAAGCTTGATTTCACCTCTAGAGTTTACCAAAATGTTGGATGGTTTAACATCTGGAAAAAAAAAAATAATAATGAATGATTTAGGAGATAAACCAGGAAATCTGACAATGCAAGGTGAGAATTCTCATGTGCCTCCTTTTGTTTCCCTTCTGGCCCTTCTCTGGGAATAATCAGAGATTTGGGTCCATCTCACAGACTCTTTAACTGCAGATAAATAGAAAGAAATACTCAAAATTACACATGCAAAAAAGGTGGTCAGCTTTTTGATTTCACCCAATTTCCTGGCTTTTAAATATTAGGTTTGGGCATCCAGATCCTCCTTGCAGATAAATGCACTCCTTTGAGATAAATAAGTGTACAACAGCAGAACTCCTCCTGAATGATGGTACTTTGCCTAGAAATGATCAATAAAGAGGCCCTACATATTTATTTTACACAGGTCAATTAATCACAGCAGCCACACAATCATCCCTTCATATCTACATGAGATTAATCATCCTATGGCCAAACACTCCCTGGAGTGGGTTCTTGATTTCTGGGCTTGGGTTTGTTGGGGTTTTTTGGGGTGTTGGTCTTGGGTTTGTTGGTTTAGATTTGGGAAGGGTTTTGTTGCATTTTTTTTAAAGCTCTGAAAAAATATTTTTCCTGTTATTGAAAATGTGTATTTAAAATAATTTGAGGTTGCTTTTTTCCTGTGACAGAGCCCCCTCATGATTTTGAATTAATCACTTTTCCTAAATGGAAATTTAATAAGGGTCACTGGTAGCTTAGCAACTAATAACAGCTCTTTGTGAATGCAAAGGTACAGGGAACAAGTGCTCAGTGTTTCTTTTAGAGCTGTAAGGAGGTTTTTCCCAGTATCTCACTGCTTAGCTGGCCATTACCAACACATTATCAAAATAAGCTAGCAACAGCCCACATTGGCAGAGTAATGCTGCAGCAAAAAGGGAGCTGGAAAATTGTTTTGAAGAAAGAGAATCATAATTTCACTTTAGAGCAGACTCAGAAGTCTGTGGGCTGTCACATTTTCATTTGCTTCTCACTTTTAAGCACAGATGTGTTCCAGGAGCTGCCCTTTGGTTGGGATGCCCCTGGGAAGAGGACACTGATGTGACAAAGAGCAAGATCCATGGGGAGGGGAAAACAAACCCATCTCAGCTGTTCCCCCCCAGCTCCCTTCTGAGGAGTAACACAAAGTTTGGATAATTATCTACTTTGGGAAATTGTGGCTCCATTTTTTTTTTGCTCCCTGACATCCCTTTCCAGGCAACTGAAACTGGCCAGGAAGAGTTTCCCGGTCTGATTTGAGTATGGAAAATCCAGGCAGGTGTTTTGTGTGTGCTGCTCTCAATTCCCCACCCCTGGGAGAGGATCTGGCCAGCTGGGCACACAGCTGGAGCTTCTGCAAGCTCTGCCCCCCTGGGCCAGCCTTGCCTGCTGACAGACCTCACCACAGGGAAATTTCACCATGGAAAGGAAGAATCCAGGCTGGGAGCTGGACCCAGCAGTTTAAAACCCCAGCAGGAGCTAAAAAACAACCAAACCCAAAGCCCAAGCAGCTGGAGCAGGGAAGCAGCAAGGAGAGAGGAGAGATTCCCAGCTGCACAGGGATCTGCACCCAAAGCTCTGTGCAAAAGCAAGGTGGGGAAAACAGGGTTTGCAAAACACACTGGAGGCACAGCAGAGCCTGGACAAATCCCAGATTTGTGCTGCTCATAATGCACAGCCACAAATTCACCTCAGAACAAAGATGCCAACCCTCACTTTCATCTCTGGAGTTCATTGATACTTCATAATTGAATGGCAAAGAAAAAGCCATTACCATTCCACTGTCAGCGCCCCAAACAAAATTCTCTTTATGAGCATCTTGAAGTTTCAGAATCCCCCTGCTCTCCTGAGGGTTTCCCTTTCCCCCTCAGTGTTTTTGCAGGTGGCAATGCCACCCTGCAGCTCTCAGACCAGCACAGCAGCCCCATCTCCTCACTGGATTTCTGCACAAAGCTTCTCCTCCCTGGAGTATTTTCATTTTCCACACAAGGCACCCCATGTGATCAGTGTGATGTTTGGAAGGCTGCTGCCTTTCCACCCCTCTAAATGTAGCACCTATTCTATTTTCACTCCAGAGCCTCTGAGCACTCGAGCAGTTTCTCTGGAAACCAGAGATTTGTATTGCCAGAGGAACAGGAGTGCCAAGGCATCCTGCAAAATCTATGCTGGAACTTGCAAGGAACAGACAAAAGGAACACACAATGTGTTATGTAAGCATTTCAGCTCTAAAGAAAAGGGAAGATATTTTATACACCATCCCAGACAGGCCAGGAAGAGAATTCTAGAGAAGTCCTTTGCCAGGGGGATGGATTTAGGACACTGCAAAGGGAGCTGGAAACACAGAGAAGTTTCCAGAACGGCTGCTAACCTCTGCAAGAGGTTCCTTCCTCTGCTCTGCCCCACAAGTTCATTCTGGATGTTGTCATACCCCCTTCAGCCCAGAACTCTCTCTGTACCAGTCACTGAGCAGACCTGTGAGGACATGGACCAGAGACGTGTCTTGCAGCACATTACTGGGATTTTCCAAGGCAGGATCTCACAAGAACCCTCTGGAACTGAGCAGTGACACTTCCCTGCTGCCCTGAGGCTGCTGCCTCCAGCTGGGGTTCAAAACCTTCCAGAGCAGCTTCTCTGCAGGGACAGACTGCCCAGAGAGGATTAAACTCCAGACAGCAGCACAGATATCTTTATTTAACAGAACAAGAGATGCCATTAAAATACCCAGCACAGTCGTGCTCCTCACCCCTTCCTTTCCTCTGCCTGCCTTGGATCCACCGGTTGAACTTCCAGAGGTTTTGTGATTTCATCCCTGTCTGTTCAGAGAGGACCAGAACACAAAGCACAGTGCTCCACATGAGCAAACCCTCTATAAAAGAACTGTTTCTTCCTCTATAAAAGGACTGTATTTTCCATCCTGCTCTAAAAAGCCCCAAAAACTTCTTCCTTGAGCTGTCTGGAATGCCACGTGAACACTTTTCCTCAGTTAGTCCAGGACACAGCCTTGCACTGAAGCAGTTTAGGTTAAATATTCCAAACTTGCTGATATTGCCACACAAGTAATAAAACACAGCAGTGGAATGAATTCCTTCCTGCAAATGAGTTCTCACAAGCCTGGCTGTCTTTAGATTTAAGAACAGATTTTTTGGCCCTTTGTTGCCATGTTCTCATGTTTAACAGGGATGTCTCTTCAGTTTGAAGTCACCCACCCTCCCCACAGCACAACTCCAACAAATCCTGCTGTAAACAAGCCCACCAAGTGCACACATTTCCCCCAGGGATGGCTGAGTGAGAACAAACAGCCCGTGTGAGATGCTGTTCTCACCTTGTCAGTGCAGCAGAGAAAGCAAAGCACTGAAATCTGCAATTATCAGAGCTGTGTATAAAATAATGCTGACACAGTTACAGGAAAAGTGCTTTTAGCAGCACTCTTTGTTTCAGCTGGGATTCAAGGAAGAGGCAGTTTGGAAAAACTGCCAGAAGCAGCTTCACCTGCACTCCAGCCCTCATAAGGGGTGTCCAAATAATGCACAAAGTCTGTGGCACAGACAGACCCACGGACAGCATCGAGGACACGAGCTGCAAGTTTGGCTCTGGCTGTCCAGAGAAGGGAAAACCACTCACTGTTCTGCCTGATTCTCCTTTTAGCTGGCCATGATCAACTCCCAGAATGTCATTTTGGCTCCCTCTTTACCAGACATCACAGATGTGACGTGATCACAGGAACAGGTTCTGCAGGAGGTGCACGAGGTCACCAATTCCTGCTGCTGGCAGAGCACACAGGGTGCAAACTGAGCAGAAACACCAAAACCACAGAGTGCACATGGAATTTTGCACTGCAGGGCACACTCAACCCTGTCAAACTGCAAGCAATGTGGAAGAGGAATTGTTTTTTGAACCTGCAGTGCAATCTCTGATGTAGCAAATTCCACGAGGTTAAGCTGCACTTAAACAAGATCAGGAGGGCTTCATTTTGGATTTATCAGGTTTACAGACTGTAAAACTGAAAATAAAGAAATAAAAACTGCTGTCTCAGCTGAGCGAGATCAACCTAAAAAAAAACCCCAAGCAGCCAACATAGTAACAACCCACTGCTGTGGCTGACTTGAGAACAACAAGATGCAGCAGAAACTCTTCCAGGATGCCCTAAAATAAGGTGATCTCTTTCCCTGGAGTCCTTATGCTCTGAACTGAGACAAATGACTTTGAAACTGTCACCAGAAATGTTTAGAGTCCCCCTCCAACCTCCCTGCTCCACAAGAGAGCTATATTTGTTTTAAAAAACACCCCACAAAGCAGGAATGTGTGATAAACACGACTCCATGTGTAAGGTGATCCTACAACAGCTTGTGCAAGCTGGGATTGCTGATTCCTCTTCTTGGTCTGGGCAGTAAATGTAAATTCAGACATGTATTAATGTCTGCTGCAGATATTTTATAATCTGAATATTCTCCTGTGGTCCAAAGCTCCACCTTCACATCACACCCACAGCAGCAATAATGGATTTATTACTGTACCAAGGGTCATTCTTCTTTAATGGAACATGCAACACATTCATGGAGGAGCTGCATTTTCAAAAGGGCAACTCAAAGCAGAAAATAATCCAATACAGCTATTCTAAAGTAACTAAAGACCCAGGAGAAGCAACACTCCCATTTGACACAGCTTCACCATGGCTTTTTAATTGTTCATAAAGTATAAAAAGGCTGCAGTTCTGCCTGAAAGCTCTCAATAAACAGCATGTGAATGTAAGACAGATGGGAAAAAAGGTGACTTGCTTTTAAAAGTTTTAATGGCAATGACTACTGATCAGCCAAATGACATTTAGGTCAGAGGTTTTAATTGCAATCAGTCTCAAACACAGACTAAGTTCTGTGTGCACATAAAATGCAAGAACAGCAGTTCAAGCATGGATTATAAACCCAGATAAGGTGCAGGAAGACAGAAGGTGAAGACACCTGACAGCCATGGTAAGAGGTTTGGATTTAAAACAAGAAGTTTGCCTTACACTGCCCAAGAAAAACCCTTTGAGGCAAAGTCATATGGAACCACAAAGAACCAAGCATAAGAAAAAAAAGGTATTTTAATGTGAATAAAAATGATACTCAAGGAAAGTTACAACACAAACTTTTATCTCACCTCTGTGCATTATTTTATGCTTTTCTCTCAGATATGTGAGTCCTTTTATTACCTAGGGACAAATGAAAAAGAAATTAATTTAGGAAGCAGAAGAGAGAGTCGAATGCTTTGCCTGTACAAGAATTCCAAATTCATGCAGCTTAAGAGAAATCCCAAAATGTAATCACTGCCAATCAACACTGAGCCTTAATTTGTACCTCCAGCTCAGACTAGAAAAACAAAAAACAAACCCAACCCCTTTTCTGGAAGTTCTGGACTTGCTGCAGAATGGAGAGGAAAAGGCAATATTGAAAAATAAGGAAGTGTGAATTCTTATCCAACAGCAGCACCTCCAAGCACACACAGCAGAATGTGTTACTCATCCCAGTGCCCACAGCTACCACGTACAAAGATGCTTTAGAGAAGAAACTGAGAAATGAAGAATCACACTGAAAAATGTGGGAATATTCCCTTCTCCCTCACCCCTTGCCCAAGGAAGCCCCACAGGGCACACACTCACCGCAATGCTAACTTTGCCCAGGATCTGCTCTGGAATTCTCCCAGCCTTTTTCAGCACTTGATCCAAGGAGCCACCATCCTAACAAGAAATATTTCAATAGTCAAACTTGAATCAAATTGCTCTAAAATATTTTATGCTGTAAACCGAAGGCTTAATTCATTTTTAAAAAAAGAAGTTGCTCTTGGTGTTTGCTTTAACGTTGTTGTGGTGCAAACCTGAAACAAATAAATAAATTGCTCCTCAGGAGGAATCACTTGGGTTTGTGTTTATTTTAAACAAACATTTGGCCACTAACAACATCCACTCAAATAAACACTGCACACAATGCTCTTCCAGAGCAGCATTTCCATGCTTTGGATCTCCTTAAGGAAGCACTGTCCACCAACAGTGACAAGCAAGCAGGAAGGATTTCACAGGTTTCTGTAGTTTTCAGTCCAATGCATCTTTTTTCCTTGTCACAGCCACCCACAATAATCCTCCTCCTCCAAAGACAGAAAGAAAAGATTGCATTGATCCTGATTATGGGGCTGAAAACTCATCACACTGGAAGAGACAAGAGTTTTCTGCTTGAAAATCCCAGAATGATGGGGTTGGAAGGGACCTCTAAGCCTGGGGCAGGGACATCTCCAGTGTCCCAGGCTGCTCCAAGCCCCTCCAGCCTGGCCTTAGGCACTTCCAGGGATCTGGGGCAGCCCCAGATTCTCTGGAAAACTGTGCCAGTGGCACCCCAGGGTGGTGAGGGAACCCAGATCCCTGTCCCACTCCTCTCCCAGAGCAGACCCTGCACAGGAGGAGTTGCCTCTGTCAGTTCTGCAGGTCCAGGGTGACTCTTCCAAGGATGGGAGGCTGGTCTGGCACAGGGAGAACCAAAACAGGGAGAAAATGTTTTGAAGGTTCCCTGGTAAGCCATGGCCTTGTTTATTAGATTAAATAAACTGCCTGCATGCACACACACCCCCAGCAAAGGCAAATATATCCCACTGTTGCTAAGAGCTTTTCAAAAGGAAAACTGGGAAAAATGCTGTTTATTTTTAGCAACTGATTCAACAATAGACTTGTGCATAAGGTCTGGATTCTCTGGAGAAGACAATATAGAACCAAAGAAGAAGCTGAAAAGTTATTTTTCAATTTTAAAACCATATCCTGTTGTCTGGATCAGCACTGGATAACTCCCCATACTTGACATAAAGATCCAACTGGAGTAATGAATTGTCTTCTGCCTTAAACTCCCCTTTGGAAGTTTTCATCAACACTTACACATGGTGAAAGCAAAAAAAAACACCTGAACACAAAGGTTTATTATTTGAGGACTAAAAACTACAACTCTTATGAGAAGGGAAGTATATAAATACTTACCTGATCACGTATTTTTGTAAAAAACACACCCACATACTCCACACTTGATTAAAAATACACCAGCAGAAAAAAAATTAGAAATCTCTTGTTAAAAGTCTGAATTTCTGGACAGCTGTCTTTGCTGAGCCGAGACACTGGTATATTAACCATAATTTTGTACAGAAAAAAACCCTTTTTTCCCCTTCACTGAGGACCAGCTCTGATCCTAGACAAGGCTGAACACAGTTCAGCTGCCTCGTGGTGGCTGCAGCCTTCAGTGTCTTGCAGGAGCTGCCTCCAGTCCTTTTGCCAGTTAAATACCTGCTGCTAAGCAAAGTTAGGCATTGATCTTGAATTTAGGCACCTAAAAATATCCAACACTCAAGTTTCATTCCTGTTCCACCTCCAACTTTTTGTTCATAATCCTACTTGGGTTTTGTAACCCACGGCTAAAAATAAGATTTCTGAGTGGTAACAACTGAAAAAAAACCCTACCACAATGGAGATTTTCATCCAATCTTTCATCCAAAAGGAGACCAAAAACTTCTACCAATGATCTGCCTTAAGCTTCATGCTAAATTAAGACTGTAATTTAAATAATCCACCTCTCTTTTGATTTCGTAACTTATTGATCAGTTGTTCTACGTGTAAAATGTTGTATCCAGTCTGGCTCAGCACTGAGCCACCAGATCTTCTCTTAAATTGAAAATGTTTGCTGTCAGACATAATATTCCCTGTCAGATACATGATTTGCTGCTTAGGAACCTACAAACCCTGACTGCTGCTGGTGATTTTCTCATGGACAAATAAATTGAGGCTCTTCAGGCCTTTTGTTTCTGTCTTGGATCATCTTCTGTCCTCTGGAATGTGGTAACACACAGGCTCCTTCAGCAGCCACAGCTGTGCTCACCTGTGGCATTTCACACAGCCTCAAAAAATGCCCAGACAGTGGCTTTTTTTAACACCTACTTTTATTATTTTTCACTCTTCCTTTCAATTTTCAGAGCTCAACTTGGCGATTCCCAGCAGGAATTTGTATTTTGGGGGTTGCACACCTTCTTCCCCTGGGCTCTCACACGCCTGGAACCCGGATTGTGAGTGCTGGTTCCTAAGCAACCATCGATTCCTTCCAAAAATTCTGAGGGACCAGAGAAGCACTAAAACAATCACAGGCACTTTCCAGAAAAAAATACAGCTCCTCTCCAAAGAAATAGCTCTTTTCAGGGGGAAAAAATAAAGAGTATTGTGTATTGTGTTCTGTGTTGTTTAAAACCTCCACCAAGTGAGGCAACAAATCTGACTGTCCTTTAATTACAGAAAATTTACTTTTCATGTTTTGAGTCCATATGGCTGGAGAAAGGCAAACAGATGTTGAGAAGAATGTGTACTTTGTATTAAAATGAAACATGGTTAAAAATATTTTTCTGGCGTTAGGAAAGTTGTGTAAGATCCCTCCGGGCTTGTTCACGATTCTGCATGTTTGCATTTTCTGTAAAATTTTAAAAAGGGACAAAACATGGATTTATATAAATAAGAAAAAGTAGAGTCTGCAGTGTCAGAATGACCTGGTCCACTCTGCAGAAAATAACAAAGCTGAACCCCAGTCAGAACAAGTGTTTAAGTAGCAGGACTGGGTAAATATTTTGAAATACAACAAAAGGATACAAGAGAAGCAATTGGGAAGCTACATTTGTGCAGGGCAGACCCTGGGGAAGGGGATAAAACATCTCCTAATGTTTTATCCTCCTCCTAAAACATCTCCCATCAATCCCAACCTCAGATTCACTGAGCAAATCCAAACCACATCTCCAGCCAGGCAGGGAACTGGCGGCGGCAGCGCTGGTGGCACTGAGGGTTTGCTCAGTGGATAACCCCAGTGGATAACCCCAGTGAATAACCCCTGTAAATGGATTTTCTGGGCTCTCACCATGTGCTCCATGCAGATGGAGATCTCCCCATCACTGTAGAAGGCTCCATAGAAGCCCACGATGTAGGGGGAGTTGCACTCGTGCAGCACCTGCAGCTCCCGGATGATCTGGTTGCGGATGGCTGGCTTGATCTCCAGGTGGATTAACTGCAAAAGGAGGCCACTAAATGAAATAAAATCCACTCCTCAGGACTGATTTGTGCCATTCTGAGAGGTTTTCAATACCTGGCAGGTCCTGAGCATCCAACCTCCAGAGGCCCTTTCCAACCTGGATTATTCTACAATTCAACTGTAAAATAATCCATCCTTGTTTTCCCGGAGGCCAAGAGAAAGCACTACAACAACAGCACCCATGAAAAGGCAGGAATTCCACCCTCTTTTCACAAAATACTTCTCCAGCAGAAACCTTTTGTTCCAGCACGTTTCCTTAGGGAAGTGTGTCAAACATGCACTAACTCAGAGGCAGCTGCTGAAAAATATCTGTCAGGTGTTTGTGAAGCATCAGTGGAAGGAATGAGCTGAACCTCCAAACAAAAGCTCCCCAACACTTTTTCCCCATTAGACTGTTTATGCCATAAAATACAAGTTTGTTCCTTATGTGAAAGGAAAGATTATGGAAAGAGAACTATGGAAATGAAATTTTGGTTAATAAATGGAAGAAAAATGGCAAGTCAGCAAACATCTTCAGCTGCATCAAATATTAACGAATTGGGGTAAATTTTCCTGTTAAACCCACAGCAGGTGAAAAGACAAAAATCAATTAAATTGATTTAGTTCAAGAAAACCTCAGTGACTTGTGCATTTTGTAATTCTCACATTTCAGAATTGGGCATTTTCCTTTGCTTCTCCCCAGACTGCCAGTGTCCTCAGCATGGTTTATTCTTAGCATACACACTTTTCCTTTAGTTATACTGAAGATGACACTGTCCCCTTCTTAAGAAGAAATATCTGAAATCTTCAACTTCTCAATCAAAAAAAAAAAAAAAGGGAAGTTCTCAGTGTAGTAAAACAATGGGACCTGGGATGAGTGTTGTGTTCCCAGGGATATTGACAGGAAGTGAAACCTTCTCATGTAAACTCAATGAGAATGAAACCACTCAGCTATTTCAGTCAAAAAAAAAAAAAAAAAAATAATCTCAGTTCTCTTGCAAACTAGGTCACAACTGCTCCAGGTTGTAAAGCATGAAAAATCCTCTCAGAGACAGAAAAATCCCTTCCTGCCCAGAAACTGCATCCCAGGATGGAACTGCAGAACAGGAGATGCCACTGAACTCCAATGCATTCCCTCATTCCCATTTTTTGGAGTTCTTTTCCCCTCCACTCTCATCCAGAGGCCCTTTTCTGGTGTGTGCCTGTGAGGGAGCTCTTAAGACAGGTGATACCTTTTCCATTCCTCTAAACTTATTGCCCAGAATACAGAATATTGCCACTTTTGTCTAATTTATAACTTCCAGCAATTTTTGAGGCCTCCTACTCCTGAGTGAAAGGGAAAAAGCAGGAACAGATGCCAATCCTTTCATCACTAAAAAGTGTGACACTATTTCTGAAAAACTGGGAAGCTCATGTAGGATGAGAAGTGTAACCTTTCCTACTTCTGGAAACACAAAGCTGGCATTAAATAGTAATTTTTGTGTGTCAACAGCAGTTATTCCTCTAAATAAAGTCACAGAGAGTGACTTTAGAGTTATTTAGAGTGAATTTAGAGTTCTTTCTCTAAATAAAGTATTTCTATAAACACCAGCCCCAAGCTGTTCTTTCTGACCCCCTCACCTTTCTCGCCATGATGAGGCCAGAGGGTTTGTGAGACACTTTGAAGACCACACCACCATTCCCTGCTCCCAGCTCACTGATCTTCTCAAAGTCATCATCCTTCAGCTCCCCAACCTTCTGTTTCTGGGTGAGGAACGCTTCCAGGCGCTTCCGCTGCTGCTCATCCAGCTCCAGCTCTTCCAGCTTCTTCTGAAGGGCTTCCAAATTTGTCCTGCACGAGAAAGAAGAGCAGGACTGAGCAGTGTTGTGAGGGGAGGAGTCAGGGAACAGAGGTCAGAGTTAAATCACTCCATTTTTGCACCTGCACATGTTATTTAGNCAAGGTGTACCTTCAAGGCCTTTCAATAAACCCCTGCTTTATTCTCTGGCTCTGTCCAGTCTCTGTTCCAGCTCAGCCCTCCCAAGGCATCACAACCTGCACAGTCACCCCCATGAGATGTGTTACTGCAACTCTCATTTAAGTAAACTGTGTCTGATCCCAGATAAAACAAGGACAAACACATGACACCCAGCTTTCCCATCCAGGAGGTCCTGCCCAAATCCAGACATGCTGAGTTTCACCACCTCCAGGAGTGGCTTAATGACTCTGCATTTCTGCTCACAGAGAGCTCCTGAATCACAGACAGCACTCCACGCTATTTTTAGTTGTGTGTTTTCAAGGTTGTGTTGTAATTTCCTACAGAGTTTGCCTAAATGTTTTATTGACTGGTTTCCACAGGACTGTATAACCAGCAATTCATTCAGAAGTTTCTCATTTAGCTATCAGTAAAAAGTCATCAAGTCCAGCCAAACACACACATTCAAAACACGGTCACTGGGAAGGTGAAAGTCTTTGGCCAAAAGGTTTTAAGCTTATTTTAGATTTGTTGAAGGACACATCTGCTGGAAACCTCATTTTAACATCTTTAAGCAACACAAAATAGAAAAACAAGACTTTATTCAGGAGTTAAGTTTGGAACTACAGACACAAGTTCAGTTTTCCAGGAACATTTTACCACTTCAGTTCCTATGGAAACACTTCATTCCAATATGACAACTTAAAGGTTCCTTTAAAATTTCCTGCTTTCAACTGCAACAATAACTTGCTGCAAGAGTAAATATTTAACAGCAAATACTTGTTTTGCTTCACCAAATTTAATGCAGTTTTCCCAGGGAATAGAGTGTTGCTAGGATGAAGAATTTTTGAGGAAGAGAATCTATTTCTTCAGAAGTGTGAAGAATGTAACTACTATCATTAAAAAAAGTGAATTAAATTTCACCAATAATCAGAACTATTTCTATTCATCACTTCATAAAATGTCCACTTTGAAAATATGTTGCACAAAGGCACATCCTCACACCCAGTGAGGAGCTGGTCAGCTGAGAGGATGCATGGCTACCACAACTGTCTCTATCTCACCTTAAAAATGAAGTATCTGCACCAAAACAAAATTATCTTTATACCATCTTTTAAAGAGAAACATCATTTCTGCCCTCATACCATGTTTTATACCTGTCTAATCACACACCTGTAATCCTGGAGTATCCCCACTGAAAAATCCCTCATGCAGATAAACGTGGCTTACAAGAACATCCAAGTTAATCTGCTTTACTGACTCTGTTTTAAAGATGAATCATTAAGAAACACATTTTCTGAAATTCAGAAATGCATAACTGAATGATTAATCACTGGATTACTTTTTCCCCATCAAATACCCAGTGAACAACAAATTCCAGGCTGAAGTCAAAGTGAGGTGTGTCTTTTCTAGAATATATCTGAACCACAAGAGAAAAGCTGAGGCAAAGTTAAGCACCCCTTACTTTCCTGCAATGAACTCCAGAGCAACAAATGCTGGACACAAACTCCATGTTTTACCCTGGAAAATTACTGTTGTGACAAGACAGAACTCAAGTCTTCATTATAATTTACAAGCCTTGAGAAGAAACTTGCTGTCATTTTAAGGGTTACTGAAGAAGGCACTGCTGTCCATTTGGAATTAAAAAAAAAAACCAAACTAGAGACACAGAAACAGGATGCAACAAGGCTTTCCTTGGTGTGCTTTGAAGAAAACAATTATTCAGTTTTTCTCTCAGGCAGAAGGGGTTTTTTGCCTTTGGAGACAACACAGAGATGCTTGAGCACATGACGTGGAGCAGCCAGACTGTTGGTGTGATGGAACAAACAACTGTCGTGCTGATGCTTTAGGAACAAAAAAAAATTGCCAGGACAGAACTTCTCACATCTATTTAGTCTAATGTTTGTCTGGATAAAGCTTTTTTTTTTTTTTTTTTAAATAATAAGTTGCCTGTTTCAATCTAAATAAACTTGGCATTTGCTTAAAACAGGCATTTCCTTGCTTGGAACTACGAATTATTGCTGGGGTCCCTGCTTGAATAAAAGTCAAGAGATTCCAAAGGCTCTCACAGATGGGAAAGTATTGATCCCTTGAATTTCAGCACCTCAGGTTTCTCCACCAAGTGTGGCCACCAGTAAAATCTCCAGAATGTTCTGAGCCCTAATGGTAAAACCTTCACTACTTGCAGTGATGAGCAATGATGTTCTCAGATTTTCAGGACCAATTCTCTAACTGTAAAGTGAATTAACCTGAAAGATATGAACCCAACAAATGCATTGTCAGAATCTCTATTCAGAGTGTAACTACCATCATTTCCAGTTGGTTTTATGATAAGAACAGAGCTATAATAACTGAATGTCAGGCATAAGGAAAGAATTGATTTTTTTTCATTCTGGTCCTTTGTTTGAAGGATTTAAATTAATCAATTTAAAATGCAGATAGGCAACTAGAAAGTGTATTTTCCCATCAAAATTAGTGGTATAATCTACTCAGAGTATTTCCAGGAGGCAGGGCTTGGGAAGTTTCAGTTTTTAACTCAAACTGCTGTGAGAACACTCCCTTGAATGGGAGCTGGGACTGTCACCTGGACCCTCCCCAGCTAAAAGCATCACAGCAAATTGCAAAGCCCAGAGAAACAGGTGGGAAAATAAATCAGTACACAGCAAGTTTCAGAAACTGAATGAAACCAGCACCTACAGAATACAGAAGAGGGAACACTTCAGACAGTTCATCACCAGGCACCACGAAAATGCTCAGGAACTTTGGCAGCTAAAACAGCACCATGCTACTGTGCAAGTGTCTGCCTCCAGAAGGAGCACTGGTAGTTACTTAATCTTATCTAAAACTTTTATTCAGAGACAAAGACTCCTATTAAAATTCATCACCATTACCTGCTGCAGTCCTGGAGTTGTGTTTTTCACTGTCAAGGCACCATGGCTTTGCCAGGGATCCATCAAAGCAGGAAATCATCAAATCAGCTCAGGGCTCCACGGTGCCAGGCACTACTCTCAAGCAATAGGTTATCATTTAATTTATTGCCAGCAGTTTGAAAGCCAAGCACACACCAAACTGCACCAGGGATGGGATCCAGCTCTCACAGGGTGATCCTTGGGATGAAGCCACAGAGAGGTCACTGCTGCTTCCCCTGTTTGTTAAAGAAACAGAGGGATCCCACAGAACACCACCAGCAAACACCTTCCTACTCAGCTGGCAGAAGGATAAATACCCTGCCCAGCCAGCAGAGAACACCTCTGCACTGTCTTCACAATTATTGCAAGATCTGTCTCTTCCTGACTAAATGGAAAGTTTTAAAAAAATACACACTCAGGGCAAGTTTTTGGGAAAGCTGTCTCTTTCTCTCTTCCAAGGGCAGCATGAGGTACCAGGTGTCCTGGAGGAGGAATTCTCTCCACCCACATTTGATCAGGGAGCATCTTTCCTATTAACTCACATTGTTTCTTCCTTTCTGTGCTCAAGGAAGTGTTCTGAGAGTGCAGCATCCCTCTGGCCACGTGGCACTTCTGTGTCCTCCCAAGTTGGAAAAGAATGGAGAAAGAACTCAAACACAGCCCACCTTCCCCAAGCAATGACCCCTGATGGGTGTGCAGAACGCTCATCTCTATCCCTGTCCACCTGAGACCCTGGGGGAAGCACATCCAGCCCTTCTGCTGCCACACTGTGCAGGGGAGAAAGGTTTTCCAAGGAGAATCACAGCTGGGAATGTGGGAGCCTTTCACACTCAGGGACACCTCACCCTGGACAAGCTCATCTGGGATCCTTAAATTCTCACCTGCCCCCAGTCCCTCAACTTCTGCCAGTGGCCAGAAGTGGGTGCTTGGGTAAAAGAATGCTGGGTGAGCCCAAATAAATGCCCAGCAACACCTCGAGTCACTGCTGAACACACTGTTCTCTGCTTCCCAGACATGCCCATGGTCCTATCCACAAACCCCTGCACAGACCAGGTGTGTCACAAACACCAGGTCACTTCCTGGGCCCATCACACGCTCCTTTATGAGCTGGCTGTCAAATTTGCTCAGATTTTCTCTTTAAACATCCAACCCCCATGATTTATAAGCACTAAACATGCACATGACACAGAGCTGGGCAGGGCAGGGACAGAGCAGTGGGTAAGGGACAGGGAGCAAACTTGTATTTCCTATGTGCAGGTTGGGCAGGGAGGAGCAGCAGCACACAGAGATGGACAGAAGTGGAGATTCTCAGCTCCTGGTTTTGGGGACAGCACTGAGGAAACACTCCTGGAGGAGAGGCATGGACACTTTAGAACACACTTGTTCTCTTGGAAGCAGGAACAGGAAGAGAAATGCTGCTTTCAGTCTGCTAGCAGATAATGGCATAACAAAAAGCAGAAAATAAGTCCTTAATTAATACTAGTACTCCAAATCCCTGGGAGCTTTTTTTTTTTTTTAAATTCATGTTAGTGCTAAGTTAATCATACACTCAACCCTAAAGGCTACAGTAAAGCTGTTACTCAACTCTAAAGTCTGCTTCAGAGAGAGAAGAAAAAAGGGTGGCAGGGGAAAAAGAAAAAACATCTGAGAGTCTTTACCAGTAATTTGTCAAATATCTGTTCAAAGGCATTACTATCAGTGCTGCAAGCTGAACAATTAGCATGAGTGAAAGCATCAAGAAGTACTTTCACTTTCAGATCCCCTGTCGCATGAGGATACAAAGCTTGGGGGTTGTTTTCCAGAACAGTGACATTAATGCTTTCCCCAAGCCCACACAACTGTCAATTTGGAGAAGAAAGTAGGCAGTTCACTACATAATTTCCATGAACAACCTCAATCAGGGAGCTGAAATTAAGTGTTAGGAACATGAAGACATTCTGTGGTTTTGAGAAGACAGACTACTATGTTGTGTGACTCTGCCAAACCTGGGCAACAAGACAAATTCTTATTAAGCTTTTCCTTTAACAAAGAGCAGTTCACAGAATAACATGGAAGATAAACGTAATTCCAGAAGGCTCCCAGCTTAGAGCACAGGTGTAACTCCAGTGCAGCCTCAAAAACTTGCAGTCAGAGCAACAACTCAAAAAAAATCCAAATTCCCTATAAAGGCAAAGGAGTCTGTTTTGGAAAAAATACACTGGATTTCAACCCTTGTTGATTTTCAATCCTTGCAGTGTGTTAGAGGATCTTACAAAACTTTCCCTTGGACTTAGGTGGGACTTCCAGGTGGATTTTTGCTCTGAACATCACAGACTGGCTTCTTAAATCTCACCCAGTGCCACCCCTGCCATGGCAGGGACACTTTCCTCCATCCCAGGCTGCTCCAAGCCCTGTCCAGCCTGGCCTTGGACATTCCAGGGATCCAGGGGCAGCCACAGCTTCTCTGGGCACCTGTGCCAGGGTCTGCCCACCCTCACAGTGAAGAATTTTGCCCTAATATCTAATATACCATCCACTTCCACACTGCAGTGACATTGCACAGAGTGAGGTTTAATACTGCCAGGAAAAAAAAATTACCCAGTAAGAGGCAGACATTTGATTAAAATCTGTTTCTCAGTAAAAGGCACGCAAAACAAAACCATCAGAAAAGCACTGCTCTGTCCAAAAGAGTATCCTGCTACCCTAATTTCATGTAAATTCTCATTTTTCTAAGGCTGAAAGGCAGGAGTTTTAAAGAAGAAAACAGATGACACAACTTCAAATCTTCTGTTGAGTCTCCAACCAACTGGATAGCTGAACTTGCAAAACTCCCTCCAGGCTGGGGAATCTTTGCTTTGAGCCTCCTTCTCTTTCTCTTTAGCCTCACCACCATCCCATTAAACATTACATTTTCCTCACCTAAGCCAAAGCACATCCAGCAACACTTGTGAAGGCAGAGCTCACAGACAGAAAAACCAGCAGTGGCACAGAAATTCCAGATTCCCTTTGGCATGTGGAGCTCTGTGGCTAAACACCACCACAGAGAGGGAGTTTGGGGTTTTTTCCTGGGTTAAGAGAGGCTCTCTCAGGACTTACTGTACCATTGCATTCAAAATTTGCCCTAAATCAAATTTGTAATCTCGAGTTGAGAAATTCTGCAGCCAAACCTTGAGAACCAGAAATGCAAACCAGAAATCTTCACCTCCCTTTCATGTCTGCACACCACGGATTTTTCCCAGCTAACACTACACATTAACATGATAGAGGAACCACAGGGCAATTAAAACTTCCTTATGGACAGAAAAATGAACTTATTGATTGGATACTTGAAGCACAACACAGAGGATACACAGAATTATAAATTCTGATCAGGAGCTGACACACATATTTACCCAAGGCCTGCATTCCCATTGTTTGATGTCTCTGAAGCAGGAGTTAAATATAATGACAAAAACAAAGGATGAACACATGCAATAGTTGCAGTAACAGTATCTTCCCAACTCTCCCATGTGGTAGCTACACAGCCTTTGAGGGACACCACAATAATAAAAAAGATGAAGTTACAGGATCAGTTTACAGGGCCAGGGTTAGAACTGTGCAAGGGCTGAGCCCAGAGCACAGCAGGACAAACTCCATCTAGAGCCACAGTGACCACACCAGGGAAAGAAACTGCCAGAAACTGTCTGAAAACAGACAAAAAAACCCCATCACTGGGATTCTGAGAAAGCCAGGGATGGGAGGTTTGCCTGTATTTCAAATGGAAGGATTGCATAACACTGAACATTTGTCAGCACGGCCATTTAGTGAAAAAATTAATAACCTTTACTTAATAAATGAATCGAGTGCAACACAGATAGAAACATTCACATATCTATATCCAAAGAGAACATTTTTTCCCCCAAAAAGAATGTGTTCTGCAATCTGCCGACTCATCTTCCCACCACACTGAAAAAAAAAAAAAAAGTTCTGGAAAAGCACAGAACAATGCTGAGTTGTACAAAACCCCGCAAGAAAGGGAAAAGAGTTGCCAGCAGGTTTCAAGGGTTTGTTACAAAAACCCATAAGGAGGTTTTTTAAGAAGATTCTGGTTCATCCAAAGAATCCCACTCTGTTGGAATAGCTCCATCCTGGTGCCCAGGATGCAAAGTTAACTAACTCCACTCGATGCCTCCCACTGCTGGATGAGGCTGGATCCAGGCGGAGATCCCATCCCGAGGTGTGAGCAGGGAGAAGATCTGCTGGAATCCCCCTTCCTCCTGCTCACACAGGACTCAGCATGACAAAGGCTCCTCCCCAGATGTTTGCCAAGAGATGCTGAGCACTGAATGAGCCTTTCCCAGCTGTTCCCTTGCCGTGGGCAGGCAGCCTTGCACTTCTGTTCCAAAGTGCAGCCACGATTTTGTCTGGGTAACACCGAGCACGCAGCAAAGCAGGAATCATCTGATTGCTAATTTCTAGCAGCACAAGTGATTAGAAAAAGAAATACACTGCTTCCTCAAAAAAAAATAAAAATTAAGAGGTCTTTGGAAGCAAGAACATGGTTCCCCAAAAATTCAGTTTTGCCAGCTAGCATTTCTTCCTCCAAGTGACATCCTTGTGTTTTGGCAGTGGATTTTGCACACTTTACACAGCCCAGGCAATCCCCAGGGCAATGGGGGGAGAACAAATGCAGCTGTAAAAAATGTAACACAGGCAAAAAGGGGGAGGAGCTTTTTTACTGGAAAATTTAGGACTTAGTAACTGAAAGGGAACAAACTACCTAAAGGTGAGATGGAAAGGTTTATCAGACCTCATAGAAAATTCTCCTCAGCACATTTCAGAATGTTTCTCCTGTATACAGTGAAATACATAATCAAAATCCACTCCAAAAACTGGCTGGTGTATTTCCTGCCTCAAATTCCCCACAATTTTCATGTTTGGGTGGGGTTTTTTTTAAGTTAGTGCTAAGGCAAAATCCCTTTTTCCAGGTTAACAACAGTAACACTGTTGTTATACCAATAAATAATTCAGTTACATGCTGGGCCTACCCAGACCCTCTGAATCCCTTTTTTGGCCACGAAGTAACACTGGAAGGTCTCTCAGTGACAGAGACTACTCATTTAAAATGTGTGCTGCTCAGGAATTGCTGTAATTTCTGAATTCCAGCATCTCTCAGGCTCCCTGTGCTGTGTCACCCCACCCTGCCAAGGCAGGAGGTGATGGTCCCACTCTGCCCCAAGCCACAGGTTCCCAAGCAACCCATGTGCAAATTAACTAGAAATACTGCACATTTTCAGTGGGATTATCTCCCTGGCTAAGCTGTGGGTGCCCCAGTGCTGGTGGGCAGAGCTCTGAGAGCTCCTCTGGTGGGATCTGAGCTCTCAGCCAGAGCAGCAGCAAGACACCAGCCAGGAGAGGAGAGGAGAGGCTTCTGCAGAAGGGCAGGGTCTTGCACAAGCTCTGTTGTGAAATCACACCTCTGTGACTGGCTGCAGACTCCCTGTAAAGGACAAAGGAAAGCAGCTGGATCCACCAGCACAGCTGCACTTCCCTCACCACTTATTCTCCTCACATTCCCTCAGACACGTTTATTTTTACGCCCAGTTTTTAACTCCCCTAAACCAATTTAAGCTTTTGGGGAAAAAAAAAAGACACCTCACACGAACTAAAGTGTTCTTCCATTACCATCATTATGCTTAAATCTGACTGTCAGAACATAACAAGACACTATTAAATGTCTTAAAATCCTTCCTACATCCAGAATTGTCAACAAAAAGCTGCCTACAGCCAGCAAGAGCTGCACAGGTCAATGTGCCCCTTGCATTAATTTCTGTGCTAGTGGTGTCCACTTAGTCATAATTTTTTTCAGCACAAGTCTGTGAGGTGCTGCAGGCTCTGACTTTTCATTATTTTATTATAACAGATCACATGTTCTATTAGTGTACTTAAGTAACATTAAAATGGTATTTCTAATTCAGTGAAGGACTATGCCAGGCTCAAGCACATTAAAAGAAAAAGCTGTGCATGAGTATATTTTAATTTAAAATGCACTCTCTCGTATCACATGCATTTGGAAGCTTGATTAATCCTTCATTAGTAGGGGATTAAAAAAACAAAGCTTTCCTTCCTTTTTATTTTTTAATATTTACAAGGTTGCAGTAATTCTACACGTACATTGAAGGCAACTGCAATCCAACCAGATCAGTCACAAAATTCCAGGGTCTAATCATCCAGAACACTGCACACAGGCAAAAAAAGCTCCCCTGAAGTCCAAGGAATTCCAAAGGAGAAAAAAAAAGCCCAAATAAAAAATTCCCCCTGAAGCAAAGCAGAAACGACCCTGCAAGCATTAAAGTGAACAACTCTGTGAAAATCTTCCTTTTACCTAACATCACATCCAAGAAAACTGATAAAAAACCTACTCCATGGAGGACAAATGCTTGTCCACAGTGGAAAACTAAAGCCCAAAATCCCCAAAGCCCCACAGCCCCCTGATGGGACACAGCCTCTCCTTCTACTCCTCAAAAACACAAATTGAAGCTCCCTTGAGAAAGATACTGAAAAACATGAAAATTGCAGGAAGCACAATAAGTAAGCAATTGTTTACTTTGCAAATTGGAATATATATTGAAGTGCAAACCAGTTCTGCACAATCCCCAAACTTTTCTTTGCCAAGTAAATGCAGGGAGTTGCACCAGCCATTCAGGGACTTCCTTAAATGCAATTTAACCAGAATAAACAGCAGCAACAAGAAAAGGCTGATTAATTAATACTCAAACTATGACTGGAATTTGCAGTCACCCATTTTTACAAAATTACTCTCTGGCTTGAACAGTTCTAAGGCACAGATTTACTATAATTAAGGCTTTACAAAGAGAAAACCCTGAAAAAACACATTGTGCCTGATGACTTGGCTCTACTTACAGTTTGCTTTGGATTTTCTTTCTTTTCTAAAAAGAAATACAGTTCCTAAGGTGGTAAAGACCTATGGACAGCACCTTAAATGCCTTTGAAGGGCCCATTTCTTTTCAGCACATCAGAGAAGATGCAAATTCTGTGGTCTGCTTTTTGTTTTTTTTCCTCTCATTTTTATCTAATTAAACACAAACCTCCTATTATAGCTGATACTTCACATCTGAGATTTGCAGAGGTCAGAGCTCAGGCTTGATTTGGGAGACACTAGTTGTGGCTAAAACATAACACAGTTATATTTGGAAAAGAAAAAAAAATACACTTCAATCTCACTGTGTCAAAGCTCATAAAATATATAAAAGTCAGTGGCACTCAACTTTTAAAAAGAATTGTTTTCGTTTTTGTGTTCAGTCAAATCCCAGGCACTTTTGGAAGGTTTATGTTTTAACACCAGAGCTGGGAAAGCTGTTTGGGTTTACTGAGACAAGGTAAAAAGTAAAGCTCCAGAGCAGTTAGTTTGACCCTTCTCTCTGACTTTTGTTTTTTTTTTAAAGATGCAATTAAAGAACTTCATGAAGTACATTTCTTTTTATGTGAACAAAAAACTTATTCTAATACAGAAAGTGGCATTATCTCAAAACCTGCTTTTCTTTTCTACTTCATGTTCTGAGGCTGGGTTGGCTTCAGAGAAACAAAAATTAGGTGAAAAGTGTCAGATATTCTAAGGAACAAGAGTGAGAAGCTTGAAAGGAACATAACTCCATAAATTGGAGATTTGTTCTTGTTTCTTGTGGCTATTAAGGCACTAAACCTCCCCAGAACACGCAGTCAGAACAGTTTTCCTTCAATTAATTTTCATTCAGGTTTGCTTGGTTGGGTCGTTCTGGCTTTTTTTGTTTGTTTTTTTTTTCCCCTTTCTGTGCAGAAGCTTTACACAATTCTATCTGTGCAGCTCCAAAGAATGAAATTAAACCTGCAGCTGGCCAGTGTCATCTTGGTTTCAGCCTGAGGAGCTGAGGCAGCTCCGAGCAGCAGAAAGGTTCAGCCCTCGCCGTGCAACCGCAGCTCCACGGGAAGTGTCAAAAACAGAAGTGAAGCTCAGGGCACAGGAAAAACCTCTCGTGAAGTTGTCTCCCTCGTCCAGCTGGGCACAGCCAGGGATCCAGAGGAGAAAAATTATTCCCACAGGATGTCGCCGTTAAGTAATTGCTACAAGTGACAAAGTCTGCGGAGGGAAAGAGACATTGTGGAATTTTCATTTCAATGTTTGGGATACATGTATTTAAATTGTAAGTGTGCTGACTCTCCTTTATACGACCTAAAGGATAAAAAAGAGGAAAAATAAAGGAAAAAAGAGAAAAGAGCCGTGCACTCGAGACCCAGGCCTCCTGCATGCTCTTAAAGCCCCACACCACGAGCTCTGAGCTTTCCCTTGCTCCAGTCAATGAGCTCCCATCACCAAATAAGGACGAAGACAGAGGACAGGACACAAACGCAAAGCGGGACATCCTGAATCATCCAGCCCCTTCTTTCATTTCCTCCCTTTCCCCTTCCCTTCTGCCAGGAAGCGGCGGTGTCACAAGTGCTCATTCCTAAAAGCATTAATGAGTTACAGAACCTTCCCCCTCTGACAGCGAGAACCTCTCCTCGGAATTCCAGCCCGAGCACATCCGTTTGGGCTGGTGCCAAAATCACCCTCGGGCCTAAATAACTTCCTTCCTGCTGGATGTTCGGGTCCTCCACTGCGCTCACAGGCAGGAATTTCATCGCCTCGCTGGGAATCCTCCTTTCTGCTTGGCCAAGTCATTCGAGCTCCTTCCGCGCTTTGCCTGTCCCCGAGGAGCAGGGAGGCGTTTGCAGGAGGGGCAGGTTCGTGTGTGGAACGAGTAGCTGGTGCCTCACGTCGCCAAAATTCCAGGAGAGCAGGCTCGGGGCTTTGGGAAGTGTTAATATGGCAGTGCGGGGATGCACTGCATACTTGGAACGCCTGGAGATGCACAACAGCCTCCAAAACACCTGACTGAGGAATTCAGGCAGTGACCAAAGGGGGAAAAAACCCAGAGCACGAGAGGGGAGGAAAATAAACAACCTTACAGATTAAGGAAATGAAAAACAAAACTGTTTGCAACTCCATTCCAAAAACATGTCCAAATTCTGATGCAACTGCTCTTTGCTATTTGAAATCTTTCACAATGGAGGCTTAAAATTAGCAGGATGAGGGGATATTTCCGTGATTAATTAATCCTGGCTGTATATAGGACAACCGGTTGCTGAATTTACTTTCACTAAGCTACTTCTTTTAAAAATACTGGGACACCTCTAAGCCTGGCAAAAGCTGGGTGTAAGGCCTTGTGTGTGACACAGATCAGAAGTGTGGGGGACACACACACAAGCCCCAGCCAAATCAACACACGGAGCAGAAAATGAAGCCAGGCAGCTCATCAGTGCAGAAAAGACTCAGCACTCCCAGGAGTCTCCAAAGGCTTCCAACAAGTAAATGAGTATCATACACGTAAAAGCAATTTAAAATTAATGACACTTCTTGAGGGAAGAGATACGGATATGGAGTATATTGGGAGCGAGGTGATTTACATCAGGTACTACAAGCAGCAAGTGATGGGTGTATCAGATTTATTCTGTAGAACAAGACTGAAATGCAGAGAGATCCCCGAAGACTAAATCAACATATTCCCAACTGCCTTGAGAAAATCAACTGGAAAGTGCTATCCAAGCAAATATAAAAACACAGTATTTTCCCCCTGTCAATCCAGAACAAAAGCCCTGTAATATTCAGATCATAATGCTGAGATACAATCAGTAACTCCTGCCAAAGAAGAGTTTTTAAACAGCTCATCGCTCAGTTGATCATCAAAAGAGTTTGCTAGAAATGTCACAGCTGGAGCTGCTAGCTGCTGAATTTTTTATTTTTTGGGAGGTATTTGCTTGGTTTCAGGGTTACATTTCTTTTGCGGTCGATTTGGTTTTGGTTGTTTGATTTTTTTTTTTAAGATATTTGGGTGGTGAAACGAGATCTGAGCCTATGTGAAAACATGGCACTGATGAATAGAGCACTTTAAAGCCCAAGACTTGCACATGTCACTGCAAGCCTGCCTCACATCCTCTGTGTCACCGTGCTACAGCAGCACATCGCAGCTCAGTTTACACCTCCCAGAGAGGACCTGACCATACAGGGGCAGGAATCTGCTCCTCCAAGACACACCTTTCTCTCCAGGCTCACTGAAGGGCCAGCCCGACACCGTCGTCTAAAAATCAAGGTGTGAACACTGACCCGTGAACCTCAAATGAAAACCTTCTGTAACATTTCATCACTTCGAGGTGCTGGTGCTGTGGCTGCCTGACCGAGGCCACCCTGCCCACCCACATTCGTGAGAAACGTGCAACAGAGGCTTCATCAGCACCATGCAACCATCCAATACTCAGTATTTTTTTCCCCCAGAAGTGTCCCCGTGATGCGCTCAGCCCTTCCCACATTTACAGTGTCATGTTTGTGTTGCACACAGAGGAGCTCCGAAGCTGCATCTCCACACACACTCCCTGCCGTACGCAGCACAACATGTCAATTAGCGAAAAGCAGATTTGCTCAAACTAACGATTGTTTGGGTTAAAGCCAAGGACGAGGCAAAGCAAAACAAAACACCTTTTCTACAAAGCTGCGGGTTCCAGTACAAATTCTCCCACACACACGTTCATGAAATATGCCATCGGAAACGTGTAATTTGGCATTACTAGATAATTATATAAGCTAAGAACCCAGCAGGCACCATTACGGACTATGAGAAAGGAGTTATACAAGTTTCCCCCTATTTTTTCCACCAGTTTTTTTTTCCGTCGCGTATGTGACAGAAGTTTGTTTATTACCGAAGGCAGCATCCCCTTACTCGGCGGAGGAGACTCCGAGTATCCCCCAGCCGGGGCAGCCCGGGATCCCCGCCCGCGGTGTTG
>VYXD01006152.1:35369-234885 GCA_013397195.1 Hylia prasina
CAGCGCCCCTGCCGCCCTCAGCGCCCCTGCCCTCAGCGCTCCTGCCCTCACCGAGCCCCGGCCCAGCCCCGGCCGAGGGTCAGGGTCGCTAGCGGGAATAATCCTTCCCGAGCAGCGTGGGGAGGCCCTGGCACAGGCTGCACGGAGAAGCCGTGCCTGTCCCATCCCTTGGAAGTGTCCAAGGCCAGGTTGGCGGGGGCTCGGAGCACGCTGGGATAGTGAGGAAAAGGAGCGTCGGGCAATTTAAGTCTGCCCATCTCTGACCATGTGTGAGCAGCTCCCTCACACAGGGTGAGGGCCACGCTCCGTGCTTCGCGCGAGGAGGGCAGAAATGAGGTTTTAAACTAGACACGGCTTGGAACAGCCTGGTGGAGTGGAAGTGGCAGGGGGTGGAATGGGACGGGATTTTAGGTCCCTTCCAACCCAGCCTATTCTCTGATGACTTAAACCGGACCTCGCTTTAACATCAACTTGCTTCCACAAATTGATAAAAGACTGATTTTTTTTTTTTTAAGAGTCTGCCACTTAACACTGAAGGACGTGCAAACTGCAGTGTTACAGCAGCGGGAGCAGAGGGATCCCGGAGGAGAAGCAGCGGCAGAGAGGCCGGACAATGGTGTCCTGTGACAGCTCGGCCGGACCTGGGCCGCTGGAACAGAGCTGGTCAGTCAGCCCAGGACACGTGGGGCTGTCACCAGCCGGGCCTGGCTCATGGGCCAGCGGGGCACGTCACCCCTCGGGCAGGACAGCTGGGTGTCCGTGCTCCGGTGGGCTCTTCTGGGGTAGCAAAGTTGCTGTGAGAGCAATATATGTCCTTGCTATGGTCAGTAGAACGTGTTCTTCTGTAACAGTGCTCTCTCCACGAGGGAGAATCGAAATGTAAAGGTTCTGTTGTTTAGCTGTGGATCTTGAGCGGGTTGAGGGGCTGGATATGGAAAAATGAAGCACCCAATGGCCTTGTTTGGATAACAAAGCCAACCTGGACACGTGTGTGCAGTTAACTGTGACACATACGTTAATCATATGATGAGATTCAGGAGATAAAAGGAGTTCCCTGCATTTGACTTCGTGAACAATGACACTACAATTCTGTACTGTAAAGAGCTTTGCTAAAGTTTGAGTTGCTTTATACGATTAATTTCTCATTGTCTGAATCCAGCAGAAGTCAGCTGAAAACTCTTTTAAGGCCTGTAGGAGTTACAAAGTGAGAAGAGCTTGTTGATTTCTTCTGATTTCTGACACAGCTGAGAAATTCTCTCTGTTGCTGCTGTACATTTCTGTACCACACAGTGCTCCATCTGTCAACAAACGTGACACATCGAGCAGAAAAGACTCTGCAGTTACTCCTAGTTTTGCTTAAGTGATAAATGAAGCCTCTCACAGACACACGTGAGCCAAGAGGTGAAGCAGCACCGAGGAGCTCAGCACTAAGGTGGAGGTAGTGGCTTGGTACTGGTAAAAGAGTGAAAAAACAGTTTCTTTGGCAGTTCCATTTTTTCCTGAGATTCCCTAATGGTCTTTTTCATATACAAGACATGTGAATTTACCACCTGAATGAATAACATCTGTCCAGCAGTGGACAGGTTTTATACTCCAATGAGTTGATTGAGACACAAAAGGAAGTGCAGAGTTAATTCCATAACAAAATTTCTACCGTGAATACTTTGGATAAAGAACAAGCCTGAATTCTGTATGGTTTAAATTTTCGTGGTTTGCAAAATGCAATTATATTTTAATTGAAGTAATCATTAATATTTTTTACAGGAACTGAAATGATGAACCAAGTTCCCTATATATAATGCAAAAATGCTGAATTTACCCGTTTCTAAAGTTAAAAAAAATAAATAAATTCACGGTTTTGCCATTAAAGACATATTCCCTCAATCCAATTCCAGCTATTAAGGGACAGCTCCCTCCTCTGGAGCACTTTATCCTTGCACTGAGAACACTGGACTGTGAAATTACTGATTGCATCAACCTCTTTTAAAATCCCTTTGACCAAAGCACAAAACCCAAAGATACCTTGGATTGACTGTATCTAGAAATAAATTCAGAGGCATATGGATTAATGCCACTGCAGAAATGATTTCTGTGCTGTTGTCTGTAAAACAAATAGGTTTAACGTCAGGGCATTTGTTGCTAAAAATTAAGTACGTTTCCCCAGCCAAACCAGAACACATGTTTTGGGAATTGGAATATTCTCCATGGAAGGAACTGTATTTTGCTTTACAAACAGGTGTTTCTGCAGGTGAATCACAGGGGAAAAGATGAAGAAAAAACAGTAGGAGCTGTAATTTCAGCAAGAGGCTCCTGAGCGGGGAAACTTTCTGATTTATTGATTTCACCACTGCTTGGGAAAATAGAAATCATTTGTCTCTGTAAATAGAAGTGGAACAAAGAAGCTTGTCTTCATTACCACTTTTTTCCCCTTATAGAAACCGAAATTTTGCCTAATTTCTTGCATGAAAACCACAATTACTATATAGATCAATTGCATCTAAATTAAGCCAACTTTTCAAACTCGATTGCCATATAGAGCTGCATATTCTACTGCCAAAACATGTGCACACAAACTTCTGTTTGCAAGATTTAATGCTTCTTAATCTATGCAGTGGTTAGCAAAGCAAGTTAGGGGAATAATTAATCCCATAAAGCAATGGACTTAAAGAAGTCATGTTTGAATTTGAATAAAATTGGCCAAGAGAATCAAAATTATTTGAAAGGGGCTAATAGAGAGCCTGACAGAGATCACAACCTGCCTTGCCCCTTGTTTTCCCCAAGAAACAGAGATTTAAAAGAGCAGTGTGGATCACAGCACAACTTTAATGCTTTCTGATATACTAAAAGCTTAGAAATGAACCTTTAAGGTGGCTGCACAACACCAAATTTAGCTCAGATCAGCAAGGTGTAAATGTAAATAAGTATAAATCACAAATAACTGAAATCTGCTTAATCCTTAAGATGTGACTTCCCACTAATACAGATACAATGGGAGCAGTTGTGCCGAGGGTTTGTGGCACGAACAGCTTTGCCAGTGTAACATTTGGAGGTTTTTCTGCTGAGCAAATTCTGCTCCCTTAGGAACAAACCCCTTCAAGCGTGGAAGCAGGCAATTATCCATTTGACAGATTTGCTTTGCCGTATATTACATGTAACAAAGCAGGAAATGAGACTGAAATATAAAATAAGGTGCTAATTTTCTGCAGTTTTTCTAATGAAATTACAGTAATCAAACAGAAACAAGCAGTAATGTTTCCTTTTCACCTAAACTAGAAGCCAGAAGTGTTTTCTAGAATAGAGGCAACCTGTAGGGGGTTTTTTGTTTGTTTTTTTTTCCTGACTTATTATTTTAGCAGCATGTGGCTGGTTATTCATTTCCTGAGGAAAAACCAATAATCAATGCCTGCCAGCATTTGCTTTTTATTTAATTAGGAATACAGGACTGGAAAGAATCACCTAGGTCATCAAGTCCAGTTTTTAATTAAACACTCTTCAGAAATATTGATTAATCAAAGCTGCATAAATATGGTGAGGTTTATGCCCCTGTCTCCTCTGCAGAGATTGTAAGTGATCTTCTGCTTTCTTTTTTGGTTTGTAAGGATTTTTCAGTACAAAGAGTGACTATTATTTTCAATGCAGAGAGCTCATCATGTAGATATTTGATTTTCAGTAATTTTATATGCAATTACAATATTTTGTGCTGGAAATTAGCAGGATTTGATCTATGATTATGATTAAATCTCTGTGTTAATTTTCAAACTTCAGCTGCCTCAATCGATTGAAGAAATTGGCCATATCTAAAAAGAGAAGATAAATTGATTCAGTGCTAAAAAAATTCATTAGTGTGTTCTCCTTATATTTAATATATTCTTGACTATAAAAGATGCTGCAGCAATTGGGAATACCAATTTTAAACTTTAACTGTTAAAATAATTTTAACCAGAAAGTAGCTGCAATTGATTTTGTCGTGCTAGAAGGAATACCTTAAATTACCAGAAATGTATGTCAAATTTGAATTTATAGAGAAATAAATTCCTGTAATGGATTAATATTTTACATTAATTTATATAGCTTTGTTTAAACAAAGAGACTGTAAGTCAGATACACTTGTGTGGACTGTAAAAATATGAGAACAATTTACAGCTCCAGCTGCGTTGGAGACGGGAGCCTGGAGCCTCTCCTGTTGTCCCTGCAACCCAAATCCTTACATGGCATTTTATGTGCACGGCTGCCAAACCTCTGAGGGCTCAGCAGATTTATTCCAGCCTGGACAAGTGCAAACTGTTTGGTTTTAAATTCTCTGGAGAAGAGCTTGGGATGGCTCGCTGGCCTGGTGCTTTCCTCTGAGACAGGGGAAAGGTGTGGGAATCCCTGACGTGGGTTGGGAATAGTGGCCACGGGAGCAGGGCAGTGATTGTGCCCCTGTGCTGGGCACTGGGCAGGAACTGCTCCAGTGCTGTGCCCTCAGTTCAGAACGGACATGGAGCGTGTCCAGGACAGGGAACAGAGCTGGGGAAGGGGCTGGAGCCCCAGGAGAGCCTGAGGGAGCTGGGGAAGGGGCTCAGCCTGGAGACAAGGAGGCTCAGGGGGAATTTCTGGCTCTGCACAACTCCCTGACACAGGAGGGGACAGCCAGGGGGGTCGGGCTCTGCTCCCAGGGAACAGGGACAGGAGGAGGACATGGTCTGAAGCTGCACCAGGAGAGGCTCAGGTTGGACACCAGCAGGAATTCCCTCACAGAAAGGGCTGCCCAGGGAGGTTTGGAGTCCCCATCCCTGGAGGTGTCCAAGGAATTCCTGGACGTGGCACTCAGTGCTCTGTGACAAGGTGGGGATCGGTCACAGGTTGGACTTGATGGTCTTGGAGGTCGTTTCCAACCTCAGGGATTCTGTGATTCTGTGAAGTGACAGGGGGCTCAACAGGCACTGCTTTAAATTCCATTCCTGGAGGTGACTCATGGTGGGACTTTGCAACATTGGATATTTCAAATTAAATACTAATCCCCAGCACGTTTTCTGTGACGAGGTGACACTAGAGGTGACACAGAGCCTGGAGAGACTTCGGGATGACTTGTGGCCTTCCAGTTCATGAGGGAAGGACGGAGAGGGACCATTTACCAGGATTTGGAGAGACAGGACAAGGGGGAATGGCTTCAAACTGACAGAGTAGGTTTAGGTGGGATATTAGGATGAGATTCCTCTTCGTGACATTGCCCAGAGCAGCTATTCCATTCCTGGAAGTATCCAAAGCCAAGTTGGACGGCGCTGGGGGAAAGCTGGGATAGTGGAAGGTGTCCCTGACGACAGCAGGAGGGTTGGAATGAGAACGAGATGATCAGTAATGTCCCTTCCCACCCTGAGCATTCCCGGATTCCATAGTCCTGGGATCGCCTCAGCCGCCCCGCGCCGCCCTCTTCCTTTTGGCGCCAAAACCCCTGAGCCGCGTTCGGGAGCTCGCGAGACTCGGGGCTCTCGCGGGACTCGCCGCGCGCGGGGGCGGCCCCGGCCCCTCCGCCCGGCCCGCGCTCCCTCACGGCCGGAGCCGCTGGAGAAAGGGCTCGGGAAACAGAGCCTGTCCTCACACCGCCACAGCCCGGCCGGAGCCGCTGGAGAAAGGGCTCCTGAAACAGAGCCTGTCCTCACACCGCCACAGCCCCGCTCCGGCCGGCGGCTCCAGGATTAACTTCCCTTGGGCAGCCGGAAAAGGGGAATCCTCCAGACCGCCTTTCAAGTACTGGGTGAGCTGTACATTTGGGGAATTGCCGCTCCGCTCCCGAACGCTTTGGTCCGGGATGTACGCGGCTCCGTGGATAAGCATTGTGGTCAGGAATCCACTTATTTTGGTTAATTCCTCCCACTCCCAAGTAACTTTGATGAGTTGAAACATCACAAACCCTTATTTTATGAGGCACATAAAATAAGGGTTATCCTTGTTATCCTCTGTATGGTATCTGCTGTTTAATTTTTATGATGATCTGGTTGGTAGATCTTTTCCTGAAAAAGCTGTAAATGTTGTATATAATTGGCGTTTATCTGCTTTTGTGGCAGCCTCGCTGCTTCTCTTTAAATGCTTTTGTTGTTTTCTGCAGGAAGGGAAAAAAGGCTTCTTTGTGGCAATGCTAGATCCTTTAGAGAACAACTTGTTTGATCTTCCTGATTATGAGAACACAGAGGATGAAACATTCCCACCTCTTCCACCTCCTGCCTCTCCAGGGAAAGACGATGCAGAATGGGCTCAGGATAATGGAGGTGAACACCAGGGACCCCTAAAAATCCCATTTTAATGCTGTGCAATCAAAGTTAGTGATGTTGGACTTCAGTGCAGAAAACAGACTGTAAATTTAAATAGTTAATCATGCGATGCTTTCCAGCTTGTGAGAAAAGTTTATTTTCGTAGATTCCATGACAATATATGCACAAAGGAACCTTTATAAAACTCAGGCTCTTCTGACAAAATGTTGCTCTTAATAATTATACAGCACTGATCTATAGTTACTCTTTATGACTTGGGTTTTAGAAGAGACAAGAGTGTTGGATGTGCTCTCAATGCACTTACCAGAAATACAAGTGGAAACTTAAAATGTACCTGATACAATCCTAGGTGATGGCACTTGCTTTGAATACTTAAATGATGCTATTTTCTTGGCCAGATCCAGATGGAAACCAGCAGTCCCAAACAAAGGATTCTGCTGTGACCACACAGAAAGCAGTTAAAAGACCAAGGCCTAGATTAGATGCCCAGAGGTAAGTTTTTACAGAATATTTCTTTATGTGTTGAGTTTGGTGTAGGGCTGTGGGAGAATCATTAAGGCACCTCTAAAACTGGTGTGAGTTCTTTATAAACAACAGAAAGAATCCAAGCTTTAGGCTGTTTTAAGGAATGTGAATTTTTTTTCCTTTGTTTGGGTTTTTTTACTTGTTAATTGAAAGAAGAAAGTGTGAGTTTCAAATCACTCCCCCATTCCTATTCCCAGGTTAATTTCAGAAAGGGGACTCCCAGCTCTGAGACACATGTTTGACAACGTGAAGTTCAAGGGTAAAGGGCACGAGGTAAGACCTGGTGAGCTTTGGTTTTGTTTCCTGGGAGTTTTAATGTAGATTTGAGAGTGCTGCCCATCTGATACAGGGAGAATTGATGGTACTCTGATTAGCCAGCTTCCCAGCAGCATCTGAGCAAACCCTGCTGGGGTTTGGAGCTGCAAATTCTAAACCAAACGTGACATGCATTAACAAAAGCCATCTTTTGATCATAAAATTCTTTTCCTCACCTCTAAAAGTAGAATATCACATCTGTGACTCTTGTATTGTCCATACAAGCAGCATTTTGAATCTCAAGGTTTAAAGAAAAAGTTTGACATACCACTTGAGCAAAGAGAAAGCAGGACTTTCTCTGCAAGCTCTCTTACTGTTTTGGATGCAGAGCTTATTTTCCTTTACATATCTTTATAGAGTAGGCTGTAGGGGAGGGTTAGTTTCTTCTCCTAAGTAACAAACGAAAGGACAAGAGGAAACAGCCTCAAGTTGTGCCAGGGAGGTTTAGATTGGCCATTAGGGAAAATTTCTTCACCAGGAGTGAACCCTGGGCAGGCTGTGCTGTGGAGTCATTATCATCATGCCTGGAGGGATTTAAAGTCATTCAGGTGTGACACTTGGGGACATGTTTTAGTGGTGGCCTTGGCAGTGCTGGAGGAATGGTTGGACTCTGATCTTCGAGGGCTTTTCCAACCCAAACAATTCCATGGTTCTCCTGGGACACCTGCAAGGACACCTGGGCATCTCTGCTTTACAAGGAGCATCCATGGCATGAATGCTCTCATTACCACTGGAGGCACAAAGGAACTGGGCAGTGGTGCTGAAAGGTGCACAAACCTTTCCTAGATCAGTTTATTTTGATGTATCTGCATTCTGAATGTCAGGATCAATGCCAGCTGTGCCCCAGGGATTTATTTCAGCCCTGGTTGTTTAAGGACAATGCTTCAGGACCTGCAGATGTTACAGGATCTGCAGATGCTGCACTGAGCTTGTATCAGTGCTGAGATGACACTGGCACTGGGCTGTGGGAGGAGGAAGGAAGGGTTACCCACACATTGGTACTGCTGATGTTTTCCAGAGACTGTCAGGCTGCAGGTGCCCCATGTTCCCATTTCCCTCTGCAGTTCCCTGCTCTGTCAGCTTTGGGTTTTGTCTTTTCTGCTCTAGGCAGAGGACCTGAAGACACTGATACAACACATGGAGCACTGGGCTCACAGACTGTTCCCAAAACTGCAGTTTGAGGATTTTATTGACAGAGTGGAGTCTCTGGGAAGCAAAAAGGAAGTTCAGGTATGAATTGTTTCTGTCAGTTTCTCTTCCTGGTGTTCGGAATAGTGCAAGAATTAGGTTTAGGGGATCAATTGTGCAGCAAAAGGAGATTTGGGTTGTGCATACTGCTCAGAAGTATAATGTTGTTTAAATTAATTTCTCTTAATTTAGAATTCTGTCTGGTATTTATATTTAGATACAACCTTTCTTTATTTGAAACAATCTTCCAGAGAATAGGCTTCAGTATTTTCAGGACATCTTTAAGCACAGCAAGAACTTTAACCAGTTCTTGCTTAACCAGCTGGAACTGGTTGGGATTTTGTGTTTTGTTTGGTTGATTTTTAATGTTTGAACCTGCAAAAGAAGACTGATAAAGGATTCAGCTTCACCTAGCTGATAGATGAAGGACTGGGAAGATGATCCACAGCATTGAAGGTTTGTGTGTCAAATGGACATCAAGTGAAAGGAGTATTTTTTTCAGAGTAATAGAAGTGTAAAATGAAATTGCTGTGGTTTTCCCATCCTCCCAAAATTGAACATAAAAACTTGCTGCAGATGAAATCCCAGTGTTTTAATCTCCCACCTGCAGACCTGCCTCAAGAGGATTAGACTTGATCTTCCTATTTTACATGAAGACTTCAAAAACAATGAAGGTATGCTCCCTCTGCTCTTTGTTCAGTACTTCAGTGCTTGAGATTATTTACTTCCCTTCCTACTGACCAGTGAATGATCATGATGGGCTTTTCTGGTGTAGGAGAAATGGAGAGGTCTCTGCTTTCAAACCAGGTTTCTGTGAGTCTTAAGATGACAAAACTGAACTGGTACTTGCACGTGTATGTAAAAAGAAATAAAATTGCATGGGCTGCTGAAAGGAAATGGAAAATGGGTATTATTAATCAGCATTGTTAGAAATGTTCCAAAACCACTTAAGACTGCAATTATTGAGCACACGGGTTTGTGATGCACTCCCACACGAGTGCAGTCTGGAGAACTCCTGGATCCTATTAAAGCAGGAATCACCAACTCATCCTGATGACACTGCCAGGAGCTGCAGGGAGTGGTGCTGCTCATGCTGGGGGCACTCTGGTGTCTGTCAGTGCTGGCACACAGCTGCTGGGAGCATTCCTTCTGCCAGGGTCAAACCCAGCACTTGCTGAGGACCAGTCAAGAGCCTCTTCCAATCAGACAGAAATTAGACATAAACTGTATTAAAGACAAGTAGGGTTCACATGGTAGGCTGGGAGAAACTTCAACAGCAGAAAGGAGGGAATTTAATTGGCATTCCTAAGGCCCTGTGCAGGGTGTTGCATTTTGACTGTCAGTCTTTCTTGGGAGCATCACCTCCCCATTGTCCCACGTGTGTCCACGTGAAGCTGGGCCTCCAGCCCAGGAGTGGTGTCGTGCTGGAGGAGCCCATGAGTGGCAGCAGCTGTCCTGAGCTTTGGGGTGCCCTTGGGGTGCCACGTGGCTGCCTCCAGTGCCACTGCTGTGTGAGAAGTGCACTGCAGCAGGAGCAGCCACGGACAGCAACAGCAGTGGTTCCTGCCGACAGCGTCTGCAGAGAGATCAGATCGTTCTGTGCGATGGTTCCACACACTGGCCTCTAACCCTGGCCTGAGCTGCTCCTGAGCTCGGGGACTGAGGGCACTGCTGCAGCCCTCGGGGGAAAACTGCACTGGGCACCTCAGTGAAGGAAAAACTCTTGTGTTGACAACCCAACCTCCTTGTCAGCTCACGTTTCTGTTCACAGGCTTCAAGTGGTGCAGAGGCTTTGTCCAGCTGAACTGCCTCCACTTTGCACCTTTCAGTGCTGGCAGATGAGTAAATATCTCTGTAATAGAGCACACTGAATTCAGAACTGATACTCAATGTATGTGTCTGAAGTGCTGATTCACAGAATCCTGGAATGGTCTGGGTGGGAAGGGACCTTAAAACCCATCCTGTTCCCTGGGCAGGGACACCTTCAGTTAGTGCCACACGGCCTGGCCTTGAAAGGTTGGAATTCCTGTAGCGACTCCTGCCACTTTCTAAAGGACAGTGTTTTGTCAGTAGGGTTGGGAGGAAAATCACCTGGCCCTAAGGATTGCCTGCATTTCCTGTCCCTTTTGACCCTTCAAGCACAGCTGCTGCTGCTAACTCAGTACACAGAGCTGTGCCTCTGCACTCAGGCATTGATTATTGTGTGTGTGTGAGCTCTGAGCACTTGTTGTGTCCTTTGAATATTGGGGATGTGGGCCTAGGCAGAAAATTGCCCGTTAAAGTATGGAATGAGCTCCAGCTCTCCATACAAAATGTAGAACATAGAAATGCTTTCAGAATGTTCTCTTGGTGGACGTGAAGTGGATCTCTGTGGGTTTAAAATGTTCATTCTGCCCCTGTTCCCCCCGCCACCCCTCGTTTTTAACCAGAAGGAGAAGGGGAGAGCAACGTGCCGGCTGCAGCTGCTGAAGCTGCCCATTGCCACCGTGGCGAGGCAGAAGAGCTGACTCCCCTGCCTGGCGCGGCTCTGACGGAGGAGCAGCAGCAGCGCATGGAGAGGAACCGGCAGCTGGCCCTGGAGCGGAGGCAGGCGCGGCTGCAGGGCCTCAGCCAGGCCCAGCACCAGGGTAAGGAGCCCGGCCTCAGTGGGAACAGTGAGGGCAGGGCCCGAGCTGCTGGCTCTGGTGGCTTTCCTAGGCGGTGCTGGAATGTGCAACTCTCACATTTTAACAGATTTCCTGTCCTTAAACTCCCTGGTGGTTGTACCGAGCTGTGACAGCTTTGTCCCTGGTGAAATGCAACTCGGCCTCTCATCTCTGAGCTGCCTTTGACTGGGTTTCTAGTGATGGAGACATCACTAAACACAGCAGCAGTGTCTGCTCATGGCTCTTGTTTTTTGCCTCCACAGAGCTGCCCAGTAGTTACCCAGAAGAGGAGTTTGGCAGCCCAGTTGCTCAGGATCCCACTGACCTCACTGAAGACACTCAGGCTCCTGCAGCCAGGGATGCTCCCACGGATGAGGGAGATGATGAATTGGAATGTGCCAGGGAAGAGCAGTAATTCCCCACACTGTGAATGCCTTTCTTGACCAAAAGACCTCCCCTGCTTTAAATACTGTCATTGTACTGAAACGTTGCTGGCTCTTGGCACTCCAGAAGCTTCAGGGAATTCTCTCCCACGGCATCACTGAAGGACAGAACTCCTCCCTGGAAGCTGCAGAGGAGCAGCTCCATACACCAGGAAACAGAACAAAGTTCTTCAGCTGCACTTGAGCCATCTTTTCCACCTCCCAAAATGTTTTTTAGGAAATGTTTATGAGTTTTTAGACCCACTTGGAATGTAGTTTATAATTTATGTTAAACTGAATTAACTGGGATGTTGATGGGTTAAATTGCTACTAAAGGTGTGTTGTTTGGGTTTTTTTTAACAGGGGTGCTGGATTTTTTTTAACTGCTTATCCATGACATATATTTTTCATATCAAATGGAAGCTATTAAATTTCAGAAGTCAAACCTGAGATTCTTGTATGAGGCTGTTACAAGGCCAGGGCTCCCACACTTCCCCATCCCTTCAGGATGAGACCTTCCTTCTGATCCTGCTCTCTGCTTGAGGCTGTGTCTCATCCTCTGAGAGCCTTGGCTTTCCTTACACAACAGCTTTTCCCTTTTGTGGAATGAAGAGGAACCCCCCTTCCAACAGTAAAAAGTGCTGAATTCCTAACACTGAATGAAGCCACTGCCCTCAGGGCAACAGGTGGTATTTTATGAAGGAATTTGCTTTTTATATCCTTGTAGGGAAGAAGGAAGTATTTAGGTTTTACTTTATGGACAATATGAGCAAAGTAATTTTTGGAAGGATTTTTAAAAGAATTCACAGCACAGTGTCTATCTTTAGTCTGAAATATGAGCTTTATCAGGTATAAAATCTTTTCATCCACACTCATAATCAGATAAAAATAATTCTTATTTAAAATAGACATTGAAAGGACTCTTGAATATTTAAATAAACTGCTTTTTAAAAGATCCCCCAAGCACCTGTGCACAGTGAGCAGGAGTGGGACAGCCCCGGGAGCGGTCCCAGTTCAAGTCCTGACGTCCTGTGTGACATCCAGCAGCGCCAGCTCCCGGATCTCCTCCAGCAGCTGGTACAGGCTGGGGCCCCTGGTCTGGCAGAACTGCCGGGACTCCTCGTCCATCACTTCCAGCCTGGCTCCGTGCTGGGCTCGCTGGGCCTCCTCCTCTGCAGACTGGCTGACTTCCTTCACCACGTCCGACCTGCCGGCGTGGGAGGCGCCGCGCGCAGCCGCGGCGTGCGCGGTGCTGTGCGGTGTGTTCCTGAGCATCTCCAGCCTGATGGTCTCGGCGTGGCAGCGGGAGCTCTGCACCAGGATCCTCACCTGCACAGCAATACCTGTCTGAGTTTCTGATGCTGCTGGTTCCTTCTCCTCCCCTCGGGTGAGATACTCACTGTGATGTGGTCGAACAGGCTCAAGGTCAGCGAGTCTCCAGCGGTTGTAGTGGAGGTGATTTTATGCTGAGAGCGATGGAGGGATCCAGGCTTCCACTGGCAGCTCCCAGCCCCTTGACAGGAGATGACCAAGCCCTCTTTGTTTTTCATGTAGGCTGCACCTTTGATTCCATACCTACAAAAGAGCAGAGAGAAGCTGTTCTAACCATTTTCAGCCTTTTCAGGTCTCTTAGTTTTGAAACCCACAGGCTGGCTGGGCTTATAGAAAAGCAACAGGAAGGGGCAGGCACGGCAGCCTGATAATGCTGCCTCAGGAACACTGATAGGTGTTGTCACGGAAACCCAGATGTGAAAACATGGAGACAGTGACTGAAGTGTTTTGAGAGCAGTGAAGCAAAAGTGGAATAGTGATCCATTATCTCAGTGCTGGGTGGGGCCTGGAATGGCTCAGTGAGGGGAGAGGTGCAGCTTTACAGGTTTCTCCAGACAGTCAGTGAGGAGAGAGTTCTCCATTAAAAAAAAGCTCCTTGAAGGGCAGCAGCCTGTTTGCCCTGGGTCCTCTGTAAGGCAGCAGCCTCTCCCGGCTGGGGAGGTGATGCATTTATGGGAAGCCAGGTTTTATTACCTCCCCACAAGTGTATCACCTCTGGGTTTGGCCAGCAGCCCCAAAATGGCTTAAAATATCAGTGAGGTGGGAGGTGTTTGAAAAGCAAAACTGTTTTAATTAAGAGGAAAACACCAAACCATACAGAACAAAAGAGAGAAGCTGTACTAGGTGCAAGGAGGACCTTTGAACCTGCTACAACACCCCAGAAATGCACCAAAGGTCTTTGTGCACTCTCTTAAGTATGTAAGGAGTGAGGTGGGGGTTCTTGGCATCCTGCCCAATAGAAACAGAGTTTTGAGTTCAAGGATCCATCAGGTGTCTCTGTGCTGGCACAAGGCCAAATAAAGTATCCACGTCTCCGGCTTTTTACCTTGCAAGTGAAACAAGGAGCAGAACCCAAATCCTTCCCTAAGATGGAAACCCCTGCTGCTGCCATGGCACAAACCCCACCACTGCATTTCTGTGGCTCCTGAGCCTCACAGGCAGCCCTCTGGGGCACTGGAGATGCCAGATGTGCATGGGGCTGTGCCCCCCCGAGCTGCAGTGGCACCAGGTGTCCCTGCCCGCCGTGCCCAGCCCCGGCTCACCGGGGCACGAAGACCAGCACGCCGTTGGTGCGGATGGAGTAGATGACCCCGTCGGCCACGCAGCGCTCGTCGCTCTCGGCGCTCCTGTCTCGGAAGTACATGCACTGGAAGAGCTCTGTGGATTGCTTCTGAGCCCGCTGGGCTGCCTGGGAGCACCCCACACACACACAGAGACAAAAACCCATGTAAATATTCCAACAAGTGCCTCTGGCTTTCATTTCCGCAGCTGCTTTTCCCCGTTATTTACTCCCTTACCTGTGCCCAAGAAAAATTACATCTGAAACAAAATGCTGTGTGCAGTACAACTGAGGTATGAGCACTTTTACTACCACTCTCAGATGAAAACTGATATCTAAAAAAACCTCAAGGCACTAAAAATAAAAGTAAAGTGATGTTCTTTACAAAAGCCACAGTCAGGGCTGGTATCCCCTTCCCTAAGGCACCGCACAAACAAACGGAGACTCCCACAAGGACACCCTTACCCGGTTCCTGTTATTGATGTGTCTGCACAGCTCCTCCAGATCCTTGTTACTGATGATGTTATCCTTGACATCCCCCGTGGCTCCCCCCAGGGCGGCTGCCATCAAGAGCCTGTGCACAACCATGTCAGCGTATCTCCTGATGGGAGAGGTGAAGTGAGTGTACTTCTCCAGGGCCAGCCCTGCCAAGAGAAAGAAACAGAGATGAGCAGTCCCAGCCAGCACAGTGAGAGAGGACAGGAAAGGCAGCAAAGTGAGCAGATACCATAGTGATGGAACTGCTCCTCGGGACAGGAGCCAGTGGAGAAGTACAGGGCGTTGGACATGGCGTGGGTGGCCATGGAGCGCAGCAGTTTGTTCACAATGGGATCCGAGGGGTCGTTTGCTCTGTCCAGAGACTTGGCCAAAGCCTTGTTGGACCTGGCAAAAAGGTGTTAATTCCAAAGAAAATGGCATTATCTCTGGTTATAATGGCTTACAGTCAACAACATAAAACCCACACAGAAGTTAATGGTTATTCATACAAAAATGGCAAGCACGAGTGATATTGAAACTTTCAATGCGGTTTAGTGACAGCTCTGCTCTAAGAAAACGTTTAGAAAAATCCCAGTTTTCACCCAGTTGTCTGCTGCAACCTGGAGAACCAGGGACTGGAGCAAACTCCATCCTGTGCAGTACAAAAGAGTGAGCTGCTCCAAACCTTTGTGTCCAGCACAAATGGGACAAGGTGACACCCGGGCCACAAAGGCTCTACTGATGCCCTTCACCTTGGCCTTCTCCTGCCACCTTTGCCCAAGTAATTCTGAGTTATTTTGAGTCAATTAAAATGACTACATTGCACAGAATTAATCTAATTTAAACCAATACTCTCTTACACAGGAAATACAGTGCACACAAGGCCACTGCAGAGCTTGACCACTGCACAGTGACTGAACACATGTTTTGTCTGGCTATGTCTACAATTATTCAGCCACTGCCGTTTGCAGTACGGCCAGCAGAATGCAGGCAGCTTCTCCTGGGCAGAACATCAGAAAGGTTCTGATAAAACTCTTTTTAAGAACTGCTTTGCTGCTAACATTGATACTCCGGATTTGTTTAACGACAACATGGCCAAACAGTTAATTACAGAGCTTTAGTAAGAAAAGCTACCGTGTGTCAATTGAGAAGCCTTTGGCACTGGCACATTCCCGAAGCTCAGTGAAGAATTCCTGGCGCGGCGGAGGGTGCTGCCGCAGCAGAGCTTGGTGGGGAAAGACCTCGGCAATCCTTTTCGCCACCCAGTGGTTGGCCAGGATCATGCACTCTGCCACGGTCTCGTGCACTTCCAGCGGCTGCTTGGGGATGAGGTCGTGGATATTGCGTTTGTCGTCCAGCTGCACTCGGATCTCGATCCCTTCCAGCTCCAGCGCGCCGCACCTGTCCCGCTGCGCTCGGACGTGTCGCGCTATGTCGGTGAGCTTGGAGATGGCCCAAACCAGCTCAGCCAGCTGCTTCTGCCTCGTGCCTTCATCCAGGCCTTTCAGCTCCAGGATATCCCCCACCACACCCGTGTCCCCATCCAGCAGTGCCTGGGCTGTCTCGTACTCCAGCTTGTAGGCGGAGCGGATCAGGGTTCTGGTGTACTGAACCCTCAGCGGCTCGTACGAGTCCTTCTCCAGCTCCCACAGGACACTCACAGCGTACCTTAAAGACAACACCACAGCTCTGGAATAGTTCTGGTAGACTTAAACTCCAATTTCAAGCATATTCAACTCTTAGAAATGTATAGATTTAATTCTGGTTGTGGAAGCATCTTTTTCTTTGCGAAACCAGTGTTCAGCAAAACCACTAAATAACACTTCCCTCTAAATAAACCACTAAATAAACACTTCCCTCTCAGTCTCATGCATGACAACTGAAATGAGGAGCAGCTACACAGCAGTATTTTCAATTCATCTGCTGAAGCAGAGTAGCCCTAGGGTATAAGGTCTCCTTTAAGTTAAAGCAGAGCTACTGTGTATAAAATAAAAAATAACTGTGTTAGTTATTTTAAATTTAATTTTATTTTATGAGTAAAACAATATTTATTTTTATTTTTTATTTTATTAGTCAGATGCATCCACAATGAACATCTCTTTACCCTGAATATCCTCACACCAGCCATGCACATCCTCACTCCAGCAGCCAACTGAGCCTGCAAACTGATATAATCTGATCTATAAAATTCGCCCTACCTGGAGCAGAACTGCAGGGTGATTTTTAACGTACACAATTCTTCCAGCAACAATGCAAAATGTCTTGTCAAAGCCTCCCTGGCCAGAAGAATTCCCCAGCCTTACCTGTCCACGCCGCTGAGCAGGGAGCAGAGGTCAGCGCTGAGCACGGAGGGCAGCATGTCGTAGCGCCGGTCCGCCAGGTAATACGTGGTGGCCCTGCAACAAAACAGCCACTGCTCTTCCCACCACGAGCCCTGGGGCTGGGTAAAAGCACTGCTCCACAGCCTGATTTGAAAAGGTTATTCCCACAGAAATCCCACAGGTGAGATACCAAAGTCAAGTTATTTAAATAGCTACTCGTGCGGTGCAACCCTCATTTTGCCTTCCTTGGTATTTCAGCTGCCATTAAGGGCAGAACCAGGGCTGGACAAAATTTGCTCACTGAAGAAGAGGGGATTTAATGGCTACATCAAACATCTCTGCTGCCTACACTTTCTACTTCTTTGAATCTACAAAGAATACAGTTCATGAAGTGATTCAGCAGTTCAAGTTTGAAACAGCGGCAATAAAAAAGAGAATGAAATATTTGCACATTAAAAGACAAGATTGAATATTAAAACATTAGCCTGACAAGTACTTGTGGAATTAAATTCGTGTAAGACTTAATTCCATTTTGTGGGTGTTCATCTCCCTTGGAATGCAAACAAGTGGTTTTTAAAAATACTTTAAGTCACAAATGTTAAATTAGACTATAAAGCAAAGAGGAGTGATTAGGGAAAAATAAACTGGTACAGCTTTCTGGAGAACGTGTCCAAATAAAAGCAGAATGTCATTAGTTACATTAGTTAAAGACTTTAAGAAGTCTTTAGTAAGACATGAAAGGTGAAAGCATGTTTCTTTCCTTCCAAAGCTTCCTTAAGGGAGCATCACAAACTTCTGAGCTCCATAAATTTTCGAATTTCCAGACAACGTGCTCACCTTGCTCTGGCCTCCACGTCAGTGTAGGAATTTGCAGCCACGAAGTGAGTGACATCTGCAATGTGCACGCCCAGCTCGAGGTTCCTGTTGGGCAGAGTCCTGACAGACACAGCATCATCCACATCCTCGCAGCCCTTGGGGTCAATGCTGAATATCAGGTGGGTGTCTCTCAAGTCAAGGCGTTTTTTTGCCTCCTCAGGACTCACTTTCCATGGATTCTTTGGAGAACTCACTGGCATTTCCCTCATCTGCACAGAAATATTGTTGGTGAACATAGATTTATCTATTGTCTACAAAAAGATGCCAACAAATTAGATTTAGTCAGTTTTTCAAATTATTCTTTTGTTTCATTTTCCAAGGCCATTACATTTACTCTATGGGAAGTGTGGAAAAAATTGAAAAGAATTCTATGTGTATTAGTAACCAGTGTTATTATTGTGGGGGTACTGCAGCTCTGGCAAATATAACCCCTGCATATTGGATTTTTAATCTTCTTCTTTCAATTAATTGTAGGTATAATCAAAATAGTTATCTATGAAAGCTGGTTCCTCTCCCAGTTGAAAACAAAGTATTTAAGACAATGATTTCAGTAGGATGGGGCCTTTAGGATCAGTAGCATAACCACATACTAAAGACAGAAAAATCTTAAAAATCTAACTCAAATTTGAATTAAGAGTTTGTAATCTTCTCACAGCAAAAGGATTATCTTAAAATCACTCTTGCCTTGAAAATCCATAGTATCAATAGAACCACTGATCCAAGAGATTTCCAGGAAAAGAAAGTAAAATAATAATAAATTTTCAGCTTTCAGAATGTGCTTTCAAAAACCCACTGGCGACAAAGATGTTGAGCTGTAACAGCATCCCTCTCTTTGAGAAACAAGACCCTGGGAATGAACAGGAAAGACTGATCTGATCACAGAGACAAACCTGGATTTCTGAGAAAGGGGCAGCACAAATGCTGTTCTCCACCAGGATTGCTGCAATTTCCCCCTCCAGATCTCCAATCCTGCCCAGCACTCGCACAAAGTGCCCGTTTGGGTACAGGGAAGTGGACTCCCAGGAATCGATGCGCACCACAACTCTGTGCTCCTGCAGAGACAGCTCTGTCACAACAGCTCTGTGCCCTAAAAAGCACAACTGACACCCCTGCCACAGCCTTTTTCAGCAGGAAAAACCCCCAAGCAGGTGGTATGTCAGTGCTCAGGGCAGCTGCACTGTGGCCCAAATTCAGAACTGAAATAAGCTTTGTTACCTGAGGCTGAAGTTCTGACAGGAATTGAACAATCCTTCAAGGCACAAATTGAACCCCCACAGACTTTAATAGTTTCACCACGTTTTTGTCAAGGAAAACGTCCTTAGAGCCTGTAACACCCACACAGCTTTGTAGGAACACAGAACAAACACTTGAGTTCAGTTACCTGTAATGCCTCAGCCTGCTGAGTGCTGATCCGGATTTTGGGAATTCTGTAATCCCAAGGTGTTACAAGGACTTTCTGAGCATTTCTGCCCTGGGACTGGCTCTCTTCCTTAGAGGGGAAAGTGACCACATAATCCCTCCAGTTCTTTTGGATGATTCCAACTACTTTACCTGTAAATAAGGAACACTGTGCATTAAAGAGTTAAAGAGAACAAGAAAGCAAAGATGTGGGAGGTGCAGGAGATTCATTGCTTTGTAAAATAAACTGATGTGTCCTCAAATCTGTCACAACTGCCAACAACATATGGTGTGCAGACAATACAAGTGTGTCATAAACTACTGTTGGCACAGGCAGATTTTAAAGAGCTTTTATTTATGTGGAGGCTAACTCATTGTATAGATTTCAATTGACACATGACATAAATTATTCAGAGATTCCCACTGCTGCTGCAATGTGGACAATTCTAGTAATACAGAGAATTTTTAATTGCAAAGAGCAAAACAAAACATGATTTCCCTACAAAAAGAGAATTAGCCTCTTAAACTTTTAGCTCTGACCTCAGCAAATTTTTAAGATGTGGCTGCAGAGTAATAATTTCAAACAAGACTCTGAGTTCCCATGGCACCCAGGCATGTCACACTGGGATATTTTTTCAGCTAACTTTTTTAATTATTATTATTTATCAGCAGGGAATGAAAAGGATGCTTCTCCTTACCTGTGGGCATAGGGTCACCTGTGGTGTCTGCAGGTGCTTTGTCCTCAGTCTCATTTTCACAGAGGGCAACAGTCCTTCCCTTCCATTCATGCACAGGGAGCAACTCAACCACAACCACATCCCCGTGGATTGCACGATTCCGAGCCTTTGACCCATAAATAAGGATGTCACTTTGAAGTCCTGCATTTAAAAATAAATGAAACAGAACTATAATCTGCTAAAAAACAATCAAATCCCTCCATTCTTCTGAAATAACAGAAAATGACTTTTCTGGTATGATTTCTTTCAGAAAGGACTTCTGGCAAGAAATTGATATTGCAAGGAAATGGAAATCTTTTCCTCTTATTTTTGGGGTTTTTTTTTTAAGGATCTATTAAGGAATTCTGTAAGTGAACTTCTGGATTAAAAGCAGCATAGGCTGGGATGAGTTCATGGTTCTTAGGCAGCATATTTAAATTGTGAAATCCACTGCCACAGGATTCTGAGCAGGATTCATAACAAAACAAGCTTTTAAAAGATAAAGAGTATATTGAGCACTGGTTTGACTGCAGGGTCTGTCACAGGAACATTTGAAAGCAGTTATTAGTGAGAGCTGGGCCAGTGTGTCTGTGCAAGGGCAATGGACTGTTCCTTCTAAGGTGCTGATTAGTAACTCATGCCAGGGAGACAATCCTGGATCCCTTTGCATCAGCTTGATCCAAAAGGCAATTTTCCAAGGATGTTCACAAAGACCAACTTCCTAATCCTGCCAACATCTCTGCAAACCCTTACTGCAGTCAAAGGAGTGGTCACCTGAGGTTAGAGCAAAGCACAGGGACAATTTGCACCAGCATTTCCCTTCAGAGAGGGGCAGGGAAACAGGAGGCCAGAACCTGGCCAGAGGTGGTAGGCAAGAGGAAGGAGCTCTCCTCACAAGTTCCACCCTCTGGTTAATCCCCTCCTTTCAGGCCCATGAAAACCACACAGGCACTGCAGTGTCTCACCCTGCTGATCACTGAACCCTTCTCACCTGTGTCTTTGCTGCCAATGCCCTGAAGCCGAACAAAAGCTTCCAGCTGTGCTCGGTGCTTGTTGACATTCAGTGTGCCCTGCAAGAGACCAACAAAGCAACCAACAGAAGGGAACTGTCACCCTAAAGATAGACAACTTCAAAGGATAAAATCTGGGGGGGTTACAATTATTTTTGTATGAATTGGTTTTTATTGATCTGTAGGGTATTTTGAACACAGCTGTTCTCTCTGTAGCAGGGAATGTAGGATGTAGAAATTTAGGAATTAACTTCTGGAAAAGAATGGTGAATTCTTTTAAATGCTGAATTTGTTTGTAAGATGGTAAATGACATTTTACTCCAACCACAGGCAGTGTAAGATTGCCTTTGCTACCTGCCTTAGTACAGAATGTGGCATTATTCCAACAAGAAAAACTTCAGTCTTTCTGTTCATATTTCATTCCTGCCTCTGCTGAAATTGCCAAGAAAGGAACAAATTACTGCCTCTAATTCTTTAAACTCTTTGTAAAAGAAGGACACTTGTCTACCAACAATCCATATTAAGGCCCCGAACAGCCATAAATCTGTAAATTAATTTCAATGACTGGAAGATCTCTGTGCAAATGAAGTTAGAACTGCAGCCTTTGTGCAGCACTCATTATATTTAAGAACAAGGTCTCACTGCTTCAAATTACACCTGTTCTCTCAATTTACAGGTACATCACATATCAACCTGAAGAAAAATCCATAGCAAATTTCAAATCCTCAATAGCCAATTCTTATTTTAACTTCTCCAAGACAAAAAAAAAAAAAATTCCACGTCACAACACAGTGTAGGGGAAATATTTTGAGAATCCTAAGAATCCTAATCCCTTCCATCCTTCTTCCCACCACAGCCATATTTCTTTCTCTAATCACTCTAATTCAGGCAATTCAAGGGACCAAGCACGAGGCTGCATTGTTCTGTGTATGTTCCCCACATGACAAACACCTGCAGGTATCTTCCAGACTTGATCCCAGCCTCCAATACTTCCACAGGTAAGTGCTCAGGATATTCTTTTCCATGGTTCTCTTGGCTTTCGCTCTCCCGTTCTCGCCGAGCTTGGACTATGGAGTCAAAGAGCTCATGGGCAGCCTTTAGGTCAGGCCAGAAGTTATCCAAGTAATTCTGCATGCACAAATAAACAGGGAAGTATTGTGAGATCTCTGTTCTTTCAATAAGGCATCTGGAAAGCCCATAATGGACAAGAGCTGTCTCACACTACACCCGAACAACTTCCAAGTGGCAATGATGAGTCTGCTCTAAACCCCACAGATCTGTTCCAGGTTCAGCCCAATCACTGCTAAATACAGCAAAGGTCAATTTGGTGCAGTTTTTACTCAGCATCCTTCCACAGATAAACATAAACATCCCATCCCCTAGTTCCACTGAATACCAGTGGGATCAGAGATGGACACCAAAATGAAGAATGAATTATCTTCTCAGACATCACTGTGTCCTCAGCAGTCCAGGCAAAGAAACTGCCAGAACACTGCTGATGGATATTTAGGCTACAGCTGCTTATGGACTGCTGGCACTCCAGATTTAGGCAGCTGCCCAAGGGAACTGATCACTGCTCAGCAATGCCAAATTCCTTAAAAACAAAACAAGGAAAACAAGGAAAAGGTCTCCTAAGAAAGATGCCCTCTATCTTCAGAGCTGCTGTTTGTCTTTCCAGCTCTCTGCTTTGCTCACTGCCATTGGTTTTTCTGACATTCCCACAAGGGACATATTTGCTTGCTTTGATAAATGGAGACATGAGTTACCATCACTATTTTCCTGAATGTAAACTCTGACATGATTTGCAATACACTTTAATGTACTTGCTTCATCCTTCTGATGCAACGTAAAGGAAACCTTTTATTTTTCTGGCATGTTACCTTGAAGGAAATCACAAACACTCCTTCTGTTTCATTTCCATACTGCCTGATAGCATCTTCATCTTCTGTTACCATAACAACTGGCATCTGACCCAGGCAGTGGTTGTGATACCAGGCTGCTGCATTGTAAATATTCCTAGAAAAGCAAAGTTTGAAAGAAGATTTCTGGCATAGCTCATTTGCTACTCGCAAGATTTTGCTGGCTTCGTATGAACGAGATTTTGATTTAACACTCAGATTTTTGAGAGAGATACATACACCAAGCTACAGAAACATTTTTCTGCAAAAATGTTCCTGTGCCATTCTTAAGCAGCACAAGAAGAGAGGAGAATACAGACTAGAATGTTTCCTCTTCAATCCATCCACTTGTATCCTGGCTGCAACACAAGATGAAGTTCCTCTGAGTGAAAGCTTGTAAAAAGCAGGCTGGAGGTGCTAAGACTTGATGCTAAAGTGTGACTTTAAACTGATCCAGCTTTTCCTTCAGCATTATTGCATTTAATGTAGTACATTTTGTCTATTTCCCTACAAAAACAATGCTGATACTTTTATAATCATAAAGCACAATGCAGACTTCCAGTGCCTGTGAACTGCTGCAGAGCTAAGCAGAGCAAGAGCATGAACTCTCAGTACCTGCTCACATTCCTAAATACAAAGTGATGAGGCTGTGCAGTGTGACACTGCAGAGGTTCAAACAAACCTGGTCTGCCACTTCTCCATGGATTCTCCCTTCTCCCTGGGCAGGTAGCAGTGCTGGTGGAATTCATTAGCAAACACAGTACAGTCGTGACGGGGATCCTTCAAGAGATTTCGTAACTTGTTGTACTGTCTGGAATGAAAAAAGATGAATATATTCCTGTGCTTTCTTTGGATGATGCTATTTTAACTCCACGTGAAAATACAGCTGAAAAACTCCACGAAAGCTACTGTCATGCACAGGGAAATGCACTCATTAGATTACACCACTGATGATAAATCCTAAACCATCACCTGCAAGCAAACTCTTTTAGGCTCCATTGTGAATGCTTCTGATTTGAAACATCCTTGTTTTCCAGTGTGCCCCACAAAACATCCTAAGTGTTCAGGAACTTGTTTTGTTTGTCACTTTTGGGGCAAGGGCTATTTCTTCAACAGCATTTGTGCTTTAGAAATATGGGAAGGCCCTGAGAGCAAATTTTACTCTGAAATGCTACAGCAATGCTCAGGTTAATGTCTGGTGAGATAAGTACCATACAATAAAATTAATTGCTCCCCAAAGACAAGGGCTCAGGCATCAATACAGCAAACCAAAACCTGTCCATAAGCTAGCTGTGGGCACATGATAGATCATTACTGCAAAGTCTAATTGATTTCTGTCACCAGCCACTTGATTTGTTAATAATGCTACAGGTTTCATATTGCTCCTATCACAGTGAAAGCTCTGCCAGACATTGATATCCATGGATCACAAAGGATCCCAGTCCTTCCCCTTCTGTAAAACTACATTAAGACACTTGAAAGGCCTAAAAACAAACCATACATTTTACAAATCAGTATTTTTACTTCAATCTAAATAAAAAATAAGTTCTTCTTGGATAAATACCTGCGTCCTTTCTGATGTTGCACAGCCTGACAAGCTGTTTGCATGAAAATAATTCCTTTCAGCTCTGGAAATTCCAGAATCTCCAGGTACTCCTGAACAACTTTGCAGTCGGGGACCACGTAGTGTGTGACATCATCTGATAACAATTTGCCATCTAGAAGATAATTCAGAGTTTCAAGGTTCAAACTTTCAGTTGCAATATTGGTTTCTTGAAAAGATTTCCCAGTTGTGTCTCCTCAAATGGGTATGTTTCTTTTTCTGATGAACAAAATTATGGATATGATGGAATAATTCTGTGGTACAGTCCATAAATTTATGGCAAAACCCTTTTGCATCCACTGATGCCAAAATTTAGTGCAAATTCTATCCAAAGGAGCATAAAAGATCCACTTTCATTATGAAAAGGCTCTAACTAAAAAAGCAAAGGTTACAGTTCTTTCTTTTCTTCTTCCATATGAAAAAGGGACTATACATCTGGCACAGGAAATCTTTTCATGGAATTTCCAAAGGCTGTAGAATTATGAGCAGCTCCTTTACCCTGCTCCCACAGTTCTCTCTGTTCAAACACACCACTTACAGCAGGCTCTTTACAAAAAAGAGCACAGGCAAGGGTACACACAGACAAAACCACTGCTACTGCAAAGAAAAGATATTTTTAAATATAAACTATTCACCATGGGTGTTAATTTTCTTTATAGAGACTCCATCCCTTAGGAATATACCATCAAAATATCACACATAATACACCACAGATGACATCTTAAAATGTACCTCAAAATTAAAGAGATTAATTGCTTTTGGTATTTCAAAGATTACCCAAAAGCTTTCAGATGGGAAGGGATCTCCACTGTATTTTCTCTTAATGCCTATTTATTCTTTATTATAAACACTGAACTGCTGAACTCACCACAGGGCAGGCAAATTATACAGAATAAAGTATATAGATATTGACAAGTCAGGTTATTTTCATGTATTTCTTAGAGGCTGCCACAGGATAATCTTTGAGCTGTGACCACAAGAAGTGTGAATCCAGCCAGCACAACTGTGCACACAGGAACTTGGCCTCATCTCACACTGAAGGCTTATAATGGATGATGGCAGCAGGCATACAAGAAAGCTAATATTTATTAATAATTCAGAAGAGCATTAGCAGTGAAATGCCACTGGAAAGATTTATGAGCTCTGCCCACACGGAGCAATCCTTGCCTAACCCATACATCTAGAGCAGGGTGACTCCCAGGCAGGCACAGCTCACCCTTACAAGCACCTGCTGATGTGATTTTTGCAGGCAGTCTCTCCCAGGGCATGAAATAGATTTGCTCAGCACACTGTGTAGAGTCAGGAAGGAAAACAAATATTTCCCTCACATCTGGGTTACCTTGAATAATCACGTAAGGACTCACCTGTAGCACAATTTACATTTAAGTACAAAAGAGGGGGAGTTAGGCACAGCAGGAGAGGTTACACTTTGATAATCTGCCTTTAATTTATCCTTGAGGAATACATAACCAAAGGTAGTATTTTAGGGAGTAGTAACTATCACTAGTCCTGATCTCCTACATAGCAGTAATACACTATAATAGTCTATGTAATACACCTTCTGCCCTCGACTGCAACCTAAATCAAAAGTGAAAACATCTATGCCAATCATAGTTCCAAAGAAAAAGTCACAATTCTCAAAGTTCTCCTTCAGGCAAGTCGTTTGGTCGCTTTAAACAGGTTGGATATTATGTTTGTTGTTTGCCAGTCAGTTTCCTGCATCACATAAATCGTGCTATTGAACAACAACAACAACAACCCCAACTGAAATATCAACCACAGCTCGGGTGATGATCTATGATGCACACAACAGCACCACAGTACGTAAAAACAACAACAAATGCAGACATCAGAGCCTGGCAGCCTTCCCGTGTCTGAAATGCCCTGATATAACACAGGCAATTACATTTAATTACTGAACAGAAATAGCTGCTGATGCAGAATTACAATGGCTCCTAGATAATGGCTTGGCCCCATTGCAATACTTAACAGGTACGTATGGAATTTAACTCATGCTATAAACCATCACCCTGAAGAAATTAATGCACTTTTAAAGGATCTTTTTAAACAAGACATGTGTAAAAACGGAACAATCCTTTAGCCTTTTATCACTGCCAGTAAACTGTTCACAGTTAAACTCTCTAACAATCAACTCCTCGATTCCTTCCGCTCTTAACGCCTCGTTGATTTCTGAAGGATCTTGCTTTAAAGGAAAACTATCGCTACAGCCGCGATTTGTTCTGCACGGTCTGGACACCCCAGGACAGGGATCATCCTTTCCCCTTTAGGGATAACACTAGCCCGAGGATCAACCTCCGTCCTCGGGGATCCCCCCAGCTCAGGATCACCCCAGCCCGGGGATCACCCTCCGTCCTCAGGGATCCCCCCAGCTCAGGATCACCCCAGCCCGGGGATCACCCTCCGTCCTCAGGGATCCCCCCAGTTCAGGGATCGCCCCAACCCGGGGATCACCCTCTGTCCTCAGGGATCACTTTGTCTCCAGCTCTGCCCCGCACCACCCCGGAGGACGCCGCCCACCGCCCCAGCCCGGCCCGCGGGCGATCCCGGCCCTGTCCGTGCTCACCCCGGCTCCCCCCAGACCCCTCACGGCGGAGCCTCACCGCGGGCACAGGCGGCGCGGCACTGGGCGCTGCGGCACAGGGCGCTGCGGCACGGCACGTCGGGGCGCAGGTAGTGCTCCCGCACCACCCGCACGGCGCGGCCGTGCTGCCCCCGCAGCTGCAGCACCTTCTCCGTGCGGAGCATCGGGGCGGCGGGGACCGGCCGGGAATGGCGGGCACCGGCGGGGACCGGNGAGCGAGCTGAGAGAGCTAGAACTGGAGCTGAGGGGCAACGGGAACGAGCTGAGGGACGGGCGGGAGCGAACTAAGGGCGCTGGGAGTGGAGCTGAGGGACAGACGGGAACGAGCTGAGGGGACCGCGGCGGGCTGAGGGGACGCGAGCTGAGGGATAGACAGGAGCGAGCTGAGGGAGCTGGAACTGGAGCTGAGGGATAGACGGGAGCGAGCTGAGGGAGCTGGAACTGGAGCTGAGGGATAGACGGGAGCGAGCTGAGGGAGCTGGAACTGGAGCTGAGGGACCGAGAGAACGAGCTGAGGGAACCGGCCGGCTGAGGGAACCAGGGCGGCCCCGAAGGGCGAGCGGGAGCGGGCTGAGGGGGAGCCCGACCGGTGCAAGCCCTGAGGGAGCCCAGGCTAGTGTGGCTTGGGTGGATTCCCTTAAAGTGAGGGATGCAGTTGTGTGAACCTCCATGGTCTTTCACGGTATCTTCCAAGGAGAAATTCCAGGTCCGTTCCTCACCCCTGATTTTGTGTGATCGCATGCCAGGGCCCTCTGGGAGGTGGGGATCAGGGCAAGGGTGCGTGAGGAGAGCAGGTAAACCCTAATGACGCCTAATTCTACAGTAATCACCAGTGTTGTCCTTTGCATTTACAGAGGGGAAGATAAAGGAACTGACAGATGAAGTCTAGTCCAAGATGAAACAGAAAAGCAGTAGAAGGTCAGGAGTCCAAAGCATTGTCTCGGCTTCTGAGTCACTGCTCTGTGTCTGTAATGCTGAATTTTGGGGATGATTGTTTTGACTTTTAGCAAAGCATTCATACTTTCTCAAATAATACCTGCCTACATCATAACTTCACTTGAACATAAATACATGATGAGAGCTGTGTAATGTTTGTCCTTAGGAGGGAAAAAAAACGCTGAGAAAGAGCCAAGGCAGTATGTCACTGTATGTTCCTGTTTATTCTACTTCTTATTTTTCACATGTTTTATAAAATGTGTATCTCCAATGACTAATACTTCTAAGTAACCAATTTGTGCCAGTAAATGGAAGCACCATCTGTAAGAGGCTGATCTGCAGAAGCCAAGTTCTCAAACATCTGAGGAGGAGGAGGTGTTATAACTTAGTGAGAGACGACCAAAGTGTAGACTTGGCTTTGGGAGTCAGGATGATTTCAGATGTGTTATGTAAGCAGGATGTGAGAGGAAAAGGGAAATGGAGAGCAAAATGATGGAGCTCTTGTTCAGCAGGAACGAAGATGAAGTAGCCCATGCTGACAGAAAGGGTAAGAAAAACACAACATTTGGGAAAAGGGTATTTAATTGAGTTTGAAATGTAGCAGATGCTGATTGCTGACACAGTGAGGAGCACAGGCCAGAGTGCTTACTCAGTGACATTCAATGACTGTAATAAAATGAAGGTTAATTAAGTAAAAGTAGCTGAGATCACTCCTCCCATTTGTGCACTGTTTCACAGAGGAAAATGGAAGACTTTTGGGCCAAGCTCACGCCCTGCTGATACTGTTGATTAGCTGCACGTGTATTTATAACATCCTAATCTGAACAGTTCTATCATTCTTGAGTTTCCCCCTTTCCTTCCTCTTTTGCAAGAAACCTCAGCTGGTTGCAAAAGGCCAAGCTGGAGTCACTAGAGCCAGAGAGAACTCTTGACACTTTATCTGACAGCTGAGTTTGTCCCTGTGAGATCAGAGATCAACTTTCATGTTGCCCTGGTAATTGTCTTTACACAGGGCAAGAAGTTTGTGCAGGAACAGCCAAAACTAATGGGATAACTTGTGCCTGTTTAATTGTTTTAAAATAAAAGTTGCAAAAATGTTGGTGTAGCAATATCAGAAGATCTTACCAAATGTTGAGGAATAAAGTTCTGCCTGCAGAACCATGGGATTTGCATTGCTTCATACAGCTTCACTCCATAAAGTACTTTGTAAAGAGAAAAACCATGGTAGAATACAAAGACATCAGTACAAGTATTATTTTTATGGAGTATTCCTCACTTTGTGCAATGCTCCCGTGGATAACACCAGTGACTGCTAGAGAAGCTTGTATTTTATGTGGGCAATGGAAGTCCTTAAAGTTCAATCCCCTCTTTGTGCCTGCCCAGGATGGAAAGTGGGAGCCTCTCAGGAGCTCTCCCTGTCAGGAGATGCAGGACAGAATTTCAGTGTGTTACCTTTGACAGAAGTCTTTGGGCAAAGAAATGTGAGATCACTGGAGAGTATCAGCAATTGGCCCAAGTTTCCCAAGCCTGAAGCCTGACTCATCTGACAAATGCCACAACCAAGAGGCAGAAGGTAAATCTGGCATCCACACAGTCATGGAACCAATAGAAATTGTATCTTTCCATTTGAAAAAGGCCTTTTAATCTTTTTTTTCCTCTCCAAGTACTCTGTCACTGAGGTAGAGGATGCAGGATTTGATTATCTTAGAGCATATTTTTGAAGTTGGTTCTCCCATTCTTAAAGCAATTGTGGAGCAACTGGCAATTCAGTATCTCCTTCTAACTCATCCTAAACTGGATAAATGTTCTCTTCTCTTGGAGATTCCTTCTCCTGGATTCCTGGCTCAGTAAAAGCCAAGTATTGTAAAAATTGTACCCACATCTAGAAAGGGCTCAGGATTAATATGCCATTCCTTGCACTCATAAAAAAGAAAGATATCAGATGATTTTTAACAATGTCTGCTTAATGTTATCCCGTGTCCACTGGCATTAATTATGTCCCTCTCCTTTAATTATTTTTGTCAGATCTCATGTTAATTAGACTGTTATTTTGCTTAGGATTGCGCTTTGACTGATGATCATCTCCGTTATCCTTTAAAGTCATTTATACAGCGTCACAAAGAGAATGCTAATGTTCTTCTTATTTTAGCGAAAAGAAACTGATTTGGTATTCGTGCAGTTTTGGGCTTCCGGATATTCTCCGTGGATTTCGGTCCGTCCAAGCCGCTTGTCCTTTGCGTTTGCAGGGCCGGGCACTCCCGCTGGGGGACGCTCTGTCATCGAGTTTGGGTTGAAATCCGAACTTTCGCTTCCCTGCCCGTGTCTAATGGGCTGAAATTCCACCTTTCAGCTTCCGTGAACAAACTGCTAGGAGTTGTTTATGGCATAAAGAGACAATTTTCTCCACAGAATAAACTAGAAAGCGATGCTGCTCTATAATAAAATAAAAGGAAAAAAAAAAAGGGCTTGCAGATCTCTTCAAGCATGTCAGGAATATGAAACTACACGATGTTTACAATTACTGGAAGCATAAAAGCAATTTATCACAATACCTGATGTTTACTACAGCATGCATTTGATCTTCTTTCCCTCACCCTTTTCTTCCATGGATGCAGTTCAAAAGTTTGCAGCACAGGAATGCAAAGCTGTGTACTATTTTGTTTCACTTATTTTCTCTACCTTGGCTTAGTTTATCCCAGGGTTTCCCACTGTATTTACTGATGGGAGACCCTAAACATTAGTAAAAGGAAATATGCTGAGATAATTAGAATGTTACACTTGGTCTGATCAGGGAGCTTTAGGTTGTTTGCAGCTGATAATAACTTGGTATAGTCCAGAATTTCTGCTTTCATAAAAAATATACTTGTTATGCTAGAAATTATGAAAACAATTTGGGTCAAAGGAGAAGGCCACCATATCAATCTTTTTGCCAGCAAAATGTGTTTGATTTGGTGGGAGCCCTTGCACTGAAATGATGCTCCAGAGCAGCTCGTGCAGGGTTCAGAGGATAATGGTGGTCAGAGATGGAAAGACCCAACAGGTCAGATTTTCCACCCACTTCCAAATTGGGAGTGCTCCCTGTGGTGCATCTCGCTCAAGTCTGGGGTCAGTGCTGCACAGTATCATGCTCTAAGGTTTATTTATTTATATACCCCAGTAAATAGAAACCAGAATAGCAAGGGGGACTTTTTACCCCCCCTGCTTTCAAAATAACAAGAAGTTTCTAGGTGAAGCTGATTAATTCCCTCTTAGGCTCCTGTCATCAGAAGTTAAATGGGGTTGACTCATGGGGAACTCTGCGCTTGTGATTTGCTCTACAAATGAGATATAAGAGGTTTTCCTTGAGAGCTCAATGATGTATAAAAGGAAACTAAAGGAAAATGTATCACACTGCATTTCTGGGCTGCAGCTGTGCATCTTAGGTGTCTTAAATTCTTCTTACTAAAAGCCCTTGAGCAAAGATTTTATGCCCGTAACTGCTCTATCCTCTGGCAAATCATATTGCCTGTCAGGGCTGGGTAAATAACAGGTTGGTCTTCTTAAAAAAAAATTACAAAGGAAAGAATGCAAGATTTCAAGATACATTATTTCGTAATTATTCTCAAGAACTAAGTCTCAGCCAGCAAGTAATTCAGGAATACCTAAGTGTACATAAAAATACTTTAACCTGTGCTGCCCAGCTCTGTATGTAGTGATACTATTTGGGTTTCCTTGATGTCTGTGTGTGATAACTGACCAACAGTGAATATTTTTAATTGAATGTAGAAGTCATAAAATGACATATGTACTGCTAGCCACTTATTGTGCAATTGGAGGTTTTCATTTGGCAAATGTTCAAGCTTAAAATGTGTTTTTCATGATTATTCCCCTTATTAAAGCTCATTTGCTATTCATGGAAAGCGAGCACAAAAGAGATGTGAACAGTCAAAGAAACGCATTTAAAAATTCAAATGAATATCCAAGGGAAATGGATTTCAGTGTTTGCCCAACTCTACTGGGACATTCAGCTGCTGAACATCATTTTAATGGGTGCCTTTGTCATTGTCCTCAAGGCTTCCATCACTAATGCTGCCTGGTTCCTTACGACTTCATATTGCAGTCATTATGCAAAATTCACTCTTGATATGGTTAAAGTGGTTCATTAGAGAGAGGCAAGGTGAGAGTGTGTTCACCATGTGCCTGCTGCTTTTACAAATGAGGTAAAATCGAATTTGTTGTGATACTGAGTACTGAGTTTAGTGTGGAGCCAAACAAACTCAGGTCTCTGGCCCTTGCTGAGAGCTGGGACATCCAATGCCTTGCTCATCCAGGCCTCAGGGACTCCAGTTATCCCTCTCTGTCTCCTAGTGATGGGAAGGATCTGATCAACTGTGGGGACAAAACCAGTAACTGATGTTTATTTTCCACTTAGGCTGAGCTCCTGCAAGCTAAATTTCACCTTTATTCTTCACTTGCTTTCCTGGCAGCAGGATCTGCATGCAAGGCTCCTCCTCTCCACTGCTTTCACCCACAAGCCTCACTGAAGTAAGTCAAGTGGTCAAGAACTCTCCTCTAGGTCCCAAACACTTGATGGAACCACCAAAGTGCTGCTTTCCACTGCCTCACTACATGGTGTAGTTCCTCATGCTGATAATGCAAAGTGATGTGAGCAACCAGAGTTTCTGGGGATAGATAACTGAAAAAAAATGTTGCATCATTCAGACTCTGGAGGTGCATTCACTGATGCAAGCTGAGCTCAAAGGCTGATGCTTTTCAGAAAAGTCTTTCTTCTTAGCCAAATTTATAACTGCTTTGATTAAAGAGCATCAGATTCTTTGCCTGGAGTCACATGGCAACTCAGTGGCTCAGCCAGGGTTTGAGCCAAAGCTCCATTCTCTTGGTTCATCACCCTTGAATGTAAATAGGAGATTTAATTGTTTTATGAAGATATTAAGCAGATTTTATATGCTTTATAACTTTCTGAAAGAGACCAAGCTGCCATTATAATGAGGAAATAGTCTAATGAGTAGTAAAACTTAAGAAAAACAAGATACAAAAAATATTTCCAGAGGAAGAAATGAAACCTTGAACTAGTAGTTTGTGGCAGCTGATACGATGTGTAACTTTCTGGGCACATGAAGGACGTTAGAATGCCAATCAAACACCAAAATTTAACTTAGTGAGGGACTGGCTGATTTTTTCACATTGATGCTTTAGGTATTTTTCTGCTGTTTCCCCAGCTGCACATTGCAGAATGCAGTGTGTGGAGGGAGTGCACAGCACCAGAGTGGGCAGGTGTCCCCCACACTGGATGAGCTGGTGCAGCTGCAGGTTAGGGAAAGGTTTTCTGCTGGTGCAACAGGAAAGCCAAGGAGCAGCCCCAGCTCTGGCTTTACAGTCAGGTGCCAGGGATGCTCTCACAGATATGGCAGCCCATGCCTTCAGAAGCATGGAAGGAGAGGAGGGGCAGTCTCAGATTATTTCTGTCTAATATTTTTGCCTAAAATTGAGTTCACCATGTTATTTTCCAACTTATCTCGCCACCCTTCTTTTTTTTTTTTTTTCCCTTCTAGAATGTCCCATCCCTTCAAGTTTCATTTTTGAATTTAATATCTCCTGTTGATGATTTCTGTTCCTTACCTTCTCTTGATCCATTTATGCTTCTCTTGTAGATTCTGTCTCCTTCATTCTCCAACTAATGTCTCCCCATATGTCAGATTAAAAAAAAATGTACAAGATGCTGGGCTGTGAAAGGAACTGGGGAATGTTTATGTGGTTGCAGCAGGCTGACCATTAAAGTGACTTTATTTCTACAGCATTTCAGGTGCTGGGCTTGACAGTTTCATTTCCAAAACTATTTATACTCACAAAAATCCATAACAGCATTTCCATTATTTCCTTATATGATTTTTTTTGCCTATATTTTATCAAGTCATCTTCTTCTATTCAGGCCTGATTTCAGACAATAGGAATACAAAGTGGAAAAATCCCTTCTAAAAGAGACTGTGGCTTTTTATCTATTAAAGCATCTTTCTGTGTCCCAACACATTTTTATCTCAGCCTACTTTTCAGCTTCTCCTGTTGATTTGATCCAATGGAATGACATGCAGGGGAGACTTAGATGAAAGTTACACCTGAAGAGGGTGTGTGCTCAGAGCTGAGGAACCTCACCAAAGCTGCCTTCCTCATTATCCACCAAAGTCCTCCTGCAGCTCTGGATCCTGATTCCAGACCGTGCCATATTAAAGCAAAGGCCAGCTGTAGCTGTTGCCTCCCACTGAAAACACAGGAGGAGTAGATATTTTACTAAACTATCACCACTGGACATCACAACAGGCTGGGATGGATAAGAATGATAGATTTAATATTCTTGCTTTTCCAAATATAATGCTGTCTAAGCCTTTATATATGTGATGTTCTATTTTTTTGTCGCTGCAAGGAAAAAACCAACCACACCAGAACTTGCAGTTTTGAAAAGGAAACTACAGCTGGCATTAAATATTCTTGAACAACAAGAGGGCATTAAATTCTGGCACGGTTTGCATGAAGAGACTGTGTGGCAGTTTGTAAGAACATGTGAAATAAACATGTTAAGAGTAGTCAGGTGTAACTTGTTCCTTGCCACAGTAGTAAAATCAGTGATTTCTGGTCTGGAAAACCCTTGTCAGCCCTCAGGGCTCCTGCACAGACCCCCCAGACCCCCTCAATGGCTGTTGCAAACAGAATAAAGACAACACTCATCATGATTTCAGAAATAAAGTTTGGAAACCAGCAGACATAATGATGGCTTTGCTGCCCTCCAGCTCTACACTCCTGTGACTCCAGGGAATGGTAGGGTAAGTTTGTGATGGAATATGATGATAACAACAGTCTGAGCTACTGAGCACAGCCCCCTTGGCTTGCCTTGGAGAGACACTGGCCCAGGAAGGTCAGCAGGTTGTTTGCTTCCTGCTGAGCTAATTGGCAGGGTGACAGCCACTGCCTGCCAAACACATGCATTTTGTTAATCTCTGCTGGTTGGGGATAAAAACCACCCAGAGACAAAAGAGGCCTTCTTTAAAAGAGCTGATTTAGAGCTGGGTGAAGATGGGTTCTCCCCTTAAACACCGAAGTGTCAGTAGTGGCTGCTCTGGATGTGCACAAATAACACACAGCCAAGCTCACTTTGGATCCCTTTTTCCCCTGACAGGGCACTAGGGGCAGAGGGGACCTACTGATCTTGGTGTAATATGAAAAGTTACCAGAATCAGGTCGATTTGGCATCTGTAGTTACGTATTTAAGAGCTGATGCCACTTGTAAGTGCAAGATTGGATGGATTGCAGGAGAGATGAGGAGCTTCCAGAACTGATTTAAGATGCACAAAGCTGCTGCACAAAGGACATGTGCAAGACCCAAGGGAGTCAGTGCAAAGAATCTTGTTAATGTTTATGGGCTTTTGATCAAGTCCTAAAGACAGACTCAAGAGTTGAGATGTTTTGACTTTGAAACAAAGGGCCTGGTGCAATTATATAATTTCTATTATTCTCTTTAAACTGCGTGTGTTATTATTCATCATTCGGATCAGAACACGCTTTGCATCTCTGTCCTATTTCTGGTTTGATGATTGTGATAAACTTGATAACCTTTTGCAGGCTGTGAAGTTGTACACTTCCTTCAGATCCTCTGTTTGGCTTGTGAAAGTGCTTTTTAAATTTTAAAGGACAAAATTTTTGTTTGTTTTTGCCAATTAGGGATTACCAGGGGCTAATCATATTCTAAAACAATAGGAATGCTTGTGATAAACTTAGTGACCCTTTTCAGCCTGAAAGCTGCACACTCCTTCATTTAGGTTGTAAAAGTGCTTTTTAAGTTTTAAAGGGCAAAATTTATGAGGTCTTTTATTTCACCAGTTTGAGATTATAAGGGTCTAGGGGTATTCTAAAAATATAACTTCTAGTACAGCTTCATCTTTGCCTCTTTCAGAGATTTGCATCCTTTCCATTTGTATGGAATGTACCTGTTGCTGCCATCTCCCTATAACAGAGGGCTATCTCTTTGGTATCCTCAGGCTTTGCAGGTTTTAATTAGAATGGATTTATGTTGATTAGAGTTGATGGGATTGAAATGCCATGTAGTTATTAATTTCCTAGTTTTAATTTTGCTACTTAGTCATACGTTACCAAAAATATCTTGGAAATGTGTTTTTTTCCCTTGTAAAGTGGCAAACCAGAGAAATAAATGCATCACGGCAGGCTGTCATTTTGAGTACAACTCCTGCTAGATCCTGACTTAGAATTCTGTGAATGACTATGGAACTGGATGGAAATGAAAAGAAATACATGCAGCCAAGTTTTCTGAGATTTTCTTTGAAAACAGAAATGAACTTTTGGGGGTTTCCTCTAGGATTTCCTTGGTCTCTTTTTTACATGTAAACGTCAATGAACATAATTCCTAGAAATTCCAACATTTCAAAAGGTCCATTTTAATTTTCATCTCTGTAGCATAAGCAAGATAAACAGTTTCTGGGCAGAAGTCAATATTATCCAGCACGTGGCATGCTGTTTCCACTTTTGCAGGGAGGAAAGTAGAAATATTATAAAATAATGTGTGGTCCAGTCCAAGGATCATTACAATCAGTGTAAGGTGCATCTTCAGACCTCACTGCAACAGGATAAGGAATTGTGCAGGTGGCCTGGCTTTGCAGGCTGCTCATCTCTGCAGTGATGAATAAAAGCAGTAACAACATTTACAGAGCAGATAAAAATTCAAAATGATCCTTTCTCCAGAAGTCTCATGCTGAGCCCATTGCAGCTGAAGGGAGGAGACCACTGCCCTGGGATACACAAGTGGCAGAGTTTTAGACTGGGAATGTTTTGGACTCTGGCTTTTGCAGAGAAGGAGTTCAGTGCAGTGAATGTTTATATTCAGTGCTGGCATTCAACTAGTTCCTAAAACTTCAGGGTAAAAATTCCTGCAGAAATCGATCCTAAAGATAAACTCACATCTTCTTTCAGCTTCTCTCTTCTTTCTGTAATCAAACCCATTCCTCACTGAGTACAAGAGCTGTGAACTCAAAATTTCTTTTGATAAAAGCACAGCTGAGCACAATGTGTTCCACAACGTGTTCAAATAATGCCAGTTGCTGTAACACTACATTTCCTGCAGATTTAAGTTCTTTCCTTAATATTCTGTCTATCTGGAGACAGCTGTTAGAAGAAAACAGCTAAGCTTGATCATAAGTTTGCCCCAGTATATTTAGAAGAATTTGTAAATAAGATCTGAATGAATGTATCCTACAGACTTCTTTCAGAATACCAACCAGCTTTGGTCTGCTCCAGTCCTTATTTTAACTCTATTTCTGGTTTGCTGTCACTTGGAAGTTTGGTCAGTTTTCTCCAAATGGGAATTTGGTTTGGCCTTCTTTGTAAAGCAGCAGAACTTTGAGAAACCTCATTGCACTGGTATAGGCAGATGGAGAGAATCAGGATTCTTCTTTAGCTCCTGGGTCTATGCCCCTTTTGTGGTCTGTGTTTGCTCCTGGCTGTTCCAGCCTTTGGGTTTAGGTGGAGGGGAAAGAGAAATTCAAAGATATACAAACTCAGGAGACGGGGAATATTCAAATAATTGACTCAACCACAAATACAGCTGATAATGTTCAACCTGTAAATGCCTGTTTGGTGTTGGAAAGGTGGGAATTGGTCAGGTTTCTCCCACAGCCTTGACTCCACCTCAGGCAGTACTAGGAGGGATGTCTTGTAGACACACAGGAACACGGCAGGTAAATTGTCCTTTCGCTCTCAGAACCAGAAAGTGAAGATGTGCTTGGAAGAAATTGGTTTCTTGCTTCAGTTGCAGTGTGAATTTTCTGGATAAAAGAAAAAACAATCTCAACTTGCAGTTATCCACATAGGAATTTGCACTAAAAAGCCAACACTTGCAATCTGACCTATATGACATTGCTGTTAATTATGCATTATATATGCTGCTTTTTCCTGTTTTTTCATTGAGAGGGGCCTCTTGGCTTCTCAGTTCATACACATTAGTCTCATTAACATTAATAAGCATTTAGGTGTTGCAGAGTGATTGGCAATCTAGTTTGATATCATTCCCCAATACTTAAGCAGGGTCCTGTGCTCCAGATAAAGGCAGAAAGTAATTCTGGATGCCAGGGTGTACTGGGGTTCCTGTTTCATGCAGAATTACACCCTGAAGCTCCTGAGAGCCAGCCTTGGGTTCCTTGGAGCTCTCTTACATGCTCATGATCATCCCAAGAGATGATCTCTTCATACAACAAAGCTGTCACAGCCATCCTGCAGCACAGAGTTCCACTCATCCCTTTTGTGGGAGGCTGGTCTCTTACCCACTTTCCTTTATAATAAAAGGAGAGATAGCTGTGTACAACTGAATTTCTCTGGTTTTTTTTGTTAGTGGATCAAATTCCTCCCTGAAGTAACCAGCTACAGTTCATCTGAAGGAAGGCTACGTCTTAATTTACATCATTGCATAGTTATTTGCTTCAGCCTCACCAAATCCTTTGTTTATTTTTAAATTTACATTGTACTAAGCAGAAAATAAAGTCATGCCCTGGAGCAGTGCAGAAACCATGATTAAGAGAAATAGCAGACACTAAGAATGATGGTCATACACACAGGATTAAGAGCAGAATTTGACTTCCTATAGGTCAAGATTTACACAAACCACTTGGTCACTGGCCAGTTCTTAACTCATTTTGAGTGTCCTTTTTATTAGGATTGGGGAGCAGACTTAAAAGCTGTGTTAATGAAAAAAAAACCAGTTGACATGATTGAACCAGGCCCTAAATGCTTAGTGTCTCTTTGAATTAAATGAACCATTCCTGTATATTTTGCTGCAGTAATGCAGGATTAATGTTTTCTGATCATATTTTGTGACTTGTTCTTTAAGAGCACTGGGACAATTTGAGTGAATCTTCGTATTTGTAATGGGTCCATCATGTGGGAAAAGATAAATTAAGGTGATTCTTGCTGTCTTTATTTGGAGAGATCAGGGATGGATTGGGAAAGTCAAACAAAACCTGTGCAGAACTGGCTCTAGTTCAGACTGTATTTTCTACACTGCCTACAACTAATATGTTTGTATTTGATTTGGACACTTTGTATTGGTAGAAGGGAGTCAGGCATAAATGAGGCCAACACTATTATTCAGTGTTATTAATGATGTTGTCTACTCTTAGTTCCTCAAAAACTAGAAAACTAATAAATTTTACATATTGGAAAAAAAATCACAGATAAATCAAACAAATACATAAATTCTTTAAAGTATTTAATATGTGTTAAGAGGACAGGATGATGAATTCAATATTGAAAACCAATATCAAGTTTACAATTATGTACCATTTATCATCACTGATTGCACAGACAGAGTATTATTGTGAGGAACAGAATGATGCATAAACTAAAACCCTGATTGGTTTTCTAAAAAAAACCCCAAGTTAAAATTCATGTTATGTCTGAAAAGCTTTGTTTTTCTTTTTCAAGCATTATTTTCAATTGTAATTGTTCATTTAGACACAAATGATGCATATTTAATTTCTTAGGCTTTAATATTAACAGTATAATAATTTTCCAGGGCTGATAACTTGTGCTTTTACAAACACTAGCAGGATTCAGTTTGCTGTTGTCTTCTGAGGGCCAATTTCCCCTTTAAGCAAAAAGAACATGTGGAAAATGAAATGAAAAAGTGGAGAGGAACTAGTTTTGTATTGGACATGTAGAAGCAAGCAAATGAAAGCAGCAAAATGCTCTTGAAAGGTGAATGGACTTTGAAGAGAAACCGTGTACAAGTGGCTGTTTTTACTCAGCAGATCTTTTCAAAGGGTAAAATTCTGCCTCCCCAAAAGTCAGTGGCAGAGCTCACAGTGACTTCAGTGTTTTCAAACTCCTGTTGTCTGTGTGAAGGACATACCTGCTCACCTTTATGAAAGAGCTGCTCTTCTTTAAACTCCTGTCACCCCAGCTGAGCTCTGGGAGAGGGAAATGAATTCTCTGGCTCACACTTTATCAGCAGAATTATTAAGCAGTTTTCTGTGCAGAGTCACTCTTGTAATACACTCCTGCTTTTTTTTATGCTTTTTTTTCCCTTTTTTTCCCCCAATTCTTTTCTCATTTTCATGTTGGTGCTCAGGTTTCCTGGGGATAACCAGATATCATTTCACCAAACTGAAGCTGTGCACTCATAACTGAGAGTTATTTTGTCCTTCAGAATTTCAACAACTCATTCTGATTTATGAAAGAATCTGGCTAAGCTTGAAGATTCAGCTGGAGTTTACAGAGTTATAACTCTAGTCTAGACTCATTGAGTCAACAATAATACGAAAGAAGCCAAACTGTCTTTTTATATCTTTTTTTGTAAACTACACATTTTAAAAACAGAAGCAGTGAACTAGAACCAGTGTGCTGCAATCTAGTGCTGTTTGGACTGAATGTCTTTTAGAAGGGGTTTGCATTTAAATAGACACCAAGAAGAAATGAGTATTCCAGTAGTCACCCTCAAGTGGAGAATGATCCATAGCCACACTCACTGGCATTTACTGACATCTACACCCCTGCAAGCAGACAACCACAGTGCAGAGCATGCCAGAACTTTCCATGGGAAATTACTGAGCTGGATGGGATTTGATGTGAGCCAGAAGAGTGGGGCTGAACGCTTTGCCTTAAATATCTGTCAGCAGTCATACAGCAGAATGTAATGTCTTGGGTTTCATTGGTGTCCAGAGCACTCACAGTTTGACAGGCCACTTCTTTGGAAAGTTTTACAGAGAACACTGAAAGACAAAGGGAAAAAAAAAATTGTTGCAGCAGGCTTGCCTAATTCATTTTAAGCAGTCTGGTTTAGTCTCTGTGCATTTCTTGCCATTTAAAAAGGAAAATCAGGGATGCTAAATAGGTCCCCAAATGGAAGCTGGTGACAAAACCAAATTCTAAACAATGCCATCAGTACAGAGCAACTGGTGGTTTTTAATATGCTTAGGCAAACAACAAAACCTAATTATCTTTATTTATTCAATAAATCAAGTTCAAATTTGATCTATTGAATTGTATTAAATATTGAGAATAATTTAATAAATAAACACGATTGCTAATTTATTATTGATATTCATCATTAGGATTTTGGTAAAAAATAATTTAAAGCAGGTGGAGAAAGATAGTGAGGAATTCACCTCAGGCACCAGTACTGCTGCAGAAACTGCTTAGGTTGCCTTAGCCATGGATAATGAAGAAAAATAGCTTGTGGAGCCAGGGAGGGAGCAGAACTGGGCCTGGAAAAGAGGTGGGGAAGGAGGAATCTCTGCAGCAGCTGCTCCAGCACCCAGGGATCCTCCACTGCCCCGTGCTGCTGGCTCAGGGGGCTGGTGCAGGGTCTTGGGAATGCTGCAAGGCAGGGCAAGGCTGGGAACCTGGTGCTGAAGAGAAGGAGCTTTTTGGGAGGCTGACAGGTTGCAGGGAGACCCTTAGGGAGCCAATGTACCAATCCTGGCCCAACCTGTGTCCTTTTTGAAACATTGCCATCACCTGCAGTCATGCACTGGCACATGACCAAGAAACACAGGGCAGGACAAAGGGTTTTGGCAGCCTCATATGGACATAAAATACTGTACAATGTGGGATCCGTCGTGTGGCTGCACTGACCAAAAAAGTTCTATTAATCATTTTGGTCTGTTATCAGAAGGGGACTTGGTCTTGTGTTTCTTACACACTGAGATCAAAAAGCAGGATCACAGCCAACATTGTTAGTCTAATTAGAATATAATCAGTAGTAGTACCTAACACAAGTAGAGCATTTCATCCTGAAAAGCCTGTGCAAGCCTAAGATTTCTGGCTAAGAGCTAAGTTAGTGCAGCTGTTCAAATCACCTGTCATAAGCCTTTTGGTCTAATGATTTTAATCATTATGCATTTGTAACTTCTGGTACATCTTTCAGGAAGAAAATGACAACCGTGGGGTGCGATTCGTTCCCTGGCTGCTGCCTCTCTGAGCACGCAGTGGCACTGAGCCACCCGAGAGCGGCAGCGATGCAGTCGATGTGACAGCGCAAGGGCAGATGCTCTGGACGGTAGAGGATGCTAGAGAAGAGGTAAATTTTCCACGGCGCTTTTCCCCATTAGCATCCCCTGAACCTCGCGTGGTATCAGCTCGAGCCGGCGTCTCCCGGCGCAGGGGCTGCTTTGGGCGCTGCGAGCTGCGTGTGCTGCCCGTGTGTGCCCGCTCCTCCGGCCGCCACTTGCAAACCCGGCGCCTTGAAATGGCTCCAGAAGTTTGCATGATCTCCCGCTAAGCACATCCGCGCAGTCTGAGAGGTCTCTGCTCGGGAGATCGCAGTGTTTCAGCGGCAGGAGGCAGAGAGCCGTGCTTTCCCCCCCGTCTCCTGCCTCTGCTGAGCCACCAAGTGTTTCTGCCTCGGGTATACTTTGCTTCCTCATTTCCACATGTTCGGGCGGCAACCCTGGGATGCCGGGGTGGCAGTCTGATTCTTTGTCCTTCTAGGCTATTGAATGTATTTTAATTGAATCGGGCAGAGAAAAAAAACCCCAAAACACGTGCACAAACCCCAAGGCATCAGGACTAGATCGCCCTTCCCCGAAACAACAAACGGTTAAATAAATAACGAGATGCCAAACCGACCATCACCAAACGAATAAGCCAAAAATCAGCGTCAGCGCCGCAGGAAACGGGAAAGTTTCTGCGCTCTGAAGCTGGTACCGCACGTCAAAGCGAGAATCCAGGGGGAGGGGAGCGGAGCGCGGCCTCAGCCCAGCGCCTGCGAGAGCCGGGGATGCGCCCGTGCGCCCAGCCCTGCATCCCGGAGCGACTGCCCGAGAGATGCTGCCGTGACTTGGTTCTGCGCCGGGAAAAGAACGGCTCCGAGCCCCCACCCCCGACTCCTCCCGCCCTCCTCTTCCTTCCCCCNCCTCCCGCCGCCGCCTCTCGCCGCAGCCCCGCGGAGCCGGCCCCGGGTCCCGCCGAGGTAGGTGCGAGCCGGGACAAGCGCTGGGCGCTGCCGGGGACGCGGCACCGGAGCCCCGTGCCCGCAGCTGCGGCCCCCCACGCCCCGTTGGTTCCTGGCGGTGCTGCGGGGCAGGGAGGGAGCATCCTCTGCACCCCCGGCTGCGAGGGACGATGCCCCTGCCCTGCTCCTCCCGGAGCTGCCCAGGCAGCCAGGACGAGCCGGGGGGAGGCAGTCTCTCTCCAGTCCCTTCCCCTCAATCTTTGCGTTCTCGTTGGTGCTTTTGGAAGTGCTGAGCTAGGAGATGTGTGCGTGGGTGAGATCTTACGGCTTTATTAGGACTCTCCCCTATCAGCGCTCCTCTCAGAAGCCGCTTCTTCCCCCCCGCGTGGTTTACTGGGGTGTTGTATCGGCACGAACTTTCTTCTGGTTGCAGGGGACGGATTTGGTCCGCTCGTGTCCCCGCGTGTCCCCGTCCTCGGGCTGCTGCGCTGCGCGGGCGAGTGGACTGGGGCTGGCGCCTCGCTGCTCGCGTTGTAGCGGCTTCCCTTGTCTGTACCTGCCGGGGGCCCGGGAGAAGGTGTTTGGGGTAGGGAGAAGTTGTAGGATGCAGCGTGTAAGCGACACCTGCGTTTCTAGAGCCTGAGAAGGGGGTGGAATCTCACTCTCACTGGCGCTACTCGCTGCTGCCAAACATTGCCTCCTTTTGCCTAGGCAGGACTCTGGCCACGCTGCCAGATGGTTCCTAACAAAGAGAGAAGTTTGGGAGTGTCAGGACATCAGCTCCCAAATGCAGCGCTCAGCTGAGCCCAGGGATAGCGCACAGCTCTGGTGGCTGTGTTTATGTGATGCCGGTTCCTCGGTGCGAGCACGGGGCACCCGATCGATCCAGAGAGGCGGGCAGAGCATCCATAGCTGGGAAACCGAGGCAGCCATCGCTCCTCGTGATTTAAATCTCCAGCCCCTGCGATCATTGCACGCTGGGCTTAGCCCGTCCTCCCCCGCAGCGGCGAGAAAGTCCGGAGTTAACTGAAAGGAAGGCCACAGTACGTGTCTTTATTATCCCCTGACTTAGAACAGAAGCATGTAACACATAAATTAGCTCGAATGGAGCAGCCCGTCTGCCTTCCACGACCTGTCAGATGGGGGAGATCCCGCCCCTGATCATGCTCAGTCCTGTATCTTGGTCATAGAAATCTCAAGTTAGCTGACTGGACCTTATGTCTCAATTGCACATCACCGGGCTAAGGAATTCTGAGAAGATTTATCCTGGGATAAAGTCTCAGTCAGAATCCTTCCATGCTTAGACATCTCCTAGAGCCTCCATCTAGAGCTTTGCTGTCCCTCTGGCTGTTTGGATCTTTCTGCCATGCCTACTTTGTTATTAAATCCCACAAATTTTCCTCCTCAGAGTAGTGCCTGCTGGTTGGATTCTTTCAAGTGTATTGCCTTGGTTATAAATAAAGGTGACCAAACCGACTGAACAGCCTCATCACAGGGTTGGATTTTAGCCAGTCTTTTACAGAGTGGGGATCTGTTCTTGTTTATGAACAAGTTGATGTTCATGGGCCGTGCTCTGGACTCTCTTCAAGTTGGTGTGGGACACCTGAAATAGTCTTTGATGAGGTTAATAAATGCTAAGAAGCATGTGTGAAATATGTTTGCAAAATCAGTTTCAAGGCAAGTGCACGAGTTCTTCTTTCTCAGTAACAGCCTCTGGAGGCTTCTTCAGTGTTCAGACTCTTGAGTTCAGTTTTATTGCTGCTTCTTGCTGATACCTGAGTAAATTTGTTACAGAACTGCCAAAGTTTTGTGGTGAAAGTGCTTCAACATATGAAACATTGAAAATGGTCATGTGGCCATGACCTGCTTTTCAAAACAGGGTCTCAGTGTTGTCCTTATTTCCAGTCACTCCCAGTCACCTACTTTGTAAAATTCTGTAATTCTAGTTAAAAAACCCAAATTGACTGATTTTAAAGACACAATGTTAGGCTGCATTACATTGCTCCAGCTTTTTTACTTATGAGAAAATCCTAATTTGATCCCTTGTTTTTTGAAATTAAATATAAATTTATTGTCCAAAGGATCAAACAGAAGCCAACAGTCCCTGTTCAGAAGTCTCATATTTGCTGTGAATGGGGCACTCAGCCATTTTCACTTTGAGCAATCCATCGTGCTTTAAACACCAGGCAGCAGAATTAATATTTAAGCAAATGCATACGGCAAAACTATAAATCACTGAAAACAGTTAATTATATTGGAACTGTGAGAATACCTTTGAGTACAGCCTGCATAAACTATTTCTCTCTAGCGTGATCACAATTCTTGCGGACCTTTTATCCTTGTATGTGAAATCATTTCTAATTCTGTGTTCCTGCAAAGCATGTGCTTGGTTATTGTTTTCAAAACCATGTGGTTTGGGCTACTATTTAAATATAATATTTATGATACTACTTTGGTTGTTCAGCTTTAAAAGGGAAGTGCTGCATACCATTGCATATTAAAAAGCTTCTATGTAATTACTACTTTTTGCAGTACTGCTGTGCAAATCTCTGGGTCGGGAATTTAAATGGAGACTTTACAGAGCTCACAGTTACTTTATATAAAAGCCATAAGTCTTCTTCTCGAAACATGGGGGCTGCAGGCACTGGGGGGTGTGGAGCGTGGTGCTTGCACTGGTTTTACCTTTTTCTCATTGCAGCATGTATCCTTGCCATTGGCCTTTGGGTACTGCCAGGTGCATAGAGTGTGGGGAGTTCCCCCAAACCATCATCTGTTGGTCCCCTTTGGGTTTGAATTACCTGTTTACACATTTATCGTCCTATTGTCATCTTATCCAAATGTGTCTGTTCTGGTTGCACCTTGCAGAGGAGTGCTGGGAGACACGGGAGGCACTTCCACTGCTCCTCTCTGCCTTGCCTATCCATGGAAAGGCAGAGAGGAGCAAGAGGCAGAATCTGTTCCCAATTCTTAGCCAAAGTCCCTGGGAGTTTTCCCAGGGATAGTGATGGACTTAAGATCATGCTGTAGATGCCTGTAGGATTCAGGTCTGACAATCTCCTTATATTCCCCAGGGTACCCTGCCTGGTCTCCAGTTGCTGCTCCACCAGAATTCTGTTGTCCTGGGAGACACACACTGGATGTGGTGCCCAATGCAGATATCTTGGCTTTCCTCATGTGTCTCAAATAGCACTTGGGATCCTTGTTAAGCTCAGGCATCCTGCCCTATCTCACTTATTACAAAAATGGCTAATATATAAAACCCTGTATCAAAGAAACAGCTACAATTACCATTGGGAGTAAATGATTTGTCTCCTGAAAGGCTTGTTCAGATGTTAATGAAAAAGACAGAAAAAATTGCCCCTCATTTTTCTATGTCCTGCAGACTGACCATGCTGCCAGAGCCACCCGCTCGTTCCTTTGCACAAAACTGACTGAAACCTCAGTGGGGAAGTTCTGTATGTTAAGGAGTGAGACATGAAAAAGCTTGTAGAAAATTAAAAGAGCCACTCTCAGAGGAGACAAATCCCAGACAGAATCTGTTTGAGATTGCCAGAGGAATTCAGCCATGTGATACTTCTCTGTGAGTCCTGTGAGTGATGTACAATCGATGTGTGCAGGTAGAGAGGAGGAATTTGGTTTAAGAGTTTGTAGAATGTGGCCCTTACCTTATGAAATACAGATAAAGTACCAAATTCATGAAGAGACAATATCCCACACTGCTGTGAAGAGCAGACTCAGTAGCTGTGAGAGTGGGCTGCAGCCCAGAGAATCTGAAGCATTTGGTCAAGATGACCAAAAACTAATGCAGGATTCTCCAGGATGAGTGTGTTTACAAACACTTGTCTCTGACCAGTGGAGCTCAGCCCTCCAGGCAGGTTCTCTAGTCTGGCTGCTGCTCTAAAGCAAAACTACTGAAATTTGTATGAAACCTTCTTTCTGAGTGAGGCAGAGAGGTACAAGATGAAGGTCACCACTTAGCCCGCTCACAGAAATGCAGCAGGAATGAAGAGCTCACCCAACTCACACCACACTGCAAACAGGAGCAGAACTTTAGGGCTCACTTTTCCCTTTGCAGTAAGAACTGGCACTGAGACTTTGGTACCAGCCTGAGAACAAAGGCTAATGAATGAGTGGATGAATGGATAGGCACGAGGCTGAAATGAGATTCACTGCTAAACATGTGCTCTGCCTGGAGGAGGAGTAAGAGAGAGTAGCTGAGTGAAAATAGTTCTGTGCACTAACTTCACGTAGTTCACTTTCGATTTTTTTTTCACAAAAACCATTTTATACCCTAATAGTCACTCTGAAAAATAAAGGGTCAAAAAACCACCATAAAACTTGCTAGAACATGACAGCTGAAAGGCTGCCCAAATGAGGAATTGCTGAACAAGTTTGTGTTGGGTTTTTTTGGCTTGGTTTGTTTTGGTTTTTATTCTTTTGATGTTTTGCTGGTAGATATGAGTGGATATAGGTCCAGGTTCTCCTATGCTCAGATATGCAGCTGAAGTTTTACTTAGCCTTTTATCTTGGATTCCTTGTTAAGATCTAGACTTTTGCTAACCTCCCACTTTATCACAAGCCTTACAGAACATAATTTTTTTGCAAGGTTTATGGAGTGTTGTGAACACATGAAAATCTGATTTCTCTGAAACACAGATAGTAGGCAAAAGCTGTAGAGAAATGATCAGGTGGAGTATTGGAATTCACAGTGGCCTCCTAAAGGGGCCAGTCTAGGAGGGTAAATTAACAGCTTTAAAGCTCTTTAGTTAAAGGGTATAACCTATTTCTATAGATTGTGGGGATGGATAAGGTGTTTTGGGAGCATATCCTACTTCTTTATGTCTGAGTCTTTAACTCACATCTGGTTTTGAGACAATTACTTGAACAGTAAAATCTATTGTTTGGACATTTCTGTTTTAAGAGCCTTTAAAGCTTTGTAGAGGTTTTGATACAAACATTTTTTTACCACTACAAAACATGGAGGTGCACTGATATAAATCCAGTGTAAGCATGAGGAGAATCAAATTCTTTATCATGCTTTTAAAATCTACCAAGTGAGAGAAGCATGGATGATTTGTAAGTAGTCAACTGGCATATGGTACCATTATGATAACATCATGTTCACAGCACTTTCCAGATTGATATACAACCTTTCTAAAATAAGCTCTGCAGAAAAATAAAGAAGAATGTAAAGTCATTTAGCAGCCAACACGCTGTTGGCACAGCACAGGACACTGGGAGGTGACTTCTGTGACACTCAGTGTGTCACGTGAGTTGTGCATCACAGTCTAGTCCCTACTGACAGGCAGTCACTCCAGAAACCCTGCCCCGTGTCCTGGGGCTGATTCCTGCTCTCTGGATGCCCCAGGAAATGCTGCTTTCATTTTCATTCCACAGCCCTGGCCAAGTCCTGGGGTTAGCACAAGGGATGGAGTTTGTTTCTCAGGAGGAAGTCCAGTATTAGCAGTGGAAAGAGGGAGGCTGGGGTTACCTGGGGATGGACACTGAATTATCCTCTGGTTCTGGATGGAAATATCCAGTCTGAGATGGAAACAGTCCTGTTGACCTGCTGTGTCTTTTATGATTCCTGAGGAACAGGAAAAACATAAATATTCTTAGAAGCAGGAGCCTTGACAAGACAAACTGTGGCAATGTTTCACTATTCAAAGGGCTTTTATCTACTTGCCACAGCTAGCTTAATTCTATTAAAGAATTAAAACAATGATATTTTATTATAGCATAAATTTTACTTTTGTTTGCCTTCATTTAAATGCACAAGCTGTAAATATAATTTTAAAGAAGTGCTGGCTGATTAATTTGGACTTGTATTATCTTCTGTGCGTTGAAATGGATATGGCAAATCAAAACCATTAAAGTCATAACACCATTCCTCAAACTGAGGAAAAATGTCTGATGTAGCAATGTTCTTCACCTCTTCTCCTCTTCTAATTTCCCTGCATATTCCACATAGGCATTTTGTCAACCAAACAGGACCAGTCAGTTATTTTACATTCACAATTCCAGCATCAGAAAATGTAATTCTTGGTGTTCTTATGCAACGTTTTCTCCAAACACCGTGGGACCAGTCATGCCCTGAAACTCCAGGGAGAGAGGAGTTCTGTGTCTGTGTTTATTTGCACAGGATTGGGCTTTTGGAGGCTTGTTTTGGCAGGAGATGTCACCTTTAGGATGAGTTGCCTTCTGTATATGACATCTACCCATTTCCTCCATGGAGGTCTGGGTAGTCCTTGGCAGTCTGCTGGTCCTGGCCAGACCAAGCCTGGCATCCAACTTCTGTGCTTCACTTTGGTGAGATGGATCCCATCCTTTCATAATAATGCCTAGTCTTCATTTGACTTGGAAAGAAAGACTAAAAACTTTATGGTAAATGAACGAATGAACAAATTTGAAAATTATCATATTAGACTCTGAGCATCAGTTTAGCTCTGATGAGTTTTGATAGCTGTAGTGTTACAGAATGACAGAGCTGAGCATGCAGCAAGTGGGTTTTGCTGTTTTTCCCTGGATGATGATTTTTGGATGTAACCTTAACTGATCAAGGTAATCCTTCAGCTGGAAATGCCATTGCACTGAGTTATGTGGGACTTGTTTTGAGGAGCAAAGTACAGTAACTGCAGTCACTGGCTAGAACTACTGGTAATAACTTTGCCAGAACACTGCAAAATACTTGAAAATTAAATACTCCAACAAATCGGTTTTCTCTGGTGGTGGTGAGTGCAAATTACCTCAGGAAGTCCTTTTGGTTGGATTCTTTGGTGCCATTATAGTGTCTTAAATTATGTATTCAGTAGCCTATAGGATGTGTTAATAGCAATTGAGGATTGATTAGATGGAGTCTGTGCAGTGAGGGCTACTGGGAATGTCACCAAAACAACAAGAGTGGTGAATTATATGTACAAAATATTGATTTCTATTAAATACTGGAGGTCAAATAAAGAGAAATATTCGTGAGCTGCACATGGGAGGAGACTCATTTGCAGTGCCTGTTGCAGGAGAGGACTCATCCACTTGTTACCCAGCGCTGGGTTATGAATTCTGCAGGGCAGAAATTGTGATTTATGGGAACTGAGGTCTGTGCAATGACAAAATACCATCTGCTGCTTGTGGTCAGAAGGTAGCAAATGAAGGAGTGGAGTAGGTGTTCTTAACAGTTGAGGCAGGTGCTACATCCATTCCAATCCACAGGAATCTGGAGAAGTTTTATTTTTCTTACTCTATTTTGATTTATATTGTACCACTCTGGCTCATGAAGATATAAGTGAAATTTATTTCTCAAAATATGTTCCGTGGGATTGTTTGTGGATGATCTGAGCCCAGCCTGGAAACTGAGCTTGTTCCTCTTGCTCTGATCTGTAAGATTCAAAAAATGTGGGAACTCTGAATAAGGGGCAAACGATGTTAAACAGAAAGGCAATGGGAAATAGCTTGGCAGGCAGAGGTGTGTGGGTAGGAAGGACATAGAAAGTCACTTATATATAGAAAAAAGCGAGAAAAAGAAACACTATTAAGAAAATAAACAAGAAGGGACAAAGAGACAACTAAATAAAATTCAGCAACAGATGAAAGGCTCACTCAGAAATCACTGAGTTGAGAAAGTGAAGTGAGGAATCAGATCTGTGTATGGTGTGCAAAAGCCTTTTGCTTGACAGAAAGAGAGATACATAATTAGCAGGATGCTGTTGCACTGAATAGTGTCCAGCATTTAACACTGATGGTTTCTAGATAGTCCAAGCATCCTCCCAATTTTTTGTAGCAGTTTTTTTTCCCCCTGCTCTCCTATTGTCCTGCAGGTCTTTTGCCTTATCCTCCCCAGTCTTCTTTTAGGCTTTCTTAAGGACTGAGTTTCCCACTTGAGGGACAGCTTGGTAGAGCATTGAGCAGAGAATTTATGGTCTGTGTCCCCTTGTAGTGCAGAGCTAAGTTTGGGGTTTTCTTTTGCATGCAGGCATTGAAAGGCAGGAGATCTACTTAAAACAATGTGCACTGGAAGCTGAATAGAAACTCGTAGTTCTGTTGACTTTTGTAAGAGAAACATGTTTGCCCAGGTACTCTAAATGAAACAGGCTCTGGTGTTCACACACCAGCAATGAGCAGACTGCTGAGGGGGAATACCTGAGCTTGCAGAAGTGCTGCTGGGATGTAAATGTTGGTGACATAGCCTGGTGTGTTTAGCCAAAGGGATGTGGAAATGTTGGGCTCTGATTGCTCTGTGCTGCTGAGCTGTGCCTGTAGCAGCACCCAGAGAGGGAAGGGCTGGTGTGTCCGTGCTGCTTTTCCTCCTGCTGATGGAACATGGGCTCATTTTGGCCATTGCTTGGTTTTGCCATTGCCAACAGGCAGCACAATGCCTGGATTAATGCTGGATTTACTTCAGTGAACCCATTTGGGAACCATGGAATCATAGAATATCCTGAATTAGAAGGGACAGTTGAAGTCTGACTCCCAGCTCTGCACAGGGCACCCCAAAAATCCCCAAAGAAAGTTCTGACTCTCTTTACAGAAAAGTTACTTTTTTAAATTTAAAAGCATCTCCTTCCCATATTCCATGGTGCTTGCATACCATTTATTTATTCCACTGGATGGCAAAAATAAAAAGTGCTGTGAAGTCTTCAGTCCTGCATTAGAGCTCTGGAGTGTAAATGGTGCAAATGAGTGTACATAAAAATAACCCTGTTAGGAGGGAGGGATGAGCTTGACTTGTTGTGTGTGAGGGTGAGCACATGTGCTCTCCTGAATCATCCTGGTGAGCAGTGTGAGGAATGCAGCCTTAAAAAGTTGTGTCACTTCAGGTAAATGCTCCAGCCACAGGGAGAAAGATGTTTGAGCAGATGTGGTCCCTGTTCAGGCCATCTGACCCCCAGGAGAGAGCAGTGCTGCAGTGTTTGTGCTTCACACTGAGCCCCAGCTGCCACTTGGACTCCCTTCCCAGCTAAAATCTTGCACATCTGTGTAGGAATTCAAAGAAGTCTTGTGTTGCATGTTGCTTGTCCTACAAGAAAAAAAAATTGATACAAGTATTTTCTTGCATTAGCATAGTAGCTTGTCATTCATTATGTAGGAATGAATAAGGAACAAAAAATTCTTCTTGTCTAGCTAAAGCTAACTATTCCAAGGCATGAGGAACTGAGGTGTTTGGAAATAGGATAAGGTGGTCTTTGTGCCATTCCCCTTCCTACTGTCATATTTTCAGTTGCACACACAGCTTCAATCTATACATTGTAAGCCAACAATATATCCTGTGTTGCTCACTGGTGTGTTCAACACACCTTAGAAATTTGCTGTGTGAAGGACAACACTTTTGATTGTTTAAAGCCTCTCTCAAACTGAGTTTCAAACCAAGTCCATGATGGTGGGAAGTGCTGGCAGCTGAGATATTCAGCTGCACTGGAGCCTTGTGCTCTTTGAAGATGAGACTTTTCAGAGATGTGGAGGCCAGTGAGTATTTAAGGACACACAGTTTCTTTGGGTGCCTTTACATAAAACATACAGAGGCCTTCGTTCTGCTTGAGACCCTTGAGCACTTTAGTAAATGTGATATTAAGTAATAAATGTTGTGATGAACATTGTTTATTTGATAAATCTACTGCCAGAAAAAGTGATGTATTATCGGATCAGGAAAGGAGAAGCCTGTTCTTGGCTTTGTCAGAGGCTGCCTCTAATACCAGTGCCTTCTATTTTCTGGGCATACTAATGCCCCTGATATTTTTTTAAATCTTAACATATTTGTAGAGTGCTCCAAGATCCTGTGCAAAGTTCTTGGGAGCACTTTAGGCATCCCTGGGCAAATTAGTCCTGCATTAGCTATAGATCAGTCTGCTCTGCTCATTTCTCTTAATTTTATGGAGGTGCCTGCTGCCAGGTGCTGCTAAGTCCAAAGCCAAGTAGTTCTGTTCCAGTTGTTGCTGTATTTTGTGCAGTTGGATGATCATAGTTTCATTCCAGAAGAGCTGATTGTTTTCTCAGCTCTCTGAAGTCTGCTTGAAAATAGAACTGGATATGTAAACAAACTTTTCATCTCTGATAAAATCATATTGGATTTCCCTTTTAATTTGTAATCAAGCAGAAGCTTTCATAAAAATTTTGTGAAACGCTGTTTCAAGAAACTATTTAGTGTTAGGTCATCTGTGGCAGCATTGATTCTACTCAAAATGCCACAGAAGATGAACACGACACAAAATAATTCTAATTATTTAAAATATTGCTTGCTGTGATAGAACTGTGAGATGCACACATCTCTTTTCTTCAGCTGGGACAGGATCTGGTTTTGAATCAGAGTTTGATGTCAGCTGTCCAGATGTCTGTTGCTTCAGATTTTCTAACACTTGTAAGTCATTAACAGCCTCACTGAAAACCAGCAGATATTAATGAGTGTATTTCAAAGGACTCAGAATGTGGACCTAAATAAAGAGGCACTATGCTGGTAAATGCTGCTCAGTGTCATTAAAATATATTTAAATTAAATGAGATTCTGTTGCCTAATTTAGAAACCCAAACAAAACCCAAACCATCCCCACAAAATGAAACAACTTGTTTTAAAAAGCAGCATATAATGGAACTCCTAAATGCATTTCTAAATACGTAAATTCTGTTAAAGTCACATTTATGTTCCCTTAGTCAAGCCACTTCCTCGTGGTATGTGCTGTGCTAATCAATATCCAAACAGAAAGAAATTGAACTTGCAAATGATGAGGCACTCCTCGGGTTTCTCCACTTGCTCCCTAAAGCTTCACATCAAACACAATAGACAAATCTTCACATCTAAATAATTCATCTGCAAATGGTGAGAACAAGAGGAGAGGAGTAAAAGGACAACGTTGTTCCATGCTAAAATACAATAATGCATTAAAATTAATCAATTTCCTCCTGCTGGGGAACAATCATTTAGAAAACATTTTAATTACCAAAACTGAATAATGGGATCAGTGTTTTTGAGAAGGTTGGATTCACCCTACTGAGCACTGGAGAATCCTCTTCACAGGAGCCCATAAAAATATTGCTGTTTTCAAGTTGCTGCTTTCAATCATGATACTTCTGGGGGAGAAATCAGATTTTTTCACAGCAGCTTTTAAGGAAAACCTGGAGTGGACAGCAGGCCTGTGTTCATTGTTCTGTGCCCAGAGCTTGCCTTGCATGTGCTCCTGTATTTCTCTTTCTTTTGGATGAGAATTTATTGTGCATTGCTTAACATATACCTAAAGTCAAATGCTCAAGCCAAAGTGTTTGGCTGCAACAACAGACAATGTTGTAAGGTTGTAAAAATAACATTTTTGTGTCTATATTCAGCCTCACAAGGAAAGGAAACGTGCAGGAATCAACCAGCCCAGTCCCTTGTCTTGGCTGACAGTGGTGTTCCAGGAGAATGGTGGTGGTTATTCCATTAGGGCTAAGGAGTTTGGATTTCAGAACTTGCCATGGAAGAGCCTGCTTTTCCCTCTGGTGCAGGAGGGTCTTGGTCTCCAGCTCTGATTTCCTGGGCATTTTTCAGAGATCTGAATGTTAATCAGAGATGTAAGTCACTAATTATGGAACATATGGTGACTCCCAAGGAATAGCCACTACCTGGCCATCTGGGAAAGTTGGAGGAGACTGTAACAAAAAAATGTGTTTGTAGCAGTAGTTTCTGCCAATGGATGGGATATTTTTGTCTAAAATAGTTTATGTCACTTTTTTTTTTTGTCCCATCAAACTGTGGAAGTTTTGCTTTGCCATAAACATGGCATGGCAGACAGAGAGTCACAGAAAATGACAGAAAATGTTGGGTGGGGTGTTTGTACTGAGAACTGGGATTAGAGTCAGTGCCAGTCATGGGAGGGGCACAGGCCCTGGCAGGGCTGTCCTGGAGCTGTTATTCCACAGCTGAGGACATTGGTCAGCAAAATGATTAAAGAAAGGGTACCTGGGTACCTGCTGAAGATTGAGTTTGCTGCAGCTGCCCTGCACGAATTCCAGGAACATTTACACTGACTGGGGTCTTCAGTGTGTGCTCAGGGTAAGCTTCCATCTCAATACTTTGCTGAATCAGGGTATTAAGTTTGCAAAGAAAATTAAAATAGATTCACTGAGAATGATGTAAATCTTTATGCTCACAGTAGGGCACAGAAGCAAAGTGAATATCCTGGTAATAAAAGTACCTTGTAACTAGTGGAATGAACAAAGTTCCCAGAATGGTTATTACATGCTGTATTTTCTGTTTTGGATTATTGAAATAGAATTACTGAGAATTAAATTGTATAAAAGGCATTTTCTTTTTTATTTTCATAATTATTCTTTCATCCACATAAAACTTTTTTCTATCTTGAAATAGTCTTGGTTGGTACTGGAAATGGCTGTAGCATAAGTGAAACCAGTCTAATTGGGATTCATAAATCCACTTTTTAACAAGTACAATTAGGAATAGTTATTAGAGACCAGCTGGAAAACATTAGGGATGAAAATTTACCATAGGAGGTTTTTTTACGTGTTTGAGACATTGTTTGATACCAAAACCTAAATTAGATCACCAGAGAAATGAACCTGCTAATTTGTACACAGGAAGTTAATTCTGAATGTTCCTATTGATAAAAATTTTATTATTAGGTCTTGTTAAACTGCCTATTTTTAATGGAAGCCTGACTTTCACAATGCTTTTCCTATAATTAAAATATGAGAAGTCACAACTTGATTATGTTGAGTGCATTTTTGTCCAGTGGCTGTGTAATAAACTTTGGTGCAAGTCAATTCTATTATCTATTATGATTTTTGAAAGCAGAGAAGTTTATTGGGCCTAATTCCAACCCAACTCAATTCAAAGGAATTGTTCAGTTGGTGTGGCTGGGATGAACATTTTAGGAACCTAAGCACAGGTTTTAAAGAGCTTTTGAGAAAATACATTTATTTCCTGAGACTTTAACAAATGATTTGTGTTGGTTACATATGGTTACATATCAATCACAATCAATAGACAAAATTATGGGAAACCGTTCTCAACTTGTGGTTGAGTTTTCACTGTTGCAATTCAGGTTTTATTTGGAAAGTGCTGTTGCCACAAAGAAAGAATGCTTTTAGCCTAATTGGACTGAGAATCTTTAAACAACTTCTCGTCAGTCAACTTTGAGGTGTTTTTTTCTTATTTGTGGTTCATTGTATTTCCCTCCTGGAAAACTGGACAAACCAACGTAAAAGCAATAAGATAATTATTAATTTTTTAGGATAAATAGGTGAGCCACGTTAGCTATAATAAGGCATCTGTGAACAATCCAGATCAAGGGTGTAAATTCACTGCAGCCAAATGTTTTACACCATTGATAAATTTGACACGTTTATTACTCATCTAATTAAATTGTGCATGCAGAGCAGGCAGGAACCAACAATGTATGCAGATGTCACATGGATATTTAGTACACTGCTGATTAAGATCAGCTCGTTTACATCACACTGGGCTGATTTGTTATGATCAAACAAAGCATGTTCAACAGAAAAGAAAATGATTGAGCCGAATTCCGTTCTCTGGAAGTTCGAGACTCAGCGGTTTTGCCAGGCTCATGTGGGTGAAAGCAGCAGGCAAGGAGGGCAGGAGCAGCCAGATGTTCTCTTGCAGCACTTCTTTTGGCTGGGAATGCTCTGGGAGCACACAGGAGGTGTGGCTGGCTGGGCTGGGGACAGTTCCTGCACAGATGTTGTGGTGTGTGCTGTTCCTGTGGCTCAGTGTCCCAGGATCTGGGAGATGAGAGCTCAGGGAAGCTGGTGAGGAAGGCCAAACCCAAGGGAGCTGCTGAGGAAAGCCAAACAGTTCTGAAGAGAGACTTCAGAACCCCCCCAGTTCCCATGTTATTTGCACAGATCCCAGTCCCCACAGGCTCCTTGTCCATCTGCTCTTCCAATTCCTGCAGCAACAATCCAATCAGTCCCTTAGCAGCAGGAACTGGCCTTTCCCTTTTTGCCAGCCCTCTCCTATAACCCATTCCATTGTGAGGCACAAGTGAAGGAGCATCTCTGCCTCCTCCTTGAAAAGCACGAGGCTGCCAAGGTTTGCTGGCAGCAGAGGGAGGCCAAGGTGGGTGTTCCTAACTGGGTTTTGTGTCTCAGCTCCAGCCATGGCCTGAGTAACACCCAGCTCTCAGCAAAGAAGGGTGCACCACAGCAAGGGCTTTGTAATGGATATTTTTCTGCCCAACTTTATGAACTGGGTTATCACCTCAGAAGGTGATTTTATTTGTTAGGTAATCAAGCTGGCATGTATTCAGTCCAGTTATATCGGGCAATTAATTGCCACTTTTTATTCCTTCCAAATTTACTTTTTAAAGAATTACATTGCCAGGGACTTTCTATTTCTGGCAAGACTAGTGTGGTGCCAGGATTGGGGTACACATCCATATGTGTCAGATCCCTGCAGCAGCTACTTATTTTATCATGGAATCCTGTGAAGGCAGTTAGCACAAGGCTAAATACCAGGGAAAACCTGTGCTTGCCAATAATGGAAAGCAGAGATGTAAAGACTTTGCTCATCATCTGGCTGGAACTCCAGAAAGTGAAATTCTAAATGTGGAGATTTTCTGATTCTTGAGTCTGTAGTTTTTGGCACTTCCTGAATCAGAGAGAGTTTGAGAGCTGGACTGGGTCTGTTGAGGGTTTGTAACATGAGAAGTGGCATTTGGGAATTCCACATGTAAATGGACAGATCCAAGGTGTTTTCCAGGGATCTCCTGGCTTGGTACCACCAGAGTTATAGGCCAGAAAATAAGAAAGAAATTATCTAGATGGCAGATCTATGTTTAAGAAGAATAATCACAGGTTTCAGAACAATTGGAGATAAAAGCCATCGTTTCTGGGGACTTTTTTATTTCTTACTTTCAGAGCTGTCAAGGAATCTAGTAGGATTTCAGGCCTTTTATTACTTTGAGCTTTGACTTCTTGAGTGTGTAGGGGTCTGCTTGGTTCACTGGACTGTGTGTAAAACAAGAATCTTCCTTTCTGGCCCTACAGCCAGGAGGAGACAAGGAGATTGCTGATAAGAAGTTGATAATGCTTTAGTTTGTACTAGTATGCTCTTTTAGAGCTAAAAAGCTGATGTAATTCAGCAGAGACACCATTAACTTCAGCAAATTTAAAGCACTTCTGTAAGAGAGCATGAAACTCATCCCATGATTTGATTTTGCTGCTGTATTTTCAATCTGGTTAGAGGATAACTCAATAACATTTTCCAGTCAGCTCCAAATTAAATGCAAAATCTTTGTTCTTCAACTGAATAACTTCTAACTTAGAAATAGCCAGAAATATCCTTCCCTGAACATCCTGTACCTGGAGGAAAAGTTGTGCCTCATACAAGGACCATGGTTTTGGCCACTGGTAAAAACATACCCTGTGGCTTTGTCTCAGCAAATGCATTCATTTTAATCTGAAATGCTGCCATTACCCCTCTTAATTCACTTCCTCACAGAACTTACAAAGCATTTTAGGTGTTTATAGTTTTTAGCTTGTATTTTAATCTCTTTTTTGTACAAATTCCAAGCCTGTTACTGTAAGTTTATCAAAAGAAGTTGTACATATTCCTATCCTGTGTTTCCAGGTGCTCTTCCTTCCTTGTGTCCCATACACTCTGAGCCTTCCCAGGCTTTACAAGGCTCTTTAAAATTTAGATTTTGTCCTGGTCTACCTTGGTGATTTTATTTCCTCACTGAATTCTTCAGTGGTGCAGAGGAAATGAGCATTTAGGACAAAAATAGGGAAGGAACTTTAAAGGGACCATTCCTGTTGCTTTAGGTGTAAGATTTCAGGTGGAAACATGGCATTACTGAAGGTCTTCCTCTTCCCTGGAGTTACAATATTTTCCCCTGACACTGCTTTCATTTTATTGCAAACTTTTATCTCAGTAATCAAATCCAGCCCAGTACAAGACATGAGGTCTCTTCTTTCTGTGGCCAAGTTCACATGCATAATTCCTTTTAATACAGCAGCACATCAAGAGGAAAAGACACCACTTGGTGCTCTCAAAGCCTCAGCTCCAATATTAAAAACCACACTCCTGGAGCAGGTGTACATGGATCTGTCTGGTGTCAGAACATGGAAAAGCACATTTTTCAGTCATTTAAAATACATCAGTCAAACCGTAGCTGAGTGAACCTGCTGGCTTCATTGACCCTCGTGTTTTTAAGAAACAACTGGTTATTTGGGTAGAAATGTAGAACTGACTGACAAGATGAGCACTTCTGATTTACATCATTTACAGTTTCTTTTGCAAATGAGGACATACTTTGTAGGGGTAACTCAGAGTGAATTATCTTGGAACCATCCACTGGAACCTTGGAATACTTTGAGCGATGCTTTTCTGCTCATCATTAGGAAATATTTCAAATTGAAATCCTCTGTTAGGGGAGAGAAATCTTCAGGCAAATTACACTCATGTAAGTCCTTCATGTGAACAGAAGGACTGTTCTCAGGTCTGTGAGCACAGGAGTTAAGGGAGAAAAGAGGAGATAGAAACACACCTACATTTATATATAAAAGAAATTCTGTGTACGTCTATATATATATTAAAAATAGATTATTCAATAGATTTTATTTTCTGGAGTTTTTATTCTGTAGTACTCACTTCGTTTGTTTAAAGAAAGGACATTTTTTCCATATTGCTGACAAAACTGTTCATAGTAGGTATATATTTAGGTATAGATGGTACAATGCACACGAGAGCAATGGGAATATCAGCAGCTTCCTGTAGCTTTTGGGGTCAGTATTCAGATGTAAAATCATGTCTTTTTTCTAAGCACATAACTGAATAAAAAACCCCAAATTACACCAGTACCTAAAAGTTGTAATTACCACATAAGACCTTACTATAAACAGTGGGAATTTTCTGGTTTTTGAAGACTTCTAAACCTCTGTGTGAGGAGCTGATGACCTTTGCAGTGTGCTTTTCTCAAGCAGCAGAGAAAGGTAAATTTGCCCAAGACAACTTCAAGTCATTTCAGATCATAGGGAGAATATTTCTCAGATTTATATGACAAAGCTGTGCTGAGATCTTGCAAATGTTTCTTTGGTTACCAAAAGCTCCTTGTTTGAGGCTGCTAATGATGCTGTGCTAAAGCCTCTGTCTGGAACTCTTCATATTCAGATGATGGGCTTGTGTTATTCTGAGCTGGAGGAAGCTGCCTCCTCCTCCTCTTTCTCCTCCTCCTTGCCCTCTTTCTCCTCCTCTGCTAATCACCACAAGATGTTTGGTGCTTCTAAAGAAGGCTGAGTCTCCCTGCCTGGTGCAGTCAGTTCTTTGCTTCTCCTGCTCTTGATGGAATGTCATTCAAGATCAGATCTCGATCCAGTCCATTGCACAGCAAAGATTGCACTGGGTTGTTTGGAAGCATCTTTTTTTCCTGGGGCAAATGCACCACATTGTGTGGGATTGGCAAAAGCTCCTGGTCTGTGTCTCTCTCTAGCTCACAGGCAGGGCTCATCCCACCCTCTGCTGCTTTCCAGTCTGTCAGAGGCACCGTTGTCCCACTTTTTACTGTGGAAGCCACCTCGAAATGCCTTTGATGAGAACAAAGGAATAGGCAAAACCGTGTGGCTGTGTTAGAGCAGGCTGGATGCAATGTAAACCTCTGAGATTGGGGTGAGACTTCAGGTAGGATGTTCCCATGAGGTTTTTTTGTCGTGGAACAAGGATAGAAGAAATTCAGTGGTTCTTCACGGGGGCAAAACTTGCACTGAGGCAGCAGCTCAGGGGAAGGAGTGTAACTGAGAAAAACCAGAGGAAAGTGTGCTGGTGTCTTTTTTGTTTTATCTTCTTCAGCAGATGTTCTCAGTCTTATTCCCCATTTCAAAATGGGGAATATTTTATATTATTTTTAACTATTCTGTTATTACCCATTCCAGAATGAGAAATACTCAGTCACTCCCAGATTAGTCCATGCAGGTTCTGGGAAGAGTCAAATCTGAGTGAATAAAACAGGAGTGTGAACCTGACAAATGGGCTCTCCTGGGGTGGATTCTTGGCTTGCTTTGTAATTTGTAGGTCTACAGGAAAGCTCTTCAATATATGTTTACTTTTAATAGATCCATAAGTCAGTTCATGTCATGGGAAAATGTTGTGAACTCCTGAACTGGACTCTGATCCACACAGGGTCTGCCTTGAGAGGGATCCTTGCAAGCTGAGCCATCCAAAATCCTGAAGAAATTCCAAGGCCACAAAAACCATTTGCAACAGATGTAACTTTAAAATCACAATGTCTTAATCTTAACTGAATGATGGCAACTGTGTCAGCAAGCTGCTGGAAGTTTGTTTATCCTTTGTTTCACACGCCCTATCCAAAACCTGTGTGCTCAGGATCTAATCTACCCTTGGCTTGCCTGAGCACTGTGTGATAAAAAGCAGCTTCCTGCAAAATCTCTCCATCTCTGTATGTTGAAAGGACATTAATTTATGAGTTCACATTCTTCTTACTGTGACACATCCCTGCTTTGTGGAGAGCTCTTCTCCATCCTTCAAAAGCCCAGCCTGGAGGCAGCAACTCCCCAGGCCTCTCCAGGGGGGAATTCTGGAGCCTGGGCTGGGAAAGGGGCAGGCTTGGGACTGAGACAGTTCTTGGACACTGAAGGAATTAATCCTGAACTTCTGCACCAAGTGATCCTAGACCAAAGCCTTTCTGTTCCATGCCTTATAATGGTTTGAATGATCAGAATATAATGGAAACTCTGTGATACATTTATTAATAGCTTCCCCCATAATTAATTCTCTTTCAAATATTACTGCCTCCCTTTTTTTCAGGCCTGCTGTTTGTGGATGACCTTGCCTTTCTTCTTTTCAGCTGTGCCCATCCACATCACTTGTAGCTTCCCACTGTAGAGCTATAAATCCTCAGCACCACTCACAGACAAGAACAGATGATTCAGTCCTATCTGGTGCATTAATGTACAATCAAGCAGAACTTAAACCACAAAGGAAGCCTTGTTGGTTGTGTCATCCCAAGGCAGGAAGTGGAGAGACAATACTGGGCATTTACTTCACAGATGAACAACTTTTGATCTTGCAAATCTTCATGTGCTTGCTTTTATGTAATTCTTACATAAAATCTTGCATGGCTGCTGCGCCATCACTGAGTTGCTCTGTATGCAGCACACCCTCTTTCTATGTTCCCTGTTTAGAAAGCTAAGCACAGCCTTCATGGGAGATTTGGAAGAGCTTCAGTGACTCCTGTGCAACATGAATTTGCTACTTTTTCAGCTTGTATTTTAAGCTGAAATCCAGGAGAAAGTCTCTTCTTCTTTTATGTGCCCTGTGGTGTCACCTTCAAACCATCTGTAACTGGCCTGTGGAAAAGGATCTAGAAGTTTGCCAGATACAAAACCTTTCCTCACCCAATTTCTTTTTGCATTTATTGGTGATTTATTATGCTGTAAAATGTCCTCATTTGCACCCTGAAATACTCTCCTCCCTTCTCATAAAAAGAAAAATCTTCAGGAGCAGTTTTTAAAATTTATAAGTGGAGGAAAGCCTGAGACTTGTGGGGAACACGATTTGCTCAAGTCTACAGAGTAAATCAGTGTCAAGTGAGAGGCAGGACCACTCTAATCCACTAGAATCACTCCAGATCATTAGTTTATTACAAACACTCTTTAAAGAAATAACAGGGTATTTTTTCCTTCAGTTCTTTGCTCTGTGATAGCTTATATTTTATTGAGAACATCCAACTCAATGAAACCATGTGCTTTTTTAGTGGACGTTCCTGGCATAGAAATATGTTGTCAATGCTCTATTGATCTACCTGCACAAGCCAGTCCAACAATGCAGTGCAACTTTAATTTCTTTTGATAGTTTGTTCTTTCTTGACTGGCTCTGCATCTTCAGAGACTCAGTCTCCATGCCTGATTAGTATTGTAATTCTTATATTATCTTTTAATATGGTGGAAAGTTCAGATACCTATTAGAGAAGCTGTGTAAAATCTTGATCTCCCCCCTCTTCCCCTCCATTCCTACAGATCTGACCAATGCAGAACCTTAACACCTTTTAAATCCTTTCTTAAAAACATTATTTACTTTCTCCATGGTCCTTCCAATAGGACCATGGGGATTTCAGGCTGTACTGAAGTGATGGAGTTTATGCAAGAGCAGTGTACCTGCAAAGCAACTTTGCAGCCCATTCATTAAACTTAACCTTTTTTTGTCTCATGTCCATGTAACAAAGGGTTGCCATTCCCTTCTCAAGAGAGCAGATGGTTAAAATAAAAGCCACTGAAGAGCAATGCATAATTTTTGGTGTAACTTAACATCCTGGCCTAAACGGTGGTTTTGTCTCCTGACACAGCACTTCTTTTATTTCATTTCCTCTGAATATTATATCATAACAAATGTGGTGCTTCTTGCAGCGTGCTTTAATGTGGAAATCCCAGTGTTAGAAATCAATGAAGTTAATTAGTGGTGATGAATGAGCGAACATTAATTGCCAGACTGGCCATTAGGATTGCGGGCGGTCAGAGCTGTCAGAGGGCTTTAACTGCTCAGCCTCAGCTCAGGTTGTTTGTTGCACTGTAGGCACTTTGCTTAGTTTTATCATAATGCTAATTAAATGCCTTGAACAGAAACTATTAATGAAGGATGGAAGTTATATATCACCAGAACTGCAAAAATATATCGGTGTATCTTTTCTCTTTGTTAAATTAACAAGGTGATTGTCCCACTCTGTGTGATGATGATGGGTCAGTCTGGAGCAGCACAGTTGACTTCATTAGAATTATTTGAATTTACCACAGTGTGACTGAAATAAAAAACCTGTCAGTTGTGATTTATTTGCTGACTCGCTGTGCCTCAGATTCTTCTTACTATTCACTGAGTAACTCTACAGAGTAAACAACCAGGGGATGAAAGTGACTTTTCCCCTGCTCCAGCACCACAAGCAATGAGGCAGAGCTGTGCAGTTATTCGTACACGGGGATGGAACAGATCCTGCCTCTGCCAGCAATTAATGCTGATTTTTTCATTATCATTTCCTGTCTATCCTCAGCATCAGTGAAGTGCAGGGCTTTCACACAGCGTGACCGTGGCAAAGTTTGATGGTGTCACGGAGCTTTAAAAGGCCCCCCTTCCCTTTCATTATGTCATGAAAGAAGAAGAATGCCCAATCCCAAAGAAAACCCTTTTCTTCTTGCATGACATAACCTCTTTCGCGTTTGAAAGTGTAGTGCCACAAGTTGAATTGCTTGCTATTTAATCTTTACTAGAAGCAGCACAATTTAGCCTTTGGAGGAGGGGAGGAATTGGAGAACAGAAACAAACAGAAATACACGACTGTCTTTCTGGTACAGATAGCTATTAATGGACTCTGAGGCAGGCCAAGCTCTTGCTCAGAGCACAGCAGTTTTTTATAAACCAACAGAGGGCTCTTGGTCTTTGTGGCATTACGCTTTCCTGCTTCTAAACAAAAAAAGAAATAAAGCTTGTGTTCAGTTGATGAAATGTAAACTGACTTTCTCTAAAAGGAAAACTCTTGCCCTCACAGTGGGTTGTGCATTTTCCAAACTGAGCTGAGGTTAGCAATTTAAGAGTCAGACCAGTTATCAAATATTCTGAGAATTCTGATTTATCCTTTTTTTTCCCCTTATACCTCCACTTGCCTGATATTTTCCAGCCAACATGTTTGAGTAGAAGGGCATATTTATACTCTGTAAATGAACCCTTCCCATGTCAGCAGTTGGGCTGGGTGGGCTGTGACTCAGAGCCAGAATTAGGTGTTTGTTCTGAGAATCCCATCTCAGTGTGGTCCGGTCACAGCTGGAACACGTAAATTCTAAATGCAGAAATTATAACTTATTCTCATGGCCTAAATTAGTTGGCAAAGTATCTGAAAATTAAGAAATCAACATGCTTCAATTACTTGCTGGGTTTGAAAATCTTTCCCTAGCTACTGCCTGTGTCCAAACTCCCACCTCACAGGAGAGCTGTCCTTCCACAGCCTGCATAAACAGGGAAATCCCTAGCCAGGTTTTCCCATCAGCCTGAAAAAAAAGGAGTCTGTGAGCTGAGATTTCAGAGGGCTCTCATTTTTCCCTTTCCTTGTTTAAAAAAGATCAAAAAGGAGAAAGTTAAATATAAAAAAAGTGTTCACGTAATACTAAGAGCAAAGATAATTAGGACTGGGAAATAAAAAAGTTAAACCTATTTATTGGGTTGGAACTACATGATCTTTGCCAACCCAAGTCTTTCTGTGATGATTTCTATGATTCTGACTTCTAATTTCTGATTTGGATTTTGATTTCCATTCTCTACAGATGGGTGTGTATGCAGCCTCCTGGGCACTGCAAGTGAATGACATTTAATCCTTGGTGCACTAGAGCTTGTCTGAAACTGTCCTATAAGTATTATAATAAATTAATTAGAGTAGACATTTTTAAACCAATCAATTTTGATGTAGTTATCATGTTGGTGTTCATTACTCAGCAGACAGAACAATGAATCCTGAACAGCTTTTCTTTTATTTATATCAAATGCCAATATCTTCAAATAGATTCTCTGAGCAGCAGAAAGGTTCTTCCTGTGGTTTCCTTCTGCGTGGGGAATTATCTTGGGATGAGCTTTGTTTTTGAGCTGCAAATGCACCAGACCCAGCAGTGGCTGTGACAGCAGAGAGGGGACCAAGGGGACCAGGTGTGAGAAGTGCCATGAACTTCTTCCTCCTCCTGCTCCTGAAGGCAAAACCCAACTCCTTTGGTCCTTGGCACTCAGCTCTTCTGCTAATGCTGCCACAAGCTTGTTTTGAGTGGGATGGCCTGGTAGCCACAACGTGCACAGCATTAAAGGACCAAGGAAAAACGTTTTGGAGATGACAAAAACACCTCAGGGTGTTGTGTGTGAGAAAAGGGCATGAAAAGATGAATTTCCCAGTTTAGGGCTTGGAGCAAATCTTTGTTTTGGATGTGTTTGGCTTTAGGCTTGGGAGCTGCCACACACATCTCAGGGAACAGAGACAGCAAATTCCTGCCCCAGCCATGGTCTCTGGCTGCAGGGGGGATTACCTGGAGCACATCCCTGCAGTGGCCAAAATGCAGATTTACTGCAGCTGCTCTGCAGCTTGTCCTGCAAAATCAATCAGTCAGTGGGGCCTCATTTCCTCTCCAGCTCTTTGATCTGCTCCTGTGCTTGGAGGAAAGGTGAAATCTGTGGTGCAGCACAGACCATGGGAGAGAAAAGCTTCCTGAGCTTTGTCTGGAATGTCTCAGGCACAAAGAGGAGCAGCTCTGCTCTGTGCCCAAAGAGGAACAGCCCTGGTGTCCCCAGTGCCTTTTGCATTTTGCTTCCCCTTATACACAGAATCTGCCTTAAATGTTGATCCCACACTAGTGGGAACCAAAGGGCAAAAGTCACACATTTCAGTGGGGGTGGATGATGCTCCTAATATCCAGTATTTTTCACCTCCAAGCTTTGCAAACATGAGATGGTTTTGTGGAGCTCTTTTGTCTAATGGCAGCTGGCCAGACTTGCTCAGAAAAAGTTACAGATTCTAAGTTTCTCAGCAGTGAATTGTGCTGACATAAGTAGGCAGTGTAAAAACATGTGAAAGACAAGGCTTTGCTTTTTTTTTTTCCCCCTCCTAAGACTGGAGAAAAAACTACAAAAGGATTTCCTACTGCCCTGAGCTAAACTGGGTACTGTGAATCCTGTGCTGGCTGAGTTGCTGCCCAGAGTTCTCCATCTGTCCCACTGGAAGTCTACCTGAAAGGAATGAAAGGAGCTGTGAAGGACACAGGAAAGAAAAACAACCAAGGAGCGAAAAAAATGGCTAAAATAAGGAAATCTGACATTATGCTAAGAAATATTTTTTCAACTCCCACGTGAAAATCTATTCAATGATTTTTCATCTAATTAATCGAATTAAGCATCTAATTAATATATTCTTTATTTAGAGGATTTTTGTGTTGCTATACGGCAAGATTTTGAATAATTTAGGTTTAAAATATGATTTTTCTGGTCAATAATGAATGGAAATGATTAGAAGAATGTGTTTCCTGAGCAAAGGTCCTTGTTTTCCCATTCTCAGAATGGCTGAGCAGTGCACAGAGACATAATTCCAATAACAAACTGCCAGTGGAGCTCACCCCATGTGGACATTCCAGTGTGCTGGTGCTAAAGCCCTCAGATGAGAAAACATTAAAATTTCAGATTGTGACATTTCACTGGGAGACCTAATTTTTTGTTTTTCCCCAGAAAAAGTGATGTTGATTTTGGATTGTGTTTTCACCCCAGATTTGGGGATGAAACCCCAGCATGGCCACAGCTCCGTTCTCTTCCTCTGCCTTGCAGCAGAGAGCAGGTGCTGGGTGATACCCCTGGAGGTTCAGCTTTTCTCCTGCTGCACCTCTGCTGTCCTTTCTCCACAGCTGTCCATGGGTCTCACCCCTCACAGTCCTAATGAGCTCTCCCAAACAGAGCTCTGGAACACAGCATTTGTTGAGGCTCACTTTGGATAAATCAGGACGAGGGTGTGAGTGCAGCCTCCCCCAGCTGTGACTGATGGCTTCCACTGAGGTCACTTCCCAGATGTGTTTAACATACCTGAGCATGTCACTGCTCTAAGGCACTGCCTCCCTGCAGCACAACTGGCTGAATTAATACTTTTTAGTGTTAGCTAGGTATTTACTCTACAGGAAGTTGGACAGCTTTGCTGGTGTTTTAGTTAGTTTTAGTTTTGCAGTCAAGCAGATAGAGACACTCACCTGTTCCATTTGCCTCATTCCATCAATTAGACAGTGATTGGCAGGTGAGGAAGTCACAAAAACAACCTTTTCTGCCTCCTCATTACTTCAGTGTGAAATTGTTCTTGTAGAATGTGTCATTCCTCAGCTGGGGACTCTGGGAAGGAGTCTTTCCACACCACACTCTATTGGGTGTTTGAATATTCTTACACACTTGGCTTCAAGTGATGGATAATGAAAAAAATGGCTAAAAAATGTATTTTTCTTTAAAGCAGCTCCTAATCAATAGGATTTTGCTTTACCAAGTGGTTTAGTATTCAAATAGCATTATTGCCAAAACCACACCACTTGTTGGAAGTGTCTGTTCCTCGTCACGCCGAGAAACTCCTGGATGTTTGTTTTGATCATTTTCTTAATAAAAAGCACTTCTGATGCTTCAGATTCTGCTTTTTCCCATACAATCCTTCAATGAGGTAGAAAAGACATCTGTCCACGTAGGTTTGAAAAGAGACAAGGTTGCACCTTAAACTTACAGAAGCTAAACACCATAATTAAATTACAGCATCCGTGCCGTGGAAATATAGATTTATGATAACACAGCAGCAAAGTCTTTTCTTCTGGAAAGTAATCCATTTAAAGAGCTCACTCATCTCATCTGGAACAATACTTATTGAAAGATTTGGACCTCAGTTCATACATCATCCTTAATGTATTCTTATCTAAACTCTGCCACATTCTGTGGGATAAGGACAGGGAGAATTTAAATACACGATGCTCCTCCAAAGGTTTGGGTTTACCTGGGAGCCATCACCCACCTGAGCTCCTGGTTACAGATGTGTTGTCTGAAGAGCATTTTAATGGCAGCAGAAGAGCAGAACTGAGGAGCACATGGAATGTGCCAAAGAAGAAAGAAACATAGAAAAATGTTCTTAATATTCAGGAGCCCGAAGGATCAAAGAAATATTTGGGGCAGATTTCATAACAGACGAGCTCTCCTAAAAAGTATTAAAAATGCATGATTGAAAACTGGAATGTCAAATAATGAGTCTGTTTACAGCAGGGGAGGAACAAAGCCTGACAAGGAAAGATCATGAGTCAGCACTGGCTGATATTCCACGAGGGGCTTTGGGAACCAAGTTTCCAGGGCTGAGGGAGCCGTGTTGTCATCCCTGATGCAGCAGAGCAGCGCTGACACTCCGAGGGTGGGTAACAAAAGGCACCAGAAAGGCTGAGTCAGGTTCCTGCTCCGTACTTTGAAGGGCAAAATGGCTTTTTTTTTTCCCCCAGGATTCTTTTAAAACTCAGATTTGCAGACAGTGGTGAACAGGGGGATAAAATCCCACCACCAGATAATCATTTATGGATCAGGGAATGATTTTCTCTTGTTCCCTATTGAGATTTTTCTACTTAAGGGAGGCCAGGCACTTCTATCCAATACTGATACCCCCAATGTGGCTGCCAATGTTTTTTTATAAGCAAGGGAAGGAGTGAAGCTGCATTTACAACAACTTGCATGGAAGTTCCTTGGCACCTTTGTTGTCAGCAAAAATTAGTTGAGCAGGGATTTACATTCTGAAAATGAAGCAAATTAATATCTGGATTACTCCTGTCAGGAATTACATGTTACAGACAGGTAGTGTTAAAGATCCATTTTTACATAATGATTTTTGGAAGTGTGAATTTTTCTATTTGTTTCTTTGGGGGAAGTTTTTTGGAAAGTGTTGTGCACCATTTGAAGCTGCTCCATAAGGAATCCTGGAGGTTTTGCTTTTAAGGGATTTTTAATTTAATTAAAATTCAATTCTGTGATGCTGTAGTTTTGGTAATGATATACGATGAAATTTTAATCCTACAAACCACTAATAAAATGCACCCTTTTATTCCAGAAAGTTTTATTTCTATATGATACAGCCAAATGATATGCTTATTTAGCTGTGAATATATATTTCCTTGCTGCATCTTGGAATGGAAAAATAAATGTAATTAAATTTTAGTCAGGCTAACAAGCTTAACTAGAGCATCTTCCAGCAACATGCTCTAGAATTTAGTTTTCCAAATAAACTCAGTGTGTCACTGATGTGCAGAGAGGATCAATAGGATGGAAACTGCAGTTTCCCTCCAAGTGCTGCCATGTTTTATTGCTCACCCATTTCCAGCCAGTCCCTTTTCCCCTTTCCCCTGCCAGATGGGGCCCATGGCCATGCCAGGCACATGGAATACAAGGAAACAGAGAGGGAATATCTACAAATAATGCACAGCTCATGTTCCTTTTCCTTTCTGTGTCTCCCATCCCACTCTGGCAAGGTCCTGAGCTGCTTTGTCTCCCCTGGGAGCAGGAATTTCCCTAAGGGTGCTCAGTGTTGGGAAGGTTTGGACTTGAACTTGGAACTCTTCTTCGAGAGGAGGTGATACCATCCAGAGCCCTGCAGTCTGTGCCTGGTGCTGCTGGCTGGGAGAAGGCAGGGATGGGATTCCAGCATGGGGGAAATGCCCTGGCACTGCTGGACCAGGGAGGGGATTTGTTGACTTGTGTGTCAGATTCATCACATCTCTTTAAGCTGCAAGTCGTGGCCCAGAGGCTCAAGAGCTAACCTTGAAGTGCATCTGAATATTTGTGTGTATTTCTCGCCCAGTAATGATGCCAAGCTCACCCTCAGCCAGTTTTGGCACAAGGATAAGGAGTTAAATCTGGAGAAGCAGCTGGCAGGAGGCTGCTCTGTGGCAGCACAGGCTGCAGAGGCTCAGACAGCCACTTTGGGACTGCAGTCTCTTTTTGGTGTGATATTACTCCATTTCACATTAATGGGAGCAACTTGTGTGCATCAAACAGAGATTAGACTTTACAAATTCGTTTGCTGTCTCTCCAGCTTTCCCTCCCCCAGGTCATATTCCATATGCTGGGAGAATTTTGTTTGATTTGTCCCCACACAAACAGAGTGGAGCAATCTCTGCAAGGCCAGGGCCAGAGGGGCTGTGCTCATTTGAGGCTTGGTTTCTACTCTAAAGCAAGTGGATCATATTTCCAGTGCTGAGGCTCTCAGGGTGTTCACAGGGTGTTAATGATTTCACATGAAGCGCAGTGCAGTCTGAGGGGAGACTGGGCTCTAATTATTCGATCCCTGCCCAGATGCATACTGAGCACTGTACCAGCCCAGGGAAACCTTCCACTACTGTTAGCTACTCTATTTACTCTAAATTAATTTGAAGTTGAAGTCGTTGCCAAGACCTGAGTTCACTGAAGCTTTTCCCAAACAGAATGAAAACTAAGACAAACACAGAGAAATTATTTTTTCCCAAGGCCTGTATTTATCATGCATTTTTCCAGGTTCCCCGTTGCTGTTGTTGAGATTTTTCACCTGCCAGCTGCAGTGACTAACTGAAAGAGCAGATTCCTGAGCCTTTATCTAGTCCTTGCTTTCAATCTGATATTTATTTCTTGTTTGAAATTGATGGACTTTGGCTTCTCCTTCTAATGAATATTGGATAGGGGGTGGTGTATATTTATACACCCTTCTGTTTGTTCCAAACTGGGGCCATCTCTCCTGTACTCTGGTGAAAAGAATCTTCCCCTTGCATTGTGAGCAATGAGAGTCCCACTGGGAACTCTCCCTAGTTTGGATCCTCCATCCCTTCTGGTGATTCACTGTGGAACAGCAGCACAGAGGAAAACCGCAAATTCCTGTGGCATGTTGTGGGTCAAATCTATTTGGAACTTTCCAGGGACCAGGATACATTTTTGTGTTCTGCATTTCTCCTGCTCCTTGTGAGATTTCTTCCTCAGCTTTTGAAAAGGACTTCAGGGTTTTGGGGAGGGAAGTTGGTGTGCTCTGTGTCCTGGCTCTACGAGTTCCACAGCCACCCTCAGGCCTGAGCTGGGAGCCTGACAGGACATCCCTCCAGTGATGGGGAGTCACACTTACCAAAAAGCATTTATTAGAAATAGGTGGGAGTGGAGGGGGAGAGGCTGGCAGCCAGCACTGTCCTCATTCTTTATGCTGACCACTGTTTGCATTTTTCATTCAGGAAGAAGGGAAATGTTTAATCAAGTACTGTGCGCTTGCTTTCCCCCACTTTTTCTCTGTGTCTTTGAAAAAGTATGAAAAATGCATTAAGTTGGACAGTGATGTCTGACAGATTATCTCTGGTATCCCTTGGGAATGAAGAGATTTTGCAGTTGGGCTTCCTGACATGTTATTTAGCAGAACAGACAGACCTTGAGTCCTCTGGTTTCCCACTTCCCAGACTCCTGGAGTACAACTGAAGTACATGCTGGAGCAACATCGTTCTCCTCTACATGGGCAAAAGCATTATCAGATAATTAGACTGTGTCATGAAGATGTAATAAAAATCCTTAGGAAATTAATTAATGCACATGTACAATAGCTGCTTTACACCACAACACTTGAGCCATTTAAAATGAGGTTCTTTTTAAATAGCAGAAGCAATTAGTCTGCTCGGACTGATTGCTGGCCAATTTTTGTAATGCAAGACTTCTTTGATTTATGGGAGTAAAAAATTGAGGAGGGGAAGGGTAAAATTCCATTGTGGCTGTTCTTAGCAAGAAAACTATCAAGCTCTGGAGCTGGTTTTTTTTCTGAGCTGCAGCTCTCTCTTGCTTCCTGCAGTCCTGAGTTTGAAACTTTTAATGCATTATCTCCACAAGTATTAGCTCACTGGTGAAATAATGTTTACTAAGATCTGCCATGTTCAGATACAGAGCTGGATGGTATTTTTTATGGTAAATCTCCTCCTCCTTAAGGAAAAGTATTCAAGCTGAAATAGCCACGTTCTTTTCAGTGGCATCTTGAAATAAAACCTCCTCTGAAGTCCCTGGTGCCATAACTTTTACTTTAATAACAATAATCCAGGACATCAGCAGTGGAAGTGAAGCAGGAAATGCAGAATGTCCCTGGGATGGCCACAACCTCCAGGGCTGAAACAGAATTTCTGCTGTCAGGCTGGGTGCAGCTCGGATCTCCTGCTCCATGCCTGACTTAAAACAGGTCCATTGGTCCTGCTGAAGAGTTTGTACTTGGGCATGTATTGAAGCATCTGACTGAATCCCAGCTGATCTTGGCAGTCAAGAAGTATTTACAGTGTTTTCTGGAGCTACAAATAACTATGAAAATTTCCTGCATCAGCTGCTGCCTCTCCACAGGTTGGTGTTGTAGCAAACCCTCGAGGAGCTGATGGGAGAGTGAGAGGCAGAATTTTAGGCAAGTGAGGAGCAGTGAATGCATCACAACTTTGCTGGTGGTGTCAGCCACCTTTAGCTGTGCCTCATTCCCCTGCAAATGCTCTCCCCCTCACAGCCCATCACCATCTCCCCTGTCCCTCTCTCTGGGGGTGTTCTGCCTGCCTGGGGTCCTTCAGGACAGGACACATTTGCTTGGCTTCCCACCCCCTGCCTGCACGACCTGGAGCAAGATTAGGGCTTCACACACCTTTTCTTTGGTAGGAAGGGAAAAAATATTGAGTAAGTGACACAGAAGAGGAATTGCTGTGCATATTAAGCGGAGAGTGATTGCTGACAGCATGCATTATGTAAAAGGGGAACCTGCACAAAATGAAATACAAACCTGGCTGCAATTTAGCTGTTAATTTAATGTATATTATAGGATTTTCAGGTATTACATTGTCTAGGGACAACCCAGCTTAAATTTTCTTACAGCTCCCATGATGTACTTGTGGTCTTTCTATTCCAGCTGGATCTTAGAGTGACTTTTTAAGAGCATGTAGTGACAGGACAAGGGGGAATAGCTTCAAACTGGATGAGAGTAGGCTCAGATGAGATACTTGGGATGTGAGGTAGTGAGGCCCTGGCACAGGGTGCCCAGAGAAGCTGTGGCTGCTCCTGGATCCCTGGAAGTGCCCAAGGCCAGGTTGGATGGAGCAGCCTGGGATGGTGGAAGGTGTCCCTGCCATGGCAGGGGTGGCACTGGATGGGCTTTAAGGTCCATCCCACCCAAACCATTCTGGAATTCTGGAATTCTATGCTGAACTTTTTCTTGTCACATCAGGCTTGTCCTGTCCCTGTTATGGGTTGAGAGAGAGGTATTCCAGAAAAAATGCTGACCCTTTTTTCAAGGAACACACAATGAACCTTGTGCATGTTGTGGTTTTCTTTCAGTCTCATGTTTTTTTTCACTGCTTGTGAAGAGCTCCTGAGCTGCTCTGTCATAGCATGTGACAGGATGAACTGCTCAGTTCTCTGTAATTTATACCCTCTTGGAGAACTGTGTTTGATGAAGTTTATTAATGCTTTCTGTGCCCACACTGTGCTCAGCAGTGAGCAAGTGCAAGTCCTGCCTCAGTGCCTGATTCCTGCTGCTCCCCTGGGGAAGGGAATGCAGAGTCCTTGGGCAGTGCAGGGCTGGGAACAGGAGCCTGTGCATGACAGAGCACTGAGAAAATCCTCTGTGCCAGGAAACAAAAAATGTGTCTGGTTTGCTGGGAGGTTAACGAGTCAAAGAGGCTGCGAGGCAGGGAGCAGAACACTGAGCCAGGGCTGAGGAGCTGAAAATGGGAAAAAACAAGGAACAAGGAAGAGAGATGGAGGCAGAAGCTGTTCTGTGAGGAGAAGGAACAGGTTTTCTGAGTGCCCTGATGGGTGTTGTATCAGTAAAACTTGAGATTTGCATCACTGCAGAGAATTATTACTGTGACCTGACAGATCTTGGCGTTCCCTATCTGTTATTGTGAAGTCTCCTGTGTGTCACTTTGGTAACAGAGGGGCTTATTCAGCAGGAACACTTGACCCAAAATCGATGGCTCAGACTTGAGATTGTAAATTAAACAGCTTTTGACCAAAGCTGAAGATTTTGTATTGCAGAAGTGAAAATTCAGATAATGGTTATTCTATGAATAATGTAAAAGTCAGATTTCAACAGACAAGTTGGGATGGAGGAAATGCAGGGATCATTCCACTATCCCTCCTTTCACAGGTACCTGGTCGTGCTGCCTGTCAGGTGAGATAGTCCCTGAACACTTTTAGTTGGACATTAATATTGTGTATTTGAATTGGTAACAGGGGTGGTACAACATGTTAAAAAAAAGAAAAATATTGTTTTCTTAGTCTGTGTGGTCGAGGTGATGCTGAAGGAAGCTACTGACATATTTGCTGCTATGAATTTTGACAGAAGATTTGCAGGTTCACAGTCTTGGAAAGTGTTAAGTACTCAGATTGTCTCAGCTCCATGAATCTTCCCAGGAACTCAGTGTGTTGCAAGACAACTGTAAACAGCTTCAAGAAACCTTCAAGCCATCAGCTGGGGAAGGTTTGAAACCACACTGTGTTTTTTGAAATACTAGTTAGTGATGCCAAAGTTTAAAAGGCTTTAATCGATAATTTAGCTGTAATATTTCACCTGGTGTAGTTCTGACCCGTTGGGAAATATCCCACAGAATGAAGGTATGCCCTGCTTACATGAGCTCTCAGAGAACATCCCTTTTGTGTGCTGGGCTTTGCACAGTTATCCTGAGGGTTTGGTTTAAATCCATTCAACTCCAGGAGTGATCACCACGGGATGCTGGAGGTGTGCAGAGCTCTTTGGGAGCAGCAGAAAGCAGCTGTTTGCTCCTAACCTGTGCTGCAGCTGTGCCCCACCTTGGAGCCTGGCACAGCTCTCCACAGTTCCTGCCAATCCATGCCTGAAAGCACTGGGGTTAAACTGCAGAGCTCTGGGAGAAGCACAGGGTGAACAGCTCCAGTGCTCTGTCTACCAGGAGATTCTTTCCTGAGTCTCTTCTTCCAAGAGAAATTCACGTTCTATCAAAATGAGGGTGGATTGGCTGCTTGATGCCACTGTCCTGCTGTTTCCACTGGGTAAAGAAAAACCCTTTCTTCCCACCCTAAATAAGAGCCTGGATCTTTGGCCTGTAAAAGCTGTCTCCCTCTTGATCTCAAATGATGGATAATGGTGTATCTTCAAAGTGTGTCAGCTTCATCTTTTCCCTTTTCTCTCTCAACAGTGTCTAGATATTATTTAAACCTTCAAAAATGTTTCCATGAAGAAAAAAAAAAACCCACCTATTCTGCCCCTCCTAGACAGAGAAGTGGGAGGCTTCATTTTGGTGGAAAAGGTCCCTTATTTTAGGAGTTATTTGCCAGATTCTGAGCTTTCAGGGCAAGCTGCCAGCCCCACAGTTTCTGCAGGCATCTGGGAGGTCACTGAACTGGTTTAGAAGGAGTTATCATATAGTGATTACTTAGATGGCTTGTGGTAATGCTATAATGGCAGTTCAATTAATATGATAAGATCTTAATTGGTTGTGTAGAATATTGTCTTTTAAACTATGCAAAGAGCCAAGGGTACAGCAGAGGTGCATATAAATCTGACTAAAGCCAGAGTGCTCATGCCTCTCACTTGCTTAACCCCAGCTTTTAGACTGCTGCAGGCAGAAGAGTCGTGTAGGACACTCGTTTTTCCCAGTGATGATAATATTGGTGGTGAAAATTCTGCCCACAGAGGGGATATAGAAAGGGCCTGTCTCCAAAAATAGAGGCCTCAGCTCCCACTCAGGGAAAGGAGATGCTTGATCAGCAAGGGAGTGTCTGACAGGCATATCAAAACCCAAAAGAGTGACCCGTGGGCTGAAAAACATTTCAGGAGTTGCAGCTAAAAAAGTTGGGCTTTTTAGGTAGAAGTTTTAACAAATCTGCTTTATTGAGCTCAGTTTGTGACTCCTGGACATGTTCAAATTTAGGGATGGCTCTCTCTATAGCAAATAAAAGTTAAATACCAGCAGCCTTGTTTTTCTCTCCTTTCACTGACCCATTAGAAGTGTCTTCAGCCCCTGGGAATTCCCAGACCAGTTTCAGATCTGGGGAGTGGGCACAGAGAAGAGTCCTGTCACAGAAACTGGTAAGGGACCTTCCAGCTCTATTACACACCAATTTACCCAGGCTAACAAAATCATAAATCCTCATCTGTACCAAAGTGGTGTTATTGTAGGAGCATAACATTAAATATGACTTTGTTGCCTAGCGTAGATTATAATTATTTCCATTTAAGTTTGTACTGTCTAATGGGGCACTGGAATGTCTCATCCAGCAGGGCTGTCAAATCTGAGTTTTTTCAGTTCATATTCACAGAATCATTTAGGCTGGAAAAGCCCTCTAAGACCATCAAGTCCAACCATTCCTCCAACACTGACCCATGTCCCCAAGTGCCACATCCACAGGGCTTTAAAATCCCTCCAGGGATGGGGCCACCCTTTTGTTAAAGGAATTCTTCCCAGTATGGAACTTAAACCTGGAATTTTTCTTTGCTACTACAGATTAATGGAAAGGAGCTGTGGTAGAAAGCTTCCTGCAGGACCTGGGAGGGAGTGACTTTGGGCATCAGCTGTGCCAGTTTTACACAGGGGAGGGGCATGGAGGAAATACAGAGAGGTGCCCGTGGTTACGGGGAGCAGCTGGGACACGCACCACGAGGAGGAGAAGGGAACCCACAGGGGTGAAAAGAGCAGTAACTGCTCGATTCAGACCCTGAGGGCAAGAACAACCTTGCTGTGCTGAGAGGAGGGGATGGGTGTGGAGGCTCAAAGGTTTGGACATGGCTTAATAATTCACAGTTTCTTGACTCTGAAAGTCAAACATTCCTTCAGTGAGAGCCAGAACCATCCTGTCCTTAAATAAATGAGTTCCACAGTTGCAGTGTGGGCTGGAGGGGACGTGATCTCTCCAGCATGGCCAGGGCTATCACAGGAGGTTTCTTGCCCTTCTGAGTAATTCTGCTGTGCAAAAAGGTGATGCTGTGCTTAGGCAGATGTTTTGCTGCTCTTCCTCTCCAGTGGTCAGGTTGTTCATGCCCCAGCTTGCACGTGGGCTGTGAATAAACAGCAGCCTGCAGTTCTCAGAGAGGAAGTGAGCATTTACTCAATGGTTTTGAGCACATGTTCCCTCAGCTAGAGAAACATTCTGTCTTTATTCTGTTTTTTCCACCTCTGCCTTTTTGTTAGGAGAGAGGACTGCATCTTTAATGCACTACTTTACAACCTTTTATGCAGAAAGATTAACAAAAAGGAACCACACTTAATTTAAGATGACAACTTAGGTTTGCCTCTGGATTCTTTTTTGGCAGACGTTCTCTTAGTAAATTATATTTGACAACCTGAAATAAATTCAAACCAAAATTTATGCCTGCATTTGCTCACAGGGCTGTGGTTCATCAGACTGTGTGGTTAAAAAGCTATGAAAAGTAACAACTAATTTAAAAATTTATTTTTAGACAACCTACATGGGCTACCGACGCTAAAACTTTGTTTAAGTAAAATCAGGTTTCTGAACACGTGGAGGTAATTTTTCAGTTGATAATAGAGTTACTTATAGATGTTTGTGCAAGAAAAAAGAAAACAACATTATGAAACAAGAAGAAATGAGTCATAATGATACACTTCCAGTTGCAGTTTAACACAAAAAAGGTTTTAGAAACATAACCAAGGACACGGCATCATTGAAAATTTCCCCAAAGGAGAAGTCAATGTTAGCCGAGATTGCCAGAATTTACTTTAGCTATTACTATGGATGAATAATTATGCTCAATTCAGCCAGTGATATGGGTTCACAGCAGGTTAATTGGTAATAATGGGTTTCATTCCAAACAGTGAGGAATGATTTTTCAACAAAAAAGTGCTCTCACTGAGAGCTGAAGATGTCCTTGCTTTCTGTTCTCCACAGTCACAATAGCACGTGTAGGACAGCAGGGCTCTGGGTTCAGGGACCTGCCCTTGGTTGCTCGTGGCTGTTGACAGAGGATGGGACAGGCTGAAGCATCATCTCAGCTGGGCAGCCTTGGCCTGCTTTTTTCCTTCCCCCTGCCTAAAATGTGTGTCTGGATCAAGGAGAACAGAACAATCTTGTTAAAATCCCCGATGCAGACAGACCTTTATCTCTGTTGCAGAGGTGTAAACACAGAGTGAGTCATTTGAGGGAAAGAAACTTCATATAAATTGGGCTAAGAAGAATTTTCTGTGCTTTTGCCTACGGAGTAACATGGGAGTTCTCCATCCCTTCCTCACTGCACCATATAAATAATAATGAAGCAGGAATAAGGATTGTGAGCTGGCTGAGAACAGGATCTGAGCTCTCAATTCAGAATCTTCTCTCCCTTCAGCACCTTCCCCTGAGACAGGGCTGTCCTTTGTCATGTACACACGTGCCCAGGAATGAGGAATATCAGTGTGTAGGACAGGAGAAGATATGAGCACAGTTCACCCTGCATAAGCCTCCTCACCTGGGTTACACCCCAACTAATCTCTCTTGAAGTGTTTTATCAAATTCTCCCATCTTTCACCTTCTGTGGATGATTTCCTGTCTCAGCATTTAAGTCCTTGTTTTCCCTTTGCTTCCTAAATTGTAGTTTCTGCATTTGAGGATCCCAGTGACTTTATCAGAAGCTCTCCAGACAGCAGGGAGTAAATCTCGATTTAAAAAAAGAAAAAAGAAAACCCTCAATATTTAGTCCTTTCATTAGTTCAAAAAGAAGGAAAAACCCCCAAACCTCTGTATGCATGTTCAGAAGCTGCTGTGTCTAGTCCTGTTGGATTTGTATGCAAGTCATTCCATACAAAGAGAAGTTGGAAATACATTAATAGGACATTTCCAAGGTTGAAATATTTGGGCTGTTATTTTCTCCTCTGCCCTAACTGATGTTTCTTTGTTAAGTTCCCCAGAGAGAAAAATGCTGTTACAGTGTTTGGATTCTTCCCCACTTTGATGAGTCAATGCCCCACAGACTGCCTTGGGATCTGTTAGAGCTGCAGCACGTGAAGGGTCCATGGAGATGAGCACTGAATGAATGTTTTTCTCTCAGCCCCCTGAAATCTGGAACCCCAGGGCTGTGTGACAGAGCAGCCCCAAGCCAGGCTGGCCTGGCCCCCCAGCCCTTCCTGCCAAAATATCCCAAAATTTCAGCATATTTCCTGTGAGCAGTGGCTGCAGCAAAGCATGGGAACAGATACACAAATGTCCAAATTCAGGGTGTTTAGACATAACAGGAGACTCAGCAATGGATCAGTGGATTGGAAATGGGACACACAGCTGCTCTCCCTGGTGCTATTGGTAATGGGCTCAGCTGGGATCCTCAGTGTCCTTCCAAACAGGAGTTTTGGACAGTGGGAAAGAAGGTTGTGGGTTTGGTCCTCATATGGGCCATTCATGATCCTTGTGAGTCCCTCAGACCTTTCTGTGATTCTGTGATTCTGTGATTCTGTAATTCTGTGATTCTGTGTTACCCAACTGGACCTTTCATGCACAGTGTGGGCTTTCTCTCTGCTGAGCTTTCTACTGTTCTGTATTTTGACTGTGCTGCTTATACTATATTAACTTTCCCTACATTTTGTAGGTTTTCTTGTTGAAATTTTTCCACTGTGTTTATTTTTATTTTAATTTCTTCTTGATTTAGTCCTGTGTGATCCTTTCCCTTCCTTGCTGTTTGAGACCTTCAAGCAGAAGGAGGTGTTTGTTAGCTGTCCTGAGGAAGGCTGGAGCCTGTGCTAAAAGTCACCCCCATTTATGTTGACACAGGTAACCCTGAAATACTGACCAGCACTTGCCCCTTCCTCTCCCCAGAGGTACTGACTGCTTTGCCTACCATTAATTACAGCACCTGCAATCTCACCTTGGACTTTTAAAACCTTATGTGGTGTTTTTACTCCAAGATTGTCTCAGATACAAATTGCAGGTAATTATCTACATCCATCATCCTTCCCTGTGTTTCATTAAACATGGAATGGTTCTGCACTGCTGTCTTGACTTCTCTGTTCCATTTCCCTCTCTGCCCATCAGTGTTATTAAGGAAGTTTTGCTTCCAAGGTCTTCAAAGGGCAGGTAGGATGAAGTCTCAGGAATTGGAACACCCCATATTAGAACAACACCGAAATAATAAAATATCCAGCATCTGTCTTGGGTAGAATAACCTTCTGCTTCAGGCTTTCTCACTCCTGGGAGCTGTATTTTACCCTGAGGAAATATTTTACTGCTTTTGTTCCCTGAGTCTGCCACCAGAGTGATGTATGTCTGTGTATTTAATATGCTCTCCATGCAAAATCCGAGGTGACCTATCCATCCTGTGCTCAGATCCAGGAGCCTGGCTCTGATTTCACTACCCAGGAAGGAGCTCTCCTCCAGTCAGGGAGGTAATTCCAGTCTGAAGTTGCTGAAAGTAATGAATTAAACCATGAGATTGTTCTGTGACTACAGGAGTGGAGCTTTTCCAAGTGCTTTTCTTGCAGTGTAAATCACTTGGATTCAGATCCTGAGCTTAACTGAATCACTCATTCCACTGAAGCTTTGAAACAATCCAAGGAATCTGCTCACTTCCTTAGGCAAGAGAGAAGGATATCATGTGATGCTCTGATTTAGGAGCAGATCTAACACTTTTAAAAGTCCAATTAGAATCACAAAATTCTTTTCATTTGAATACATTTTGAACAACACGATTTATAGAAGAAATAAATCTATTTTTCAAATAAAGTTTCAAAATGTTGCTGCTCTAGCAGCAGAATGAGTCTTACAGATGTGACAGGAATGCTCTGAAATGTAGCAAAACGCTTTTTAGCTTGTTGAAGAGATAGCAATTGCTCACATTAGAATAGAAATGGGTAGTAAATTTATATAATAAATGATGAGCAGTCTGGAGTGCGTGGATCAGACATTTGAATTAGTTTCTCTTGTAACTCCAATGAAATTTAAGTTACACAGAGATGAAAAGGGAAGATGTGAGGCAGCACTTGACCTGCACCTGTGTCAGGCCAGGCTGGACAGGGCTTGGAGCAGCCTGGGACAGTGGGAGATGTCCCTGCCATGGCAGGAATGTCCCTCCAACCCAAACCATTCTGGGATTGTGTGACTATCCCAGAGGTGACACTCAGTGGGATGCTGTGAATACCTCATTTGGTAGAATTCATATGAAAAATCATGCAAATGAGAAAAATTATCCACTGTTTGCTGATCCAGATTCACTTGCATGCCTCTGGCCTGTGAGCAGTAAGGAACCTGAACTACTTGGACTGCTGTTTTGACTAAATGTAGCATTTTTAAGATCTCCTTTTATTTCTATAATATTTTCAACTTTGCAGGTGCTCTGAACCAGCAGTGATAGTGACAGTAATGTGATTTTATCAGCTGAAGAAGTGCTCCAATTCTCCTGCATTTCTCTGTCAGGGTGTGAATTCCTTCAACTATAAACCAGAATCCTAATTATTTATATATTGATTATATATATAAATTATTTCTGACCCACACTCTAGGAGATTTATTGGTGTAAAATCCACTTGTTGGTTTTTATTATGCTCTAGGTGGTGGGAATGATTTTGATTGATATCCCACAATGACATTAATAATATTGTTTGTGTATTTTAATGATTGTAACTCAGCTAAATGAGGATATAGATCTGCAATACCAACATATTAATTTTGTACTAGTACAAACATCTTTTTTTTGTTAAGGCAACTTTTATGTTCCCTTTTAATTTCATCAGCTGATCCTTGTCTTAGTGTGCAGGAGCAGGCGGAAGCAGCTCTGGAATCATCCATCACAATTTATAAAAACTTTTTAGCAGTGTGTGGGTTGTCTCCTGCCTGCAGAGAGGATATAATTCACTGGCTGTTTTCTGCTGCTGAGGAAACAGAGCCTTTCTCTGAGGGCAGCAGGAATTGGCCTTCATTTACATGTTCTTTTACCTCCTGATGATCACAGAGTGCACGGAGTGGTTTGGGTTGGAAGGAGCCTTCAGCACCACCTTGTTCCAATCCCAGTTTCCTCTAGACCAGGCTGCTCCAAGCTCCTCCCAGCCTGGCCTTGATCCTCATATCCCTTCACTCTGAGAGTACAGCACAGTTCCCTCACAAGGGAACTTTAAATTATTCTCCCTCACCATTAAACAGATGCCCTGGAAACATTTCTGAGCAAAACAGGTCAGAATTGAAAAGGTTTTTCAATTACAACAGGGCCTTTCCATGACAACAGTTGTGTGCCAGTGAGTTCTTTGTCATCTTCCCAGTAAATGACTGGTCCAGTTGAACAATCCCACTGATGTCAGTCAGAAGGAAGTGGTTTTTTCATGCTCATGTTTATGTTTATACATCACACGTGTGTATAATGTTCATGTAATGCTGTACACGCAAAGTCGGATAGCCCAGACCTAAAGCCAAATTTCAGTGTCTGCCACTGCTACCAGGTAGAAATCACTGAAGCAGAACCACAAGGAAAATAAAAAACCAAACTTGAACATGGAGGTATTTTACTGGTATAAGTGTTGTTGATGGACATTCAAGTGTATCCTGTACAGCTCTGGAAAATCAATACCTAAGTTCCTTCAGTGCTGCTTGAAAAATTGTACAGTGACTTACACAGTGACTGGTTCACAAACAGCTTTGGAGGGCTGTGAGTCCATGTGTGCTGCTGATTTAGAGCTGTGGGCTCATTTTTTAGAAGTTAGTGGACAGAAAGCAATCAGTGAATTAGATTGTGGAAAAGTAAAAGGTTTTCTGTTCGTTTGCTGCAAAACTCTCCTTGGTCCTGATTTACCAGCCTTCCTAAATTCTTGTGAGGTCTCTGTCTCAGCTGTTCCTATGGAGTAGCCACTTGAGCCAGCAACAAGAGCAGACACTTGTGTGATAGATAGAATGCTGTTAATCAGAAAACAATTTTGGCTTTTGGAAAAACCACGTCCCCTGTGGTGTTGGTTGGGCAGGGCTGCAGGGGGATGTGCACTGTAAGGTGAAACATTTGGGAAGTGCTGCTGGAACTCTCAATCTTCAGACATGGCTCCAAGGAATTCACTTTTAGGAATTTTTAAACCCAGAGATTTTATACCTACTGCAATATAATAAATTATAGCTTACTTTGAAAAAGCTGATCAAATAATTGGTCATTACTTGCATTTGTCTCCTTGGTATTAGTTAAGTAAATGTTCGTGAAAGATCCCACTGTTTCCATACTAAAGAACCAGGAGCTGAATACTTGTTGAGAAAGAAATCAAATTGGTGGTTTAAGAACCACTGATCTGTAAAAATGAAATTTAAATTATATTCTACTGCATTTTTCACATTCAAGACATGAAAAACATATCTGGTGCATTTCCAGCATCTGGCAGTTATTTGTGGCATTACAGGAACTTTCATCCCTGGAACACTAGGCCATATCCTTCACTGCAAAACATGAGTTTTAACCCAGTAATGACTGTTAAATACAGTGTACAATGCTCTTGCACAGGAATCCTCCTTTTATCCAAAGGTTTCAGAACTTGATAGCTCTGCCCATTAAAAAAGTAAACAAAATTTTAACCTTCCTTCAGAGATTCATCAGAAAGGTCAGTGCTCAGTTCCCTCCAATTTCCCAGGCTCAGCTGGGAGCTGATTAAAGCTGCCAGCTACAACTTGTCAGTTTTGTCAGAGACAACTTTATAAACCCTTTGTTATTCACTTTGCTGTGTGTTATAAATATATTTATCTTCCTCTGTCAGGCGTGGACTGGACAGGTGCTAAAGGAGCAGTTAAGCTCTAACATTAATCTCTCTAACAATGTCATTACTTAGTAACTCAAACCAAAAACATGGGCAGAATATTCAGGAACTTTCTCTAGTTTTTCTTACAGGTGACTGGAGTGGTTAGGGGGAAAACGTTTGTTATTCCAAGAGGTTTCCAGCAAGTCTATGTCTGTAAAATAGGAATATGGGACTCTCTGTTATTTTGTGTCACTGGAGAAATTTTCCTGAGCTGTCCTAGGTGTATTTGGGAGCCAAATATTACCTGAAATCAGCTCCCTCACTTCCTTTCTATAGTTGCTGAGGCTTGGCAGGCGTCTCCTACTGAACAGAGATCACATTCTGCAGCTACAGGTTTAGGCATAACACTGTTAATCCTGGCTTCTTCCAAACCAAGTAGAAGTTATAAATAAAACCAGGCTGTATAAAGGTAATTTAATCTAAGTAGAACTGTTCAGTGGTTGAATGTCTTCAGTGAGGTTCTGCAAACCTGGTTGTTTTTCCTTTGAGTTTGCTCTGAAAGATTTTTACCTACAGGGGTACAGGTAAAGCAGTAAAAGTCCCTATGTATGACATGAGCTGCACAATGCAAGAGCAGTCCCAGCAGGGCTTGTGCTGTGCAGGTTTTTCTGGGAGCACACACCCCCCAGTGTCACCCTGACCCTGCAGCTCTGAGCAGGGCTCACAGCAGTCAGTGAGGGCTGGCTGAGTAATCACAGGTTATCCAACATAAAGTTATCTTTGTCTACTGCCTTTGAGGAGGGAGAATTCCTGGCCACAGGAGAAGGGCTGCTCATCTCCAGCATTTGCAAGGGAACCGACTCAGTTTCACAGGTCTGTTCTTGATCAAGGCCAGGGGGTTGAGCTTCTGCCTCTCTAAATGAGTTTAGGGGCTCCAGTATGACATAAACCATTACAGACAGTGTGGTAAAGCATGCACTGTTACTTCTCCTCTAAAAGGTCTGAATTAATTTCAAACCTTTGACATCTGGGGAACTTTCTCAAGGACCTGGAGGTACACATTGCCTTTCTCTAATACTGATGAGTTTCAAAATGTGCTGTCTGGAACAGACAAAGGAGCAAAGGGCAGAGTGTGGCCTGGGTGAGCAGGTGTGAAGAAGTGGCAGAGGGTCACTTTTAGAATCTTCCATCCATTAATTTCCTGTTCCTGCTTTGCAGTCTAATGCATTGTGACTGTGTATCACTTGTTTCTTTCATTTCTCAAGGGTCAGGAACAAACAGCACCATTTTAGGATTTTCACAGCGTTTCTGACAAATTCTCTGACTTTTGGGCTTGACTGGAATATTATTTCAAACTGCAATAAATTGAAATCTGTGTTGATATGCAGCACTTCCTCAGAGGCTTTATTGTGTTCTGCTCTCTGAGCTGGAAGATGTGTCTTTTGGTTCTACTTAGAATCACAAGCAACATAAATTTAGTTGTTTAACAAATTCCCTCCTGGACTTTTCATCACCCAAACTGATGTTGGTAAGTTGGAACATGCTGTTCTCTGTAAGACAGTCTGTTATGGAATCAGGATGAAGAAAGACAAACAGAGGATTTCTTCCAGGTCGTGTCTCAGTGAAAGTGTTAATGTGAACATGCTTGTAGTAGACTTTAGTTTCTAGTTATAATCAATACTTGACATATTTTTCCCATGATTAAATTAAAGCTGGGAAAGTGAGATTTCCCTGAGGAGAAAACAAGTGGCAAAAGAGTCCATTGGTGATCTGCACTTAATCGAAATAAGTGCTATAATTACCTCTACTCTCATTCATTTCTTTATCCCTGCTCCCTCCCCCTGGCCTGGTGCCCAACAACTTTCTGGCTTATCACCCACATCAGAGAAAGAAAGAGCTCACACAAGTGGACTTGCTTTTTCAGGACTCTGTGGGATTTCTTAGGAGTCAGGTAAAGGAAAATTGTATTAGAGCTGTGTTTCTTCTGCATAATACTTTCCAACAAAATGAAGAGGCACTGAGCATCCTTAAGGCTCCGTGTCAGCATCTCATGGAGTGAGTGAGTTTTCCTCATCAGGAATGAGGCCACACTGAGTTCCCACAGCCATGGGACACTCCAGGCTCCTGCAGGGATATTTTTTTCCCCAGAGTTTAGATTGGTGCTTTCTTTGCCTTTGCCTAAAATCTGCTAGGGCTGGATTTTACCCTCCTGGGCTTGAGCAAGGTGTGAGGTGTGGATGTTCTCCTGACCCCTGGGCTGACACCTGCACAGGGATCAGCTCCTCCCAGATCCTCTTCCTGCACCTCCATCCCTGCCTGGGCACTGGGATTGCTGGTGTCAGGGACTGACTCACCTGGTTCTTTGAGGGCAGGTCCAGGAAATGAAAACAGGAATGAAAATAGCTTGAAGAAAGACATCAAGTAGAAAAATGTGACTGGAACCATTTAAAGAATAATTTCTAGAAAATTATACTCAAGCCTTATCTTCCCCACACCAGCAGTTTGATTAGATTCTGAATGAGCCTTTTCAGAGTCCCCCTGGCAGGTCAGCCAGAACTCACCTGCCTCTGGGAGCCAGCTGTAGCCTCATGTCTTTGTTTCTAGGAACAGAACTCAGCAATCACTCCACCATTAATGATTTCTGCATCCTGAGTCTCTTTCCCTGTGGTTTTTTTAAGGATTAACCATTGGAAACAAATTACTCTTTTATACCTCATTTTTTTAAAAAAATATTTCTTTTCGACCATGAAAATAATTAAACTGTTTTGAATCTGGAAAATTGATATATTAAATAAGTTGTCTGGGTTTTTATTTTGAAATCAAACTTTCTTTGTGCACTGCCACTGTACTGGGAAAATCCTTCAGCAATACCTGACAAATACAGATGTTTACTCAGTTTTCCCTGTGAAAAGTGTAAGAATGTTATAATTTGTGCTACATTTCTGAGGTACCTGCTAACAGACTGTGAGATTATGTTCCCATGCAAACTGAAAATTACGGTGGCTTTAAATTAAAATTAAGAGCTCAATCTTTATGACGTTCAGTCAGAGGCAGACTAATGCTATCCTGCCTACAGTTATTTACAACCCAGATGTTTACAGAAAATGAAGCAAGCTCTTTATTTTATTTTCTTATGGAACCACTGTCTCCTCATTAAGTCCCTCCTCGGCGCTGGCCCACGCGGCTCTTTGAGGCAAACATTGTTTATGACACATCTCCGAGCTGATTCAGAGCTGAGCAGAGAGAAGCTGGGAATAATTCCACTGCAAAAACAAGCAACACTTCAGGTGTTCAACTACCAAGGTGGAAAATTGCTCTGACAGTTATGATGTTGTTCCATCTTTTCCTAAGACTTAAACATCGTTTCCTTCCAAGGCGCCGCTGCTGCTATGGTTCCCAGCACTCACCAGCCTGCCCTGGACTGGTCATACTGGTCATACTGGTTCCACTGGTTGTGCTGGGCACTGAGCACGAGGACCCACTGGATAAAAATTTCCACAGATTATTTACCAAGCAGCAGTTCTTCCCTGTTGTTTATGCCTGTACAATTTACACCGATGCAAAATGCAAATAGTGAAATACAAGGAGCAGGTTTATCAAGCTGAGTTTCACTTTTATATACTGAATTATGAGCATCCAGCCATTACTTCATGAAATTCTCTTTAGCCTCTAATTAATAGGAATGCAGAACCCAGAGGTGGTATTTCTATTTTCCAGATGTAAAGTTTTGATGATAAAAGACAACTTGATGAGATTAGGAAGAATTTGGTAACTTGAATGCTTGACTCCAGAATCCTTTGTATTTTTTTTTCCTTATTTATCATGTTTTGGGGGTTTCAGCTGAGAAAGGTGTGGGATATCAGAGTTCTTGCCTGTTTCTTGCTCGCTCAAATAACACTCCATGATTAATCTTGGGGACTAATGAGCTTCTCAGTATCAGTGGTTTTAAGAGAGGAAGAACTGGATGACCTTGTGCACTGTAAAAACAGCAAGAGATTTAATAAAGCAACTACAAAGATTAACTGCAATTAACTAAAATGATGTGAATCTTTGCTGTGAGGTAGAGGCTCATCATTTGGATGTGACAGAGGAGAAGAGACATCTGGTTGCAGTCAGGTGTTCCAGCACTGATTCAATGAGGTATTTTTGTGCAGAGATGGAAAAATGTCAGAACCGTTGTACAAAGCAGTGTTCCTCCAAGGTAGAGTGGGGATGGGAGAGGTCATGAGCAAACAGAAGAATAAATTTGGCAGAGAGAAATAGAAACCTATCTCATGTGAAAACTTGTTTATTCATGAACATCATAAAGGCAATAATTTTTTTGAGCCCACTCACGGTGCCAAAAATGGCAGCACGAGGAGCAACGTGGCTGAGAACAAGCCTCGGATGTGAGGCTGTGTGATGTCACAGAATCATTCTGTCACTCAATGCCAATGATTTCCAGGGCTGATTGCAAGCAATCATTAATCACTTTGTATTGAGAGCAACCAGCTCCTTCACATCTGGGGCAAGCACAAGTGGCACCTATTTAGCCCATGGTCTGCTCTCAGCAATTTCACACATTGGCTTTCAGAATAAACCAAACTGGGAGAGATGAAGCAAGATTATAATTTTTTTTCCCAAGAATTCAGACGATTGAAAACCTTAGTTTACTTCTAAATTCAGTGTTCCCCACTCACACTGATGGGAAAGTGCCAGTGAACAACAGGGAATGTCCTATGTGGAATTAATGGAGCTGCTGTGAGAATATTGACCATTTCTGAGTATTATTATATTTCTCTGTATGGTTATTAGAGAGAAGACTGAGATCATGACAGCTGTTCCTTTTTTACTCAGCTGCACTGGAAAAGGCTGCTGCAAGTCAGCTGTGTACCCAGATTATGGGATTAGAATAATCTCAGCAAACCCAGGGGTCAGTTACTACACATGGCTGATATAAAGCAAGAGCATTAGGATAAATGTTCCCCAATTTATATATATTTATCCCCAAAACCAAAATGCCTAGGGAAATGGAATCTGACATGACATATTAATATAGAATCTGCCCTATGGTGTTATCACAATGTATTTATTCCACCTTTCCTTTCTAGTTTAGAACCAGATTTATTAAACTGGGTACGATGTTTCTGGTGAATCCCACAGTGTTTCATAATAATGAAAAATTTCCCTTTGCCTTTCTCCTGTGTCTGACAATCATGAGAAGTTACTTAGACATGTTACATCAAATTGGAATATTTTAAAATGTAAATGTTTCTCAATAGCTGGGGTCTCAGGCAGTCAGTGAGAGGTAGCAAAGTGCTGCATTTCTATGAGTTAATGAAACACTTTGCCTTTCTGTAATCATTGTTCCCTAAGGATTGCAGTTGTTCCTTTGAAAGCCTGCTTAATCTCCACAGTTATTTATTTTGTCAGTACCTTCAGTCGTGATGGTTTGCTGTCAGTCATCCATTGTCAAAAGAGAAGTGAATTTCATCACATATTCTGTGGGTGCTGTCTCAGAGCTGAGGAAGGATTTACCTGCAGCCCTTGAGACAAAACTCATTAAGGACGTGGCTCATCTGCTCTAAGTGGCTCTGTCAGGCAGGAGAAAGTGGAGCTAAAGATAACTCATAACCCCAACATCTTCTCAGAGTGCCCTAAACAATAGCCATTGATCCAAACATAAATTGCAGTTATTAGAGACTTCATTTTTTTATGGCACCTAATTAGATAGTTCTCCAAAGAACTTTTTATCACATGCATTTTCATTAATTAATATTAAACGTCATTAGCAGTCAACTCGGCTTGATCAAAGGCGGATAAGCTGCGGCAAGATTCTCAGAAATAACATTCCATTTACTAATTATGTTATTGATTTTCTGGTCTGGAGAATCCTCATTACAAGTGATCCAGAGTGGACCTTGCTGGGGGTGCTTTGAACACGAGGAGTCCCTGGCAGTTCTGAGCCTCCCGCTCGCATAAATCACTCCTGGGCCTGCTTGTGCATCTGTTTTCAAAGGTGATGCTTTAATGGACTCTGAAAGCTGCAAAAGTGTGTTCTGTGTGGCTCCACATGAAAGAGGAAAGAGATTTGGGGTTTTTTACTCCTGATTTTAATCATTCAGAAAAGATTTTAGATCTGTAGGCGGATACTTTTGAACAGTGGAAAATAATGCGGCGTAGTTGGTTTTAATTAGTAGGCCAACCTAAGACAGAATTTCCCATAGCTCCCTGTGACTTTTTTTTTTTTTTAATGAGTTTTTAGTACTTTTTTCAAAGTTAATGATACATTCAGACTTTCCAAATTTTAATTTCATGTGAAGGCAAAAACTGAAAAAAATCCCAAACCCAAAAACAAGCCATGAGGTGAATATTTGATTAGAACAAATGCGGATCTGAGCAACAGGAGCAACCTCAGATGTGTCTTATGTAAGTTTAGTGCTTTCATAGGAAAATGAAAAGGAATTGAGATCAATGACATAATTATGAAACGTTACTCTTACCCTTAATTGCTTATACTTAAGAACATGAAAAGCCTAGATTTTAAAGTGTGTGTCTGTGTATGTGATTAGCCTATTCAGTTGCATGAAATTTCAATTTACTCTCAATTCATGATAATAAGGTGAGATATTACTAGTAAATATTTTGTTTAGATTGTGAAGTTTGAACATCTTTTAGGGCTAAACCACTATCCAAACTCCAGCTGGCCTTTTTGTGCCTATTTTCATTGAGGTGTTAGAGTTTTGAGGATTTTGACTAAATCCTTCAGAGGAGTAACTTACAGACAGTATTCTAAAAAAAATAAGGTGTCTGAAAAATGAGAAGTTAACTGTAATTTTTTAAAATCAACTTCCGATTTTCAGATTTTTAAGCTCTTAGAATAACATTCTAAAAACTTGTGACTGCTCTGGTTCCCACCTACTCATTCCTACTCCCACCTTGTGTTTGACTTCTTAGTTAGCAAATCAAAGAATTGAAACAGGCTGAGAAATGAATGTCTGGGCTGGTGGGTGGGCTCCAAGCTTAAACAAATAAACAGACGAGCAAAACACATCCTTTCCTCCTATCTGCTTGTGCCTGAGTCTGCCTTGGCAGAGGATGAGGAGTTTCATTCCTCAGCAGATGAGCAGGACACACTGTGGCGTCTTTTCCGCTTGGTAGAAAACCCAAAGGATATTTCAAGGTGTATTAACAGCATATTCCTCAAAATTCAGTGTAAGGAGCAGTTCAGGAGCTCCTTGAATAGCCCAGGTTGTAAACCAGTAATCAGTGATTTATTCAGGTATTTTGGTGTTCTGTTTTTCTACTTATCCCTTGTGGCAGTTTTTTAACTGGACTGTGATTTCTCTGGCTCATGCACACCTGTTAAACATCCCCAGCTTTGTGTGGCCCAGCTATAGCAGCAGTAAATCATGTAAAATGCTGGGTCAGATGGAGATGAGCTGGAGTTTAGCTTCACCATATCTGAAGAAAGGAATTCCATGAAAAGGGAGCAATGCCATGGAAGAAGGAAGAACAGGTGGTAAGACACAGGAGTGCTGTGCAGGCTACTGAGGTTCTAAAGAGTGGCCAGAAGAGTTTACAATCACCTGTCCTGCTTCCACCCCAGCATTTTCATGCCCAGAGAAAACTTGTTTGTTCTCTGGTGAAGGAGGGATCACTAAATTATACAATCTTGACCCTTTACCCTGCAGCTCATGGCACTCCTGCAGTCCCAGCAGGTGCTGAATTCAGAGCTCAGAGCACAGAAACTTCACAGGTTCCCTTGGAGACCGAATGAGTTGGGTTGAAGTTTAAATAAATAGAAATACAGTTGCCTGTAGTGAGTTCTGTTAAGGGGAATGTGGCAAGTGGCTGTTGATGTGGGAAGAAGTTCCCATAGAATTCTAAGGGGAATTCTCCAGAAGGGTTTTGGACAGCAGTGTGTGAGATAACACCTAGAAGATGATGGTCAGAAAATGCCTGAAGAGGGAAACAGAACTCATAGCAGGTACCTAAAGAACTGGAGCAGGTGGAAGGAGGGACTGGTATTGAAGTGTTGTCCTTGGTCATCTGAGAGCAGAGGACCTGAGACCCAGCTATGGAGAGGGCTCAGTAAGAGGATCAGCAGCTGGTACATGCATGAAGTGGAAAGAACACAGAGAGAAAACTGTGCTTGTCTTACCTGGTAGGAAAAAAATCTTAATTAGTACATCTGAAAATGAAGGAAATTGTCCTAAAATTTCCCCATAACTCTCTCTTTTATAGTTTTCATTAACGTTTTTTCTCAAAGCAGTTAAATAAGTTTTTAGTGTCAGATTTAGGAAGAGGGGGCAGAGGAAGCCAAGGCAGGTGCACGCACCAGTTGTTCAGGTCTGGTTTTGTCCATAGTGGTTTTCCCAGCTCCCGTTTTCCTGCCAGAAAACAGACTCTGGCTCTAACCTGAGTAGCTCCAGTGCCATCTGCATCAGGCTGAGCTGGCACATCCAAATTCTCCCCAGATTCAAACTGGCACAGTGAACTCACTGGACTTCAGCCATTTGCACCAGTAGAGACTTTGGCCCGTGCATCTTCTTTGCCTTTCTTCTACTTGAGCTACTCCCTTGCAATCCCACAGTTCTCTGTGGGTTTGCTCTTTCTGATGTGTTTATGAGCGTTCCTCCCTTGACTTTTTGGCAGACATTTTGCACAGTGCCCTGTTACTGTAAGCCAGGTACTTGTATCCCTAATGAAGAGTTTCCTGGAAAAAGAAAAAAAATAAATAAACAATAGATAATGGAGACAGCAGAGTCGAGAGCTTTGCATAGTGATGTAAAATTGAATAAGGCTGGGGTCATGTTCTCCTTTATCTCTGCAGTTACTGCTCTAACAGGGTCTCTGGTGGTTCCTGGAAAGGTGGGCATATTTTGGAGGATATTTTGGAGGACTGTTTAGATCTGCTGGGAGTTTTGGGCACAGTCTCTGTTTCTCATCTCTGCACAGAGGAGAAAGCAGACACAGAACTGTGGGACCTGGCTGTTATGAGAGAGCATTTCCAGCCACTGTTCCTGCCCATCTCAGCCCACTGAGACCCCTCCAAGTGCAGGTGCAGCCACTGCACTGAGGCTGACCAGGGGTCCCTGTGCTGGTGTAGCCTGAGGCCCACCCTCAGTGCTGGCTGCTTGAGAGATCCAAGGTTAAGTCTGGATTGCAGAGATATTTTGCTTCTTGCAGGGACTTTCCTCAGCCCAGATCCAGCCCTTGATGCCCACAACTCCTCTTGCCTGGTTCACAGGGGGATCCAGCAGGGATTGCAAAGATCTTCCTCACACACCTTCTCCATGGCATCAACTTTGTGTCCTAGCAAAGGGTGCATCTGTTCAGCCTGTTTTCCATGTTGGATGCCTGAATCTGGCAGTTTATTACCTGAGTAACCAGCCTGATCCTCAGACAGATTTGTGCATGCTCTGAAAACCAGACAAATTTTGTGGATCTCTACTTGAGGCTTTGACTGAACCAAATATCAATCCTCCAGTATTGACAGTGTTCCAGATGTGTCCGTAAGAAACACAGGAAAGCACAAAGGATTGTTGCAGCTTCTGAGGAAACCTCTTGTATTTCAAGTAAAATTGGCAGTTTTTACGTGGCCACTCTAATTCTTAAACCATTAGAAATCTAAAAATTGATTGAACGTTTATCTTATACTTACCAGACATCCACAGAAAAAGTTATGTTCTGTCTGGGATATCAATGTCTTTAATAACTATGAAATTAAAAACTCTTAGACTAAGGTTTCAAGAGGCAGAGAGGGGAATGGAGGGCAGGAGGAGGAAACCTGCATGCTGCTGTAATAGGGAATGCCAGGGGAGATAAAGCTCTGGGAAAAGCCCCAGGAGAAGAGCTGAGGATAAGGTGATGTTGAACCAGTAAAGGGTCAGTAAAGGTGGAGATCCAGATGTAGCAAACATTAATTCCTTTCCACCTGGTGAAGATACTGAAGATAAGAACTTTTTCCCTGTCTGCAGCATTTTTTAAAAATACATGTTTAGTTTCAGTGTTCATTTTATTCCAGTGTTTGGTTTTGTTTTAGTTGGATTGGTACCTCAAAAGTCCAAGGAATTCACCAGCTTTAAAGCCAGATTGGAAAAACTGAATCTGGATTCTCAGTGCAGCTCCAAGGCTTGCAAATCAGCCTTCTCCCATAAATACCACACTGTTTCTGGAAAATAAGAGATGGGTCTTTAAATGAAATATGAGCTGTAGCATTGGGATGTGATGGTACTGCTGTAGATCAACAGCCATCAATCTGTGTTACTTAATTTGTCCCTGGCTCAGCTGTTCACTGTACTTGGGACTTTTTTGCTGTTTGTTTCATTTTATTTTCCTCTGAGATAAATGAAGACAAAAAGAAAGGGTCAATTGTTCTTGACAAATAGAAGTAATTTTTAAAAACATATAACCGTAAAGAATATTTTACATTTTCAAATGGCTTTTTTTTTTCTGACTTTCACAGCACTTTCACAGATCCCAGTTAATTTATTTCACCGTGTGTCTAGTGAACATCCTTTTATTTTATTGCTTGTTACTCTCATTTTCAGGTCAACTTGATGTGCACTCTTTAAATGCTGTAAAAAAGTCAGTTGGAATAAAAGGTTGAGGTTTTTAAACTAAGTATTTAGGGACATTATTCCTCATCTGGGCAAGGCTGTGACACTTGGGTTGCTTTATTTATCCTGGGTGTTCTGGGGATTGGAGGTCTTTGTTGCTCTAAGTGTCTAAGGAAGCATATGCTGTAATTGTTTGCCATCTTGCACTTGGGTTGGGTGGGTGGCTGGGTGTGAGCTCAGTTCAGGCTCATTTGGCTTCTCAGAGATGAGCTTCTTGATGAGTGGCAGCCACTTTCCCTCCTGATGGAATGTCTGTGGAGGCATCTCTGAAAAGGCATGGGATGGGGAATACAAATACACTGTTCAATCAGGAGCCAGTGTGGCTCCCCACACAGTTGTCAGCAGCTCCAACATTCCACTGAGTGAGAGTTCTGGGAGCAGAGGAGCGGCCACCGAGCCTGGCTCCTTCCTGCAGCGCCTCTCAGGTGAAGGGAGCAGCCCCACAAAGTGCCTCTTCCTGGCTTTCCTTGTTTTCCATGTTTTAAAGGAGAGGCTTCAGAGAAAGCTGCCCCAGGAGGGTCTCCCAGCCTGCAGGACAATGTGTTGAAATCCTTCAGGGCCCAGGCTTGTGCCTTCGTAGCCTTCCAGCGCCAAGCTGCTTTTGGCAGAAGGGCTTGGAAGGACAGCTCAGGAACACAAACATTTCAGTGGGCTTGGGTTTGGATTGATAACTTCAAGGGCCAAATGTTCAAAGGGCTGGCTTCCAGTGTTACACTGGTACTCAAGTATGCAAGCACAAAATTATGGGCAGGAAATCACAGAAAATCTTTTTCCAAGCCAACCTTTCTGAAAAGGAGCCAGCAATTATGTGGATTTGGGCACCGGTTCAACAGTGGTTTTAGGTGTTGTTAATGCAATATTTTCATTATATTTCTGCTGGACTATTGATTAAGTGTTCAATTATTTGAGAAAACGAAGTTGAGCATTGTAGTGAATACCAGCTTTTTGGATGGGTAGTTGTGCCTTGCACAAGCGTTCATGGAGTTTGTGTAAGAATTGACAAAATCCAGTCTTTGTAAATTGATGGGAATCTCATGGAGTGGATGGGGAATGGCAAACACGTTTGCACATTGTTGCCTCAGTGTATTAACACTTTTCAGTTTGTAACAAGCTTATTTTCAAAGCACCTGCCAGGTTGGCCAGTCCTCTTCCCCTGGGGAAGATCCTGAGACTTGGAGAACTTGCCTGTCCTTAATTCCACCTGGAGTTCCAGAGCTCCGTGCTGTGTGTGGGCTCAGATGGAAAACACTGGAGGCAGAATCTGGGGGGAATTTGAGGCACCTCAGCCCAGCCCACTCTGCTAAACCAGTGTCAGGCCTGAAATCTTTGCCAGTGTGATTTAAACAGAGGCCCAGACACATCCACCAGCTTTTGTCTTGATAAACATATTTCATTAGCCATAGCTGAAGTAATTGCCCAGATTCCTTGCCTCTGACACATCTCTGTGGTATTTTGACCCAGTTTTCCTCTGAGAGCACTGAAGGAACAATCTTGAGCTTCCAAAAATAACATTTGATAGATTAAGCAGCACTTAGTTCATTATTTATTCTCACTTAGCTGTGGCCAAGCTCCTGATGACTCCAGAAGTCAGCTCAGAAAAGCGTTAGCACTGAAGCAGATCTGCAGACTTCATAAGTTATCCCTGGAACTGTAACTATGTTCTCTCTATCAAGTACAACTCACGCTGATGTATTTTAGAGCTTACAAATTTAAAGCAGTTTAAGAGTTTTGGATGTTCAGATCCCACTGAAATCAGCCCCCCAACCCAGTTTTGGAAAACTGAGCAACTGTGGTTAAGAGAGTATGAGGGAGAGTCATGAGGGCACTGCAGCAATTATGACCCTGGTGTGTTTATTCAGGTTTTAAAATAGAACCTCTAAAACGAGATCTTGGCAATGGAATTGGTTCCTTTGTTGGTACTGAGCAGCACCCACTTCACAGGATGGTGTGGCCGAGGTGGTGGCTGTGGAGACTGAGCACACAGGGCTCAGGATTTCCCCATAAACTGTGAAAATCTCAGGCTTTTGCCTTTATTCTTTCATTTCCCAAGTCATGTTAATTACATGTTAATTCTTGTCTCCTGTCTCCTGCATTAATCTTGCAAGGTGCCAGCAGAAGGAACACAGCAGCCCAGGGCACACTCTGCTGTTTCTGCTACTTCTTCCATCACTTGAATTTCTCTGTGCTCAGATGATAAGAATCACATTGTCAGTGCTTTTGTATTCAGTACCTGATCCTTCCTGGAAGTGTTTATCTGTTTAAAACAGCTTTAAATTTTCATTAAAAAACAAACAAAACCACAACCTGTCACTGGCAATATTTCTATTGGTCATGACAACAACTTTTAGAGGTGACTGGTGAGGTAGAATTGATTTGTTCTTGACTGCCCAGATTAAAACAAGCTGTTCTGAGCAGGTATCCTGACCTCTGCAAATTATCCAGTCCTTTCATGGTATCTCAAGTTATTAATCATAAATGGAGGCATCCAAAAAACCCTGATCAGTTTTGAAACTCGTGGCCTCATTTAGCTTTCATAACAGCTTGTTTCGAACAAAATCTGATGTGGAGCCAAATGAAGTGTGTGTTTAAATGATCCCTTGCCTAAACTATCATGAAAATTTCAGATGGGATGAGAAGAAGGAATGCCACCAAGGGCAGCTTGTTGGAAGCTTGCTACTACTTAGAGACTAAAATAGTGTAATCAGCAAACACTCCGTCACTTTAATGCTTCTCCAGTGAAATCCAACTTTTTGTTTCCTGGCTCAACCACTCTCTTGCCTTTTCCTCAATTGCTCCCACACAAATACTAGGATTCATTTTCATTTTGGCACACCTAATTTTCCTATTTGGTAGGAACTAGAGTGAAGAACAGAATTATTTATCTTGATGCATGGAATACATTTTTGAAGAATCAACATGGCTTTGTAAAACCTCCTTAACCTGTGAAAGCTCTTCAAAGTAAACATGTGCATCCAGAAGGTGCAGCTGGATCTCCAGGAGGCTTTTCAAGGTCTCTCATCAAACTTCCTGAAAGAAACTGGACTTTCTTGTTAGGATGTTAAAGAAGGAAAAGTCTGTATGGGAAGAAAATTAGGTAGGAAATGATAGGAAACAAATTTCTGATGGCTGGGAGGGTGTGAGAGGGATGTTACATCCCCTGTGTTCTTCCACTCCTTCCCTGCTCCTGCCTGAAAGCAGGATAGTGGGATTGACCTGAAACAGCACAATTATGTTCTGTTATCTAATTATTTCAAATGTTTTGTCTCATTTCTGCCTTGATTTGTTTCCACACCCCCAAACACATTTCCTCTGACCCAGTTTTGTGTTTTTCCTGATTGCTCACAGGGCCCAGTGACTTCCCAGGAGCTTTCTCCCACTCTGCTGTTGATGTGCCCTGTGTCTCCATGTGCTGGGGATCTGTAGGAACAGGACCCACTGGGAATTTTTAGCACTTTAAGGTAAGACTCTTTAACATGGCTCTTTGCTAAATGCAGCACTTGGAAATTTGTGGGGAAAATTCAGCCTAGGTACACTCACTGCATAAACATTTAGACTTTATGATCTTCAAAAGTACATAAGGATTTAAGAATGGTGCTGGTGAAAAACACCTCTGCTTACAGCTAGACACAAAATTAGGAGGTTTTTTGCTTGGTTTAGAGCTCACTTTGCCCCAAATTGAGGGAAAAACATTCAATTTAGAACTCTGTCATGGACTGGAAATTCTGTTTGAATTTTATGTCAAAGTCATGTTATGAAATATTTTATAACAGAGATGTCAAAATGAAATGTTTCACCACTTCTGGCCCTGAACAGGAAAGTTTCCAATGGTCATTTTTAGTTAGATTTTCTAGCCTGTCAGCCAAGGAAGCAGATGAGGAATTGAACCTGTAGTTCTGGGTTTCTTGGTTTTTTTCCCTCAGCCATTTAAACTACACACTGGCCTTTTTTTCACAAGAATGTTACCCAACCCAAATCTAGAAAAAGCTTTATAGGATATTTATTTCACCCAGCAGGGATTCTTTGAGATCTTATTTTCTTTGCAGGTAGGTCCTACCCTCAGGGGTACTGCTGCAGGAGAGTGTCAGACCTGCTTTTTCTTCATGATGTTCACGAAGTTTAAAGGATCATCTGCATCCCTCATTCTCTTTGCAAACCCCAGCACAGTCTCCTCAAAGAAGGTTTTTTGTAAAGAGACTCCACAGACAAATTAATGATTTGCCACCTACTACTTTTTCTGTAGCTAAGATTTGGAGCTTTCCTTTCTTTTGTGATGGAACCACTGACTTGTATCAATACTGCAGATGAAATACTGAAATTTTTCAAAAAGGAGGAAGATGGGAGAAAATGGCCTAAGGAGTAGCAGATACCTAATCAGTTTTAATTAACAGAGTGAGACACTTGTGAAAAACCACACAGTTGTCCTTTGGACTGAAAGACTTTTGCCAAGTTTTACTTAAATTGACTTCTTTCACTCCTGAAAAGAATAATCAGGCCTGGAGAGACAAGAAGTTATGAGTCCATGTGGGGATTGCACGGACAACCTTTGTGCCATTTATTTTGATGTTCAGCCCCCCAGGCTGCTGTCCTGGGAGAGAGGCAGGCACTGGAAATGTTTGAATAATTTGCAGCTTTAATGAAGTTACAGGCACTGTCCCCCTCAAGGCTGGTGCTGCCTCCTTGGAGAATCTGTCCCAAACACTGAATTTGAGGCAGGAATTTCCTGTGTGCTGTGGTGAGCTGTGAAAGCTGAAAGCCCAATGTTAGATGTCATTACTGGATCCTTTTTTGATATTGGTTTTTAATATGTTGCTCCTATTTTTAGAGTTTTATTCTGACTCCTGTAATAGCAACCATTCCATTTTGGTGCGAGGGCTTTTCTATTAACAGTGATCAAAGTGAAATATTTCATTTGAATTACAAAAAGAGACACTTGAGATGAATGAGGTTCTGCTGGATTTGGGGAGTTGGATGGTTCTGATCTTCCATCTGACTTACAAAGTTAGGAAATTAATGACACAAAGCAGCTCCCTCAAAAACAGATAATAACAGAGCGTTAGCAATAAAGGTTTAGAAAACAATTTGGAACCTCTTTTTAATACACTTCAAAAATATTCTGGGTGCTATTAGGGCTTATAAATAATTCTCTGACATTTGTTTGGTTTAAAAACTAAACTGAGGCATCATTTTCTTAAAAACAAATTGAGGTCTCTGAGAACTCCAGAATTCAAATGTGGGGCTGCTTTAGACCTCATTCTCTTTAGAGTGAGTGAGGCAGCAGGGCTCTATTCTCATTTATTATTATTTTGTAGGGAGTACTTTAATATAAAGGATATATAAAATTCAATGTAAAGGATGGGTGATTTTCAACAGGAATAAGTGATCTTAAGAGCCTCTTTCTTAGCATCTGGTGAATTCTAAGCAAATCTTTCTTGAAAGTTTGCTTTCTCCTGAACTCAAGGGCACTGGCTTCAGTTGGTACTGAAGGAGAAGAAATTGGAGTGGGGGAGAAGTTTGATTTCTACCTTGAATTAATTATTATTTACCTTTCAGTTTCTGATAACTGATGGAAAGCAAATGCAGGCAATAAATTACTGGTTTAAAGTCAGGCTGCCTCTCTGCCTGTAATTAATGTAGCACAGAGCCAGGCTGTTGATGCTCTCCAGAAGTTAACAAACTGAGCACAGAACTATGTTTAGATTTAAGCTCTCTCTGAAGATTTGCATTTCCTGGAGCATCTTTGCCCATATGTGTCCATCAGAAGGAACTTTCCTACATCCCATTTGCTCAGCCCTGCCCTGTACCAAAGGTGCAGAGGATGAAGAAGGAGGGTAAATTACACCTGGAAATACAGTGCCAAGAAACACTTGTCCCCTGTGCTTTGGCATTATTGCAGTGCTGCCCAGTGTCACAGTTAAAGGCATTTTTGGGAGGGATTTGTGTTAAAGGGCTGGAGCCTCACCCTGGGGTTGTTCACATCCATGTCCATGCTGTGCTCAGGGAACATTCAGCTCTGCTCTCCCACAGCTCTGACTGTTTGAACATTGGCACTTTGGGCAGCTCAGCCCTTCCAGACACTTTTCCTCCATGGAGAAGTGCCCAGGACAAGGGTAGGCAGTGGCTTTTCCATAAATACCTCCTTGCCTCCTCAGCCCTCTGGATTTCCAGACTAAGCTTTTGCATTGTTGCCATGGGACTTTGGAAAAGCCCACAGGTAAAAAATGGTCACTCCTTGACTTAAACCCATTTCACGAGGAACATTAGCATTAAATCATGTTAATTAACATTAATATGACTTACATGGCTTAAGACCTATCTTTGGGTTTAGCAGCACTCTAGGAATAATTTAAAAGATGAGCTATTGCTCCCAATGGGATTGGGACTTGAATCCACTAAAGGCAATGGGTGTCCTTGAGCTGGCTAAGAAGGCTCTGGGTCAGGAGGTAATTTCTGAGCAGTTTTCCTGGCTCTTCATTCTGCTTTGTGATGGCTTCTTTATGCTGGGCTGTATATCAGGGCCCTGCAGAGCAAACCTCTTAACATCCCTTTGCTGTTCTGGACCCTGAGGCAATGAGCCATGTGTTTTTTTGATGATCATATGAAGATTCAATCTATTTTTAGGGCAATCTTGTTGCCAGGAATAATTTCTAGGACTTCTGATTTGAATGGTGAATTATGTGTCCGTGCAAATGCCTGAAATGGATATTTAAAAATACTTTTTCCTGACTTAATGTTTTACAGATTAACACCTCTAATGCTGTTACAAAAAAAGCGATTTTATTTTCTATCTATTTGGAATTTTTGACTGGTGTCATTGGAGACTTCTAGGCCAACACCACCAAACCAACTTTGGTTTCAAAGCCCCAGGCAGGTGTAAGTCAGTACATTTAACAGATGAACAGGAAGGTGATGATATTTATAAGAGACCACACCCAGTGAATTTTGTACAACCTCTGTCCAGCATGCAAATATTTTTATTTCATGTTCAGTGCTCTGGTAACGTGCCCCAATGCTCTGACCTCTGAAATTCTCAGTGGTTCCCCATCCAAGGCTTGAGGAGTGCATTGATTTCCCTTCCATCATGCAATAAGCACAAGCCTCACATCCAGCCCATATTGACACCTGTAAACCCCATTTAAATAAATCAAAGGGGGCATTTGGGTATTCTCCCACTTGCCTGTAGCTTGATGGAAGAATAGATTGCTTTAATACCTCTGTGATTTATTTGTCAGTACAGACAGCCAATCATAAAAATAATCAGTATCAGAAATGTTCTTTGGAAGAATCATTGGGGCTATCAATATCTTGGGTGGCTTAATCATCAAATCCCTTGGTTTTATTAGGTTTAAATGTATAAATTCCTTTTAGAATGGATTTGAACTTTTAAAGCATTTTACTGTTTAGTTGATTGCTTTTTCAAGTATTTCAGTTTCTGAATAGCTCCACAGTACTTGGATTTGCACAAAAGTAAGGAGGAAAAGGTCTAGAAGAGTATTTTCTTCAAAATTGTTTTTAATGGCTCTACTTTCTTCTCTTTATCTAGGTACAACAATGGTGGCACATGTACTGTTCCAGTGGATTCTGAAAGGGTTTATTCTGACTCTCCTGCTCAAAACCACTCTGTCCCTAAATCCAGATGATCCGAATGTTTGTAGTCACTGGGAAAGGTAACGTGTAATGTGCCAGTTTTTATTTTTTTACCATCCATTTCAGTTTTATACATTTAGAAGGCAAGCTGAGCGCCATAATTTGCTAAATACCACCAGGTATTTAGTCTCAAAAAAGAGCACAGATTTGCTTTACAGCAATTGTACTTTTGAGTGCCTTGGAGGGTTTGGATCATGCCAAGGAATTGGTTTTAAGGCTACAGCTATTGACCACGTCCCCCTGTGCCATGTGGGAAGCTCCTGCAGAGTCTGGGCAACAGGAATGCACTGAAGTGTTTGCATTTATCATGGAGAGACCCACAGAAATGCTGGCCTTGTTCTGGCCTGCTTTTTTCTGCTTGTTGTCCAGCAAGAAAGTTTGAAGCCCTTCGTGCTGCAGCATCCAGGCTGTTTTTGTCTGGCCTGAACTTTGGGGCTCTTCCTGCCAAATTCGTGTCGGCATCAAAGAGTGAACGAAAGCACTGAACATGAAAGGCCCTGGAATTTCTTGTTCTCTCTATTGTTCCAGTGTCCTGGTCCTAAAAGTGGATCTGAGCAGGCCTGTGAGCACAGAGAAACCCCCAGCCTTTGATGGGGTTCACACTCACACAGGGGCTGTTTGCAGAGGCTAAAGGTCCTGGACTTCTCAGTTTAACTTGCTAAATATCCAGTTCTGCTCTCTGGTTCAATTCCACACAAATCTGAATTGCTGTGCACTTCAGCAAAATACAGCCCTGAACAAAGGTAAAAATAGAATCATATTTAATGACTAGGTTTTGAGGCCTCAATTAGAGAATTAACTCTTTGTAGATGATGTAACTGCAAAGCAAAGACTGTACAAGAAAAGGGTTTTGCAGTCTGCGTGCTGGAAGTGCATTCAGAGCACAGGAATAAAATATTGATTTTGTCTGAAGAAAGTCAGCAACCTAGAGACCCAATCAAGGAGAAACAAAAATTAAATACCAAAATTGATTGGTTGTACTGACCAAGATGACTTTGTTAGTTAGATGTTAATAAATCAAAGGGAAAAGATTGTTAGCGCTATTGCTGGATAATAAACGGGATCATAAAATAATAATTGAGATTTGTAAGTGTTACTGTCTTCCATTAATAATGAGCAATGTAAATATTTTATATTTTGGCATTAGCAGAAGTAAAAACATGATTGTCAAAGCCAGCAAACAGTGACAGAGGGCAAAGCAGCATCCAGGGGAACCTTGGCTTGTCTAGAAGGGACACGACAGGCAGGGCAGGGACAGCCCAATCTTTGATTTTCAAGCCAAGTCAGCCCCTCCAACAAATATCTTGGTATTCCCTTGTGGGTGCAATCTCACATCTGCAGCCCTGCTGAGGAGAGGGAAATCAGAATTAAGACAATTGATATAATGAGTGACCTAGAGGATCTAACTCCTGGGTCTTGACCTGCCTGGGGTGATCTGGGTATTGTTCCCCAAAGATATTGTAGCTGTGATGAATTGGGGTCTGTGTCCAGATGAGCACCTGAGGGAGGAGTCCCTTGAGCAGTGCACACACCTGCTATGGGGCAGTGCTCTGCCATGACTGACCCCAGCACGAGATTTGTGTTGCTGTATCACGTGAGAGGCCCAAACAATGATGAACACAGAACCTGTTGCATGGCCAAGTGGTGTTTTGGGAAGATTGCTCAGTTCTTGCTGTTGTTGGAGCTCTGTGATTTCTCATCAAATCGCCCAAGTTTTTGTCCATCTCCATTCACCTCCTAGACTTCCAGGAATTTTAGTAATATTTGTTTTTTTCCTGAAAGAGAATGGTTTATTGCTAACAGTGATATGTCTATGCCTACATCAGTCACGAAGCCAAGCATTTCCAAACTTTTCATGAAGAAGTCTAGCAGAAGGAAGCCCTTTTCTGCTCTTTGCTAATACCCAAAGTTTCTAAGATTCTTGATGTAAATACATTGCATACTGGAGCTCCATGTGCAGCAGATGCAGGGAAGTGCAGCTTTTCATGTGGCCCCAGCAGGCTGTGACCTCCTCCCTTGTCCCCTCAGCTACGCCGTGACCGTGCAGGAATCTTACGCTCACCCCTTTGACCAGATCTATTACACACGATGCACAGACATCCTCAACTGGTTCAAGTGCACCAGGCACAGGTAAGAGCTAATCCTCAGAAACCTGAGCTTCCTTCTGCCTTTTCATCTCCTCACACACCTCTAGTTGATCCGAATATTTGTGGTGCTCCAATGTAGATGTGTACACGAAAATCTGTTTTGGGACAGGCTGTTAGGAATTCCAGGGCATTGAATAGAAATACAGAGATTTTTTTGCCTGAAGCTTGAGTGAGATAAGTGATAGTGTTGGATAATTGTATTGTGAGATTATGACACAAGGAAAGCACAAAGAGGTTTTGATCAGCATCAGAATCCAAATTTTATTAACAGCTTTATAATGCCATGGAATAAAAGTGAAAATGATTCAATTATCCAGCTAACTTCCACTATCTTGGCACTGTGCTTTACAGCTATTTCTTTTCAGCTCTGTTGATGTTTTTATCTGAGTTCCTGTGCTGGACTCATTGTAATACATGAGCAGCTGAAAACCATGAATGGACCCTGATCTCATTTTTGTCTGAAGTTTGAGTGAGATAAGTGATAGTCAGTCCCTCATGGGGCCATCCAGGAGAATGTATCCTTCCCCTGGCCCTGCCATGGGGTTGGAAGTGTTTATTCCCTGACCAGATATGACCAACTCACTTTTACAAGTGATTGGTGCATGTCCAGGTTTGTAAAAGGAAGTCCATGCACCTCCTAAGTTGTGAATAATCAGGCATTTGAGGACTAGTGATAATTAGAAATGGAGCTGTGTTAGAATTAGTGCCCCCAATTCTGCACTGAAAATCAGGTAAAATGAAGATAGGTCCATTTCTAGGACTGAATGAAAGCTTGTACCAATGACTTAATTTTTCCCAGGCTGCAAGATATTGCTGTTATATTCATTCTGCTTCCAAAGTATCCCAATTAATACCCACTAATATTCTCAATCTTTCAAGGGCTTAGCAGCCAATTTGTATCTCAACTCATGCATTCAGTTGCAAGGTGGCTGTGCAGCACCATCCCAGTGGGACAGTGGCACTTGACTTTTAGCTCCTGTGTTCCAGTGTCTGCAGGTGAAGAGCTGCAGAGCTTTCTGGAATATTCTATAGATTGGAATGCAGCAGAGTAAATTCGATCAGTTTATCCAACATGAGGGACAATAGATTCTGTTCAGTTGAGGTAATTTCCATAAACTAGCAAAGCTGTTTTGAAGTGTTTGCTGTTAAATATGCAGTTAAATATTACCTTTCTTATGTGGTATCCTTGCTTATGCTATGAATAAATATAGGAATGCTTCAGAATGCTAAACACCTTTTAATTTCTGTGTATGGTGGTGGGGAAAACAGGTTTTAATACTGAATCGAGACTATAATGACACTTTGCAAGGTATGAGTGCCTTGGAAGGGTTAGCAAGCAGGAACAAATCACTTGGGGTTAACTTCTCAAGTTCTGTGTTGAGAGCAGATGCCACTGTGGGAAGGTTTTGGTGTAGCAGCTGACACAGTGGTCTCTGCAGAAGACTCTGTTCCTTCAGTTGATGAGATCTGACCTTGCTGATGTGCAAAAATAAATCATTTATTCTTGAAAAAAACTCCTTGCCCTTGCAGCAGGACTGGGAAAACGTTTAAAGACAGCAGCTGCCCCAGGAAGAGCCCCAGTGACTGTCACGAGCCCCGTGTTTATAACACAAGCCATATTTCAATCTTCAAAACAACTATCGATCCCTTCCTTATTGTGGCTTTTATTATCAAAACCCTTTCACGCATTTAAAAATAATCATTGAACGCTACCCTTACTAGAATTTCACACAAATATCATTGCAGCAGGAGGCATTGATTTTCACTAGTGCCCCATGGTTTTGTGTCTCGTGCTGCAGGATCAGCTACAAGACCGCCTATCGCAGGGGGCTGCGCACGATGTACCGCCGACGCTCCCAGTGCTGCCCCGGCTACTACGAGAGTGGGGACTACTGCATCCGTATGTACCCGTGGCACAGCCACACGTGGGCTTTGCAGCAGCTGGGCAGAAGTTCAAGATGTGTTTCTTGCATTAGGGGTGGTTTGCAGGGCTCTCAGCTGGCGCTGATGGCAGGTGGAGTTGGGGGTGCAGAATGTTTCGGGGCGTTTTGGGTATGTGCGTCTCGAGTTAGCAGGGGAAATGTGGCTGAAGTCACTGGGGAGGGAGTTAATGAAGTTCCTTAGTGCCTTCTTGAATCACAGCTTACTTTGGGGAGTAATTAATGCAAGTATTCACCAGTGCTAAGGAATTAGGGGAACTGAGACCGCTCAGGAATAAACTACCGTGTAATTTAAGCAGCAGTGTAAAGGTTGTGCCTCTTACATTTGAAAGTTTTTACTTCAAGAGTTAAATGGGTTATTTAAAATCTCTTTTTTTTTCCCACAATGGTTCCCATCAACAATTCAACTTTTTAAAGCTTCTCAAATGTCAGAAGAACTTTCTCCCAACTGCACTGTATAAATAAATATGGAGCTCTGGAGTGTTTTAGGTGACTATGAGGGGGGACAAACATCAAAATGGATCTTTCAGCAATGCCTAAGAGCCTTGTTAATTAAAAATACCCTGTACATTAGTGTCACATGTTTTTAGTATTGAAGCTTTCTGAGACTTCTGCATGTGCTCAAAAGGAGAGTGGAGATGGGATCTCTTGTCCAGATCTTGTGTCGTGAGATTATGACACAAGGAAAACACAAAGAGTTTTTGATCAGCAACAGAGTCCAAATATTTATTAACAGCTTTATAATGCCATGGAATAAAAGTGAAAATGATTCAATTATCCAGCTAACTTCCACTATCTTGGCACTGTGCTTTACAGCTATTTCTTTTCAGCTCTGTTGATGTTTTTATCTGAGTTCCTGTGCTGGACTCATTGTAATACATGAGCAGCTGAAAACCATGAATGGACCCTGATCTCATTTTCAGTGACCTTTACACCAAACACTTACATTAAAGAGGTTTGGACTGTGAAAAATCACCAGCCCTTTGAGATAAGGCATTAGAATTATTTTACAGAAAGTGTAATAATTTGATCTTTTGAAGTGCAAAATGCTGTTAGTCAAGTCCTGAAAAACATTTATTGCAACCTATTGTCTTTGCTGGAGTCCTCCCTATGGTAAGTGTGTACCTACCTTCAAATATCTCAGGTGTCAATACCATGTCAGCTGTTGTTCCACATACTTTTATTACAGTCTTGAATTTCATGACTCAGAATCCTGTCTGGCACAGAGCATATTTATTATCACTTTTCTCCCCACAATCTATTGATTTTTTATTTTTAATTTTTTTTTTAATTGCCATACTGTCTCAACAATAAATCTCTCCAGGCTTTCTGATTCTTGGAGGATATTAACATTTGTTTTGAAGTTGTTTTGTTTTTTTATTTTTTTGTTAGTATTAATATGTAGTGTTCTGCTGCTGCCAGGCAAATTTTATCTTTCTGTGATGGAGAAAGAACAGCATACACTGAAATTTTGCTAATGCAGAGCAGGCAGCAGGTATCTGGTCAGACCAAGCGCCCTGTGTGTGACACAGAGCAGATAATAGTTACACTCTCTCTGCTGTTTACATGTGCAGGAGTCAGGTTCTTGTATTTCATTATCAGCCTGCTGTGTGCTCAGGGACATCTGCTCTCCGTCCTTCCCGGAGATCCGAGCAGCAGCAGCCGAGAGGGAAATGATGTCAGGGAAGAAGTTCTCCCTCATGATGGATTCCAGATGCTTGGACTTATTATTTTGCTACTACAAGTAGCCACACAGCAAAACCCCCCTCCAAACCAAACAGAAAACCTCCTTGAAATTCTCTGAGCCCTCAAGCAACAGTTTGGAGGCACAATATTTTGCTAATGGGATCCTTTTCATGTCACCCCTTTTGTTTGTTACACTTCGAGCCCTGATCCCATTTGTTTTGTTTTGTTTTGTTTTGTTTTGTTTTTCCACAATATGTTCCTGTGCCAACAAGCAAATTCTCTCATTCATCATTCTTTGCAGTCTGCAGTGAATTCCATTTTCATTCCTGGAGGCACTTCTCTGCTTTTGCCTTTTTCCATCCCATCTCTTACTGCTCTTTAAACTGGTATTTTTTTTGCTGTTTCCTGACAAGCTTGTCCAGTACTCCTGTCCCACGTTCCTCTAGACACATTCAGTGCTACTCCTCTAAAGGCAGCTGCTCCAGGAGTGGTCAGGACACAAAATTCCCCTTTCCTGAGCTGTCCCTGGCAGGAAGGGAGGGAAGCTCCAGCTCTGCAGAGTGCCAGCCCTTTAAAATCCATTCCATTAGCAATCATGGAAGCCACTACAACATGGGGAGGAGGGATACATCCTGCAGTGAGTCTGATGATCAAAAGAAAGTTTGATTAAAAAACAGTGTGTAGATTAAAGGCTAATTGGTTCTTCTTTCATTAATAGCAGTCTTTATTTCTTGCAAAAGTTAAATAGCTTTGTAATTAACAGTGACATGTTTAGACTAGAGAGGGCTGAGTTTAAATCTCAATTAATGACTGTTTCTTGGATTTTAAAGCACAAGTGAAGGCTTTCAGCTACAGTTTTGATCTTTTCCCTTCTCACTTACTAACTTTTAAAAGGATGTCAGATATATGGTTTTATCTTTCTCCTCCTGTTGTGGCTTACTAAATAGATTAAGTCTAATAAAATCTACCCTCAGTTCTCAATAATCGTGTTGATCCAGACCTTCCTGCTCTGCCACTTCTTTGGTGTCTTCTTTGCCTTTTTGGTGCTGCTGCACCATAAAATGTGGAATTAAGGCACCAGGTGCAATAATTTAACTGGTTGCCTGGTAAATTATACTACAAGCCAGCCCATTAATATTTAGGATAAACAGTTTTGGGGTATGAAATTGTCTTTGTGCCTCCAAAGGGCTTGAAATATTTTGGGGTTGCAGTGGTATTCAAAAAATCCCCCCTGAAAAATGCTGCAAATGCACATCTGCAATTTTTTCCCCCCTTCACTGATATCTTAGCAATGTTGTTACCATTGTGAGAGCTTTGCAAAATGATTCCCCTTCTCTGAATGTTCTTACACTTGACAGAGCTTTTCCCTGAGCTGTCCCTGAAAACAAACAGCACAGTCTGGGCAGTAAATCAGAGCAGCTATGATTTACTGTACTTTGTATGCTAAGGTAAGCTTTTGGCAGAGCAAATGCATAAACTGCAGAAAATCTTTTTTTAAACAACCACAGGGTTCAACTGCCCTTCAAGGTTTTTGTAAGGATGTTTTAAAATTATATTGCCTAGATTAGTATCTGTGGTAGATAAAGCAGCTCGGAATACTTTGCTGCTCAAAAAAAAAAAAAAAAAAAAGAGAGAAAAAGAATATTACATGACTCTTTTGTGCTCTTTAGCCTGTGAGGAGATGGTAATTGAATAGTTCCCTTTAAGAATATGTCAGGTGGAAAGATGCCCTGTGTGCTAAATGGATGCATTTTTGTCTGAGAGACCGACGCTTTGTTCGGTCTGTCCATTTTAATCTTATTCTTGCACAACAGATTTGTACAGAGGAGACACTTCTTGTGGGGAACAAAGGGTCAGAGACCTGACATCAGAGGCAAGGCAGATGGCACTCTGAGCAGCAGCTACTGCCAGCTGACTTTGGGGCAGAAAAGCACCAACCCCGAAACAAAAAGTGGGGAATTCACCTTTTCTTCACAGATTGAGTTGAGCTTTTAAGTGTTTTCTTCACTCTCCTAGCTTACACTCTTTTTCTAATGTCTAAATCTATGCATTGTGACAGGATGTAATAATGACAGGATTAGTGATTTAACAATCTGATTTGCTGCCATTTATCTGTCTTTCAAACCTGCCAAAATTCAGTAGAGTTATAGATTGACCATTTCATGGTGCTTTCCTTTCTTGGCCAAGATATTATTGATCTCAGATTGTTTCTCAACATTCAGCTTTCCACATTACAATTGTCACAAGCACCAGCAGGGCTCCCTGACTTTGACAAATCTTTTTCTAGAGAAATTGTTGGTCTCACTGGTTGAATCTCAGTTTTTACCTACAGTGGCATTTCCCTCAGGCCAGAGGTTGGGGACATTATTGTATTTACATGTATTTATTTACCCAGCTTTTCAACTCACCTTTGTTTGCTGCCCTTAATGAGTTTCAAAAACAAATGAGGAATGTTCTTTTAGTAGCTGACTTGGGGAAATTATGCAAATATGAGGCCTGATTGCTTTCAGGAGTTTAAGTAATGTTTCATAAATTCTGTAATTGCAATAGCCACGCCAACTTTGCTGCATTTCCAGTGCAGCTATATGAACATTCCCACCCCAGGACTGCGCTCCCATTTACAGGGCTCTGTGTCTAGTGCAGTTTTTGTATTCTTTGACAAGGCTGCCTTATTGGAGCCATATGGTTGGATTGTTAAACATCTGTAGCATAGGAGTAACAATTCCAGAGCTTCCTGCCATCTGGATGAATTACAATCCCTGCAATTCCACGCATATGTTCCAGCAGCACACCGACACCACAGTCAAGTGTGCTCATGATGAGAAGAAAAAGAATGGTTTGTGTGATCAGTGAAAAAGTTGGACACTCCTAGAAAACGTTGAATCAGTGGTTTAAACTTCCTGAATATTCATAATGTTTGTTCATACGTCAGATTTGTTGATTTTTTTTCACTTTGTAAGGCAGTAGCTCATTAGCATTTTAGAAGAAATGGTGCCCCCCTTTCTCACCTCAATTTTAAATTCCTTGTGGTGAGCATTCCTGTATCTTGAAAATATATTGTTTGAAAGCTGCTGGACTTTTAAAATACGTTTTTGTTATCTTTATAGACACACTTTAAAGCCAGTGCTGGAGCTTTCTGTGAGAGCCTTACTGTTACATTATTCAAGTACAGAGTTCTGTACATCAATAATGCAACCTAAATTAGGGGAAATGCTATAGCAGGACATAGATACTTCTTATCAGGGGACATTCTTTTTCTCTGTCTGATTTGGGATGTGTGACAGCGAGAAAATGGTGTGGAAGGCCTTTCTGCATATAGTTATTAATTATAGAATTGAAATGACAGTAGGAGACACTTTGAAATTTCTCCCTTTATATGCATTGGAGATGACTCCATACATCTTTTCCCAGTGAAGAACATAGGGAAAATTATTTGAATCCTTTGTTCCTATCTGAAGGGGAACTGAGAAGAAATGGGCCTTTGCTTGTTCATTCAGAACCTCTCAGGACACAGGAGTGTGAGGGCACAGGGACACCAGCCCTGAAAGCAGGTCAGTTCAGCTGGTGACACAGATGAAGCCAGTGGGTTCCTGTTTAGCCTAAAGGCACTGGAGAGACCCCCTGGATGGGAAGGTGGAAAGGTCAGTTCTCATCTCCCATCCATCATTTTCTGTTTGCACTCAGCCTCTGGATGCTGAGGGATTTGCAAAGATGAGGGTGGGGAGCAGTAATGAAATAAGGGAAGGACTTCTGGAAGCAGTGCAGGAGAAGGAGGAGAAACAAAATGCTCATATAAAGGACTGAAAATAGCATAAAGTTAAAAGAAGGGAATGCTGAAGCTATATAATATCTCAAGGGGCTTAATAAATATCAGAGGAAAAATTATGCAGGCATTATGGTTGGAAAAAGATTTAGACTGTTGCTAGTGTAGCAGAAAAGGCTTTTTGGCTGCTTTAGGCAGTCTCTGTTGATCAGTATGAAAGCACACTGGGACTGCAGACACAGAAGGAGGCACTGGATCCAGAGCTGCTCATGGTGCTCATGCTGATGCCTGGATGGCTGGGAGCTTCAGCAGGATCAGAAACAAGCACAAGAGCCATAGATGTGATTCATGGTTGAGTTCAAAGGAAGAGCCATGCAAAGTTTAGTCCATTAATTTGCCCTCTTTTAGCAAAGTCAGGCTGGTCCCCAGCTGCTCTAAACCAGCACAGATCCACCAGGATGTGTCTGGATGCCCTTTCAAATCCTGCTCCTGCTGGGATGCACCTCAGAGGTGCAGCCTGCACTGGTCCTGCATGGCCTGCAGGCACCAGGGCTATCCCATAATAGCTTTGTGACCCAACCCTCCCCGTGCTGCTGGGATCCATCCACTTGTACAGAATGAAAACAGGGTCCTGTGCATCCCAGGGATGAAGGAGGGTGTGGACATACAGAGCATGTGCTGTGTATGGAGTTATGAAGACAAACTTCCAGAAGATTTTCCCCTCCAAATCAGTTTGCAGTTCATGAGCAGTCCGGGCATGTGGTGAGCCAGGTTAATTTATGGAAATCAATAGGGTCAGAAAGAAGACAAATGTGTGAAATGGAACAGGTTTAAAATTGAAATTAGAATCATAGAATGGTTTGGGCTAGAAAGGACCTTAAAGGTCATCTTGTTCCAACGCACAAGTTGTTTTCTTGATCACTCCTTTACATCCTTCTCCCATTAATAGATTTCTCTTGTGCTCTGGAGAAGTTTCAAAGCCTAGGAGAAAAGGAAGGAAAGGTTAGAAAAGAGAAAAGAAGTTACCTAAACGAGATGGCCTTTAAGAAGAGCTCCTGATGTACATACAAAATCTGAGATAACATCTCTTTCTGCTTCCTTTCTGTATTCCTGTGGCTGTGACCTTCCCTGAGCAGTTCCCACACGAACTCTGGGTGTCTGGGAAGCCACCAGTCACATGTGGGGGACCATTATCAGGCAGATTCCTTCCTGCCTACAAAACTGAGCTACTGCAACCTCCTGCCAGGTGTCAGTGCCCCTTCCTCCTTTCTAGGCATCTTATAGACTGGAAATATGAATAAAAGTGAATCACTGACACTGCAAGAATGGCTGAAGTGCTACAATAGACTAATAATGTGGTAACACAGGGTAGCATATGATAACGTGAATAACACATGATAACACACATAATAATGTGATAACACACAATAACATATTACTAACACATTTTAACATGTGATAACACAAATAATGTGATAACACATGATAACATAGCAGGGGTGTGGGTTAACCCAGTGCCTCTTCCCTCACTGATCCCCACAGCCACTCCCATCCCCTTTGTCCAATGGGATGGGAGAAGAGGAAAGAAGAGTCAAAGAAAGAAAACTTGTGGATTGAGATAAAACGAATGTGAATGGTCCTGAGGAGCAGAGAAGGCCTTGGTGCTGTGCCAGCACAGTTCAGCAGTAGCTCAAATGTTGTGTTGGTTTGGTCACCAACCTAAACCACAGCATGAGCCAAGCTGAGAGGAGTTAACCCCATCCCAGCCAGCCCAGTACAGCCAGCCACGCTGCAGATAATAAAACACTCAGTATCACCCTCAGGAAATCTCCTTATGGTTTTTCTTTGTCTTTCCACCTCTTGGTTTCAGTAGTGGCAGGGGAGCCCTTTGGAAGGTGGAGTGAACCACACTTTTCAAGTGTTTTTGTCTCTGTTCAGAACGTTGGGAAGGACAAGCTGGTGCTGGCAGTTGTCTGGGCTGGCTGAGGCTTTGTGGGCCTTGCTCCTGCCACCCTCTGCTCTCACAGCCTTTTATAGCAACAGCCATGGATGTCCTAAATACAGCAACCTGGGCAAGCAGGAGGAGGCATTTGGCTACCTGGGTGGACTTACTTACAGCTCAGCTACTCCCCATCTCCTCTAGCACAGGAATGAGAGTGGCTGGAAGCATTTGGCAGATGGAATTTGGCCCAGACTATACAGTGCTTTCAGCATCTTCCTGTGCATAATGTGCATTTCTTTTATGTGAACTTTTGGAACGCCTGTCTGTAATTATTCCATCCTTTTAGCAGTGCCTCTGAACAATACCAATGGCATTCACACGGGGAAGACCACGTGAGCCTGACATAAGAAATACCATTCCAGGCACATGGTGTGATCCTGTGCAGGGCCAGGAGCTGGAATTCAATGATCTTTGTGGGTCCTTTCCAGCTCTGACCTTCTGTGATTCTATGATTCCATCAATCTACTTGTGTTAAGTACTGGGTAATTCCTGGCAGTGGGTTTGCTGGGTGGGAATTTAAAGAAGTTGTCATTCCCTTTGTTCCCAGTTAACTTGGAGTTTTGTGGCATGTATTCCATGTTTCATAGTAGGATAAAGATATATTATTCCATGGATTTTTTGCAACTGCATCCATCTCTGATGGAGACTATAAAAAAGGGCAGTTACTCTGGAGTTTAATACAAACTGACAGTGCTCTGTTATGGAAGAAGTCTTGAAAATTTGTAGAAAGCAATCACTTACGTTAAAATATAAAATACAACTCTGAAGCATAAAACATTTAGACCAAAATGTAAAAATATTAAGATGCCAAATTGTGCAGAAAATCACTCTGAGATTTTGGAAAAGAAGTAATTTCTTCCTATTGAACCTACAACTTTGCAGCAGGAGCCTGGATATCAAACGGGGTGAGTGCTCCAATTTCCATCACCTTGGGTAAGAATTGTGGCTGTGCACCATTTCTGAGTGGTGTTAACATGCCACAGTAATAAATGATCTGCAGAGTGAGTTCATGGAATCCTGGAATGGTTTGGGTTGGAAGGACCTTAAATCCCATCTCATTCCACCTTTGCCATGGGCAGGGACACCTTCCACTATCCCAGGCTGCTCCAAGCCCTGTCCAACCTGGCCTTGGGCACTTCCAGGGATCCAGGGGCAGCCAGTTTCTCTGGGCACCTGTGCCAGGGCCTGCCCACCCTCCCAGGGAACAAATCCTTCCCAGTATCCCATCCATCCCTGCCCTCTGGCAGCTGAAATTGCTGATAGTGAAGGGAAATTCTTCACGGGACAAGGGAAACAAAAGAGTGTGGGAGGGCACAATGGGTAACAGGAGTGAACTAAAGGTGCCCAGAGGGCACACTATGGAAATTTTATGTTTGCAATAGAGTCAGTTGGCAAATCAGTTTTTATTTCTGGTTCCCTAATTGTTCTGAGGGAAAGAAGATGATGCTGGCTGGAAAAGCATCTGTTAACACTCGGTACTCAGTACAGGGAAGGGGATTAATCAGGTGTCAAAAAGCTAATCAGGGACAGGGCTCTTCTAAGCAGCCATGGAGCTGTCCTTTAAAACCTGATGTGCTTGGAACTGTGTCTACAGACATTCCCTTTTCCTCTCTGTGTGAGGATTACAGCATTCCCCCTCACATTGTGTGCTGTTGCACTTACTTTCCATTTTAATAGAGGGGTTTTAAGGCTCCCAAGAGAGATTTTTCATGCAACTTCAGCCCATTGCAGATTTGATCACAAAACGGTTTTGAATAGTTTATCTTAAGCTCAGTATTTCTAACATAGGTATTCACTTCTGGAAACCTCACTTTCTCTGATGCAGTAAGTCAAGAAGAACTATTTAATCAATCTATCTAACCCCAAACCTTTCCTTCTTTTTATCAAGATTTTTCCTTTCTGAATGCTATGATTTACTTTTATTACTATCGTGTCCAGAAATCCACATGCAAAACTAGATGGCCTTGCTTCACAAAGCTTACACTGTAAATATGTAAACTGAGTCAAAAAAGGAAATATTTTTCTGATTAAAAATTAAAAAATTGTATGCAACACATTATAAAGGGGCTGGTCAAGAAATGGAACCTTTTCAGGTACAGCAGTGCTGTGCACAAGGGCTCTGCTGAAGCAGCTGTCTGGATCTGATGTCACCACATCTGCATTCACAGTGTTGTGTTTTGACAAATGTCCAGCTTAAATAGAATTCCTTTTAAAAGCATTACTGAAAGCATCTGAAATTATCTTTTCACCAAATATTGCCAATGCTATGCCATATTTACCTGATGATAGACAGTAGTTTCTGATAATGTAGGGAAAAGTTTTTGTTTCCAGCTCCCATCTTCTGTCTCCAGACCACAGTGTGAATCCCAGGAATTGGAAAATGCATTTTACTGTGTATCATTAATGGAAAGTTTCCCTGGACATTTGACATCCAGAAATTTGGCTTGATCCTAAATCAGCTGAACCTCTGCAGTCTGGAGTTGGTGACAGGAAGCTTAAAGGAGTGGCTTGAGATGAGAATCAGCCCCCATCATTACATACAGAGTTTCCTGTGTTGTCTTTTTTGCAGTTCTTTTCAGAAAGCTGCTGTGAAACACATTGCTGTGATTCCTTTTGAAATGTGAGAAAAGGGAAAGGAGTCTGCATTTAAATATTCCATCCCCAAGAACTTTAGTGTAGCTTATACACAAGCATGATCTTCAAACAGAGCACAGTCTGTCCTTGATTTCAGCAGGGTCACCTTCACTTGCATTGTGGGCCTTGGTTTCAAATTAAATCTGAAATGTGTTGGCCCTCTGGGGCCTGTGCATGGCCTCAAGGACAGGTTTGCCTTTAGAAATTTGTCCATATTCATCCTGTTTTGGTGAGAAACAAAGAAAAGATTGTTGTTAGATTGACTTGATAAATTTTGGAATAAGCTTGAAGAAAGCTTTTGTTTGAAACATAGATAGTTTATTCAATTTGCTGCAGGACTAAAAGTTTTCTAGGAACATCTGTGTAATTTGGTTTTATTAAGTGTTGCATTGCCTAGCAAAGACAGCCAGAAGTGTCATGCAGTCCAGATGTCTTCATCCATCTACTTTTGATCTTTTAGGAACAACATTTTTGATGCCTCCATCCTCACTCTAATACACAGCACAGACTCTGTACCTATGAAAATCAATCAGCAGTGGAGCTGTGTCATTTGCTGTCAGAAAATAGAATTTTCTTGGCACGAAACCCACAATTCAGGGCAAGTCAGTAATCAGAGAACTACGGACATGTAGCAAGGCTACTAGATTTAAAAATAAATATATCACAGGCTGATGGAATTTGTACACAAAGAAATTCACTCAATGCCCTGAGTGGGTAACCTGTAGCAAAATATGCAAGTGCTGTGATTTTGAGGTGATTTCCATTTATAAATGTTTCCAATTATAAATGTGTGAGGGTTTTTTCTGATAATGGCTCATTTTCTTTGACATTTTCCCATGTGTTTCCTGTCTCAGTGTTTAAATCAAACAACTCCCCAGCCAGTGTTGGAACTGTAAATTTTTGGTCTCTTGGATTGCTACAGTCACTGGAGGAAAGCACAGGTGGCTGTGGCATGGAGCAAAGCAGTGGTACTGCACTGGTGGAGTTTCTATGGTGAGGCTGGAAATATCCCCCAGCAGTTGAGTTTCACCCAGTCCTGCCACACCTCTCACCTGCCCATCTGTCATTTACTTCTCACCTTCCTCACCTGCATGTTCCTTCAGTCTTTCTTCGATGGAAATGTTTGTGATTTACCACTTTTAGCTAATTTGCAGCTCTGTGCTTCACACCTGGCAGCTCATTTTCCATTCCAGCACATGTCCCAGGAGAGCTCAGACTGCAGGCAAAGTTACCCAGGAGTGGAGAACGGGCATTCCTGCCTCTGTGCTGGGTGTGATGTGGTGCCAGCTGCCCTCACAGGTAGTTTGATAGGCCATGTTATGCCTTCTCTTCTTCTGGTAGATTTGGCTGGTGCTCCACAGATTGGCAGGAAAGATGGAAGGACCAGGGATCTTAGGTACAAGCTTCTCCTGTATTCCCAACCTGTCAAGAATTTAATTTCCTCAGGCAGCAACAAAGAAATCCCTTGAAGTTAAGACGGGAATGACTGGGGAAATCTTTCACTGGTTTTGGCACTTCTGTCCTCAAAAAACCTGGAGCTTCCTGCAGGCAAAGCCTATTTGACTACATTTGTTGGAGTGAGGTCTCCTAGGCTGTGTACAGAGAGAATGCCAAGAGTAAATGTTAATATTTCTGCAGTGCTTAGAAAAAGACAGTGCTGCTCTTTCTGAAGGTGCCACACAGAGCACAGTTTGCAGACAAATTAAGTTTGTTGGTTGGATGAATCAAGCTCCAGTGGAAAATTAACAAGTGAAAATGTATTTCCTACAAATTGCTGGGAAGAGTTGATCAATTTACCAAAACGGAAGGAGCAGACAGAGGGCACAGGAGGGGAAAAGCTTTCCAGGGTCACAAATTCTGCTCTGCTGATTCAGGATCTCCCTTAACCTCATTAACAGTTTGAACTAGTGCTAATGATTGTTTTGAACCCTGAGTGAGGCAATGGGAAATCATTTACCAGAAAATGTTAAATGCTGAAATTGCCCCACAGAATAATATTGTATTAGAACATTGATCAGCAGAATTGATCTCAGCATAACTCTTTCCTCTCAACATGGCTGAATACAATGATTACCTCTACTTGAAGCAATGACAGAAAATGCATAAAATCAGTTGCAGACCTCAAAGGATCAACAACCATCAATACTTAGCTGATCCCTGGTGAGTTCTCTCTGGGCTCCAATTCACTTTCTGTGAAGGCAATGAGAAAGACTGAGCCTGAAAACTGTCTTGGTTTGAAAGTCTGGTGCCCGTCAAGCAAGGCGGGAACCTTTGTTTGAATGGAGAACATGACCCCTTTCCCTCTGAATTATTATAACTTTGAAATTACAGGTGTTTCAGGCAAAGCTGTGAGCAAAGGAGTAACAGCTCTTTCCTAGTGTGTATAACAAGGCAAACAAGCAACAAGGAGCAGAACACAAACCCGGCCCCAGCCCCGGGACACTTTCCCCTTGGGTGCAGTTCCAGGCACAGCCACAGGGGGCGCTGCTGGCTCCCGGCCGGGCGGGGCGGGTGCGCGGGGTCCCCCGAGCCTGCAGGGGGCGCTGTGGCGCGGGCCCGGCCGCGTCTCTCCCTCACGCGGTGATGGCGCGAGGGCAGGACGGCGGACGGGGCTGCAGCAGGAACCTCGGAGCGGCGCCTGGGAGGACGGGCACGAGCAGCCCCCAGAGGACAAAGGAAATGTAGCAGAACCTCTGCAGCTGTGGCAGGAACTGCAGGGTGTCCAGCAGGCTGCGTAGCTGGAGCAGTGGCAGAGAAATGGCTGAGCTGGACAGCAGCAGCCCAGCTCCTGACCATGGCCGGGAGAGGCTCCTCTGGAGGCAGAAAGGGCTCAGTGTCCTGGGGTTTCCCCTGAGGCACCTGAGATGGTGAGGGTCTTTTTTTAGTGAGGTAGGGTGTTAATAAGGTTCCAGTGCAACAGCTGCTCCCACAAGGAGCAGACAGCAGGAGATGGAGCCTCACAGTGCTGGTGAATTCTCCCCACAGTGGGGGCAGCCTGTCTCCCCACAGATGCCACAGCAAGAGAGAGTGAGGAGGTACGCCCAGCCATTTCCCTCAGCTCAAAATCTCAAGGTATCTCTGCTCTTCCAAAGAGAAAACCCCTCAGGTAAGAGAGTAGCCAGCTGCACCCTTCTCCCACCTTGGCCATTTCATTAGTTTCTCTTAAATATTGGTTGTTATTGTCTCAGCAACAGACGGGATAAAATTCCATGAGAGAAAGGAACAAAAGGAAAAATCCTAACCCCCAAGAAACTGGTAAGGGATTTGGGAGTGTGACTTACCTTAGAGGGTCAGGATTTCACCAGAAGGAGGAATTTCTCTCTTTGCCCCAAGGTCAAGCCCAGGCTCTGGTGTGTCTTGATTCCTCTGGGGCCGTGGGGCTGAGCAGGAGTCCCTGTGTAGATGTCTCTGACCTTGGTCTGAGGCATGAGATAGTCAGGAGCTGTTTGAATCAGGCATTGTCTTTCTTGCAGGATTTGCCTCTGTGCACTTAACCCCTCCTGCCTTTGCACCCATTCCATTGGCTGGAGCTGAGCTGTGACTTTATCTCCAGACTAGGAGAGTGCTGCCCTTACCCAGCCCTGTAACCCATGCACTTTGCAGGCCAGATGCACTCTAGTGCTCGGAGTCCCTCAGTGCCTTTCCACCATCCCTTTTTGTGCCTTCAACTCCTGCATTTGTTATTAACACAGCCAAAGGTACAACAGAGTTCAGCTTCCTGACCCCAGCTGTGCTCTCTGACATTTGCTGCTATGAGGAGGCTGCTCTGCAGCTCCCTCTCAGACAGCACTAAATGCTGAGTGCTATCTTGCATTCCCTCTCTCCACCAGAGCAGATGAAACCAATGGGGCATCCAAATGCCACAGAGACTCTGTTAAATGTGTGATTCCCCCGACCTCTCCTTTTGCAGGCTCTAAACTTCTCTGTCACTGTCACTATTTTATGGTCAGTGATGCGATGCTATTCCTGTCTCAGGGATGTGCTGCTCCAGCTCAGCTGTTCCTCACAACCAACCAGACCGGGATTCCAGACTGTGCTCCACCAGTCTCAGGGCACACAGAACAAGTGTCAGTCCCTTCCCTACCCTGCCCTTCCTCTGGCACAGTTTATTTCCTTATTCTCTCCTTAGAGTGAGGTTGCAGCATGGACTGAAAGGTTCTCATCAGTGCCAGCTCCTCAAGTGACAGTAAACTGTGAGCATTCCTCCTGAAGGGCCCTTGGAGTCTGAAACACTGAGATCTGGCTGGAATTATTCCAGGACCCCTAAGCTAGTCCATGCCACAAGCCTGGGACACTCAAGAATGTGTCACCTCAGTAGTGATCAGAACCTCAGCTTGCCATTTACCCACTGATAGAAAGGGTAAAAAACTACCATGGAGCTTATGCTTGTTAACAAATCTTCATGTCCCAGCAAATGGATACAGGGATTTACTGATCAATTGTTAGTGATGACAATGACACATGTCAGATTCTGCTCTTGGGAAAAGACAAAATCCTCAAAATGGATCTTCACTGTTCTTTTACTTCAGACCTTCACAAGTCATGTCTGGCCTAATCCCTGAGCTTTGGCTGGGTGTCAGGACTGCGGATAACACACCCCGGAACAGATCAATACCTCACTGAGGCAATGGTCAGAGATCCCCATGGCCCAGACAACAAAAGGACCATTGATTCTGTTCTGATTGCATTGATGCAGAGTGTCTAATTCCAAATCTGCAAAAGAACTGCTGGAATTGCACCTACAGGAAAAGGAGCTGATCTTGTGACCCACTGATGTTATCTGCTCTGCATCAGTCTCATCTTTCTCTTGCTCACATTGATCTCCTCGGGTTTCTGTTTTTTACTGGTGCTTTCATGGGAAGATGAAAAAGAAGGGTTGCCATGCACTGAAACAATAAATTCCTCAAAGCCTGAGCAGGCTTTGAGATGTCTTCATCTTCAGAAGTCGCTAAACCTTGCATGAAAGTGCTTTCCAAGGTGATAAATTAATGGAGGTATCCTGAGCAATGACCACAGAAATAGACGTTAAGCAATGCAAAGAGCCATTATCCCACTTCATTGAAGCAATTATCCAGGAAACCATCAGATCAGCTTGATTCCTGATGGAAAGTCGGTGATTTAGGGAGGAAATCATCCATTCCACAAATAAGCAATAATCTAAGAATGAGGAAAATCTACCTGGATGCATTAGCTGTAGTCATCTTTCTTGTGCTATCAAACCTCCCTTTCTTGAGCACAGGCAAAGAGAATTCAGCCAAAAGCTGACTACAGGCTGATCTAATGAAGCTGATATTGTACACTCAGCACAAGCTGGATCCAGGCCAGTGCATTAAGATGGAAGCACCAGAGAGGCCCTGAGTGAACAGATTCCTAATGGATAAGGAGCGAGAATCTTTTTCATCTTTTTTCATCTACTTTGACCTCTCTGCATTATCTGAAACCACTAGCCATAGGATAACAGCTATTTCACCTGACAAAATCATTCTTTACACTAAAAGTGGTGCAAGGGAACGGAGGAATGGGCTAAAATGGCCAAAATTATTTCAGGGACTCATTTTAAATATTGAAGGAAAAATCACTTTTTCCATTAAATTTCTTCTTTGTTTAGTCCAACAACTATCAAGCATGGGGCAAAGTGGTTAAATAATCCGAAGTTAAAATACAAAGCAACAAAAAGAAAAAAATGCAGGTTTACTGTTGGTTCACGGAAAATAAATTAAATTGATCAGAGTTTGGGCAAGATCAGTGTATAGAGAAGAAAACCTGGCAGAGGTAAGAGAGAAAATGACCTTGTGCCACGTGAGCAGTCCAAATAAACCAGTTCATTCTGTGCAGTTCCAGGCGAGCGCCTGAATTTCTCATAGCAGCATCCATACCTCCATTTAGCAATGTTTTCCATTATCATAATGTATCTACAGTTATTTATGCTTTCTGTCACCTCCTGGCTGCTCTGTGGTCCTGGGCAGGAATCCCACAGAGCCCAGGAAACTCCAGCGTGTACGGAATGCTCCAGCAACAGCTCTCCAGCAGCACAGCTCACAGAGCCTGCTTTCTGTTCTGCTCTGGGTCCTTCACACTTTGTAATTATCCTGCTCTTTCTTCTGGAGATGTTTTGCTTGCCTGGCACGGCCAAGTGGGGCAGTGGCAGATGGAAGTTGCTGGGTCAGTAGTTGTGAACTCCCACAGGTTCTAAGGACCACCACAAATGTTACCACACTCCAGTGCAAGCACAAATTGGGTTGTTTATGACTCTGTCTTTTGTAAAATAAATGCACAGGTTATAGTGTTCTCATTTAGAAAACAAAAATATTTCAAGTTAATCACTCCATACTTGTTCCCCTGGGATAAAACTCTTCCCTGAATGCACCTCAGCCTCTGGGAACGAGGCTGCTTGTGGAGCTCAGTGGTGCCAGCAGTCAGTGGGCGGGTGATGTGATGAGCAGGGTGTCACAGTGGGTGTCACAACAAAGTTAAACCCTGCAACATCATCATTTGGGTCCATACAGAGGAAGGCAGCATCAAGGAAGACAGAGCAACTCTCCACCCCTGCTTTTGTCTGGGATGAACTCCCTGTGGTTCCCTTTAGCTGAAGGAACTCTGCAGTGGAAATATTCTGCACTCTGCTCCACTGAGCTCTTCTCCTCATTGCAATATTCTGGCCACTTCACACCTTTGTGGAGAGGAGACACAGACAAAGCATTTATCATACCTGAATTCTGGGCAACAATTAAAGAATAAGCACTAGTGTTAGAGGAATCCATTTCTCCAGTGCAGGCGTTTGAGGTGTGAAAAGAGTTTAATCTTTCGGTCTATTTCCCTGAGGATTGACCTTACATGTTAAAAAAAGGCCAGTCTGTAATTATAAAGTAAGTGATAAGCATCAAATGGATTGTTACAGAACCCTTTTGTTGCCTTTATTGCATGATAAGGAGCAGTTGCTGTGTAACCTTGAATGTGGGCAAATAACTCATGCTAAACACATTGCGACAAAGATGGCATTTTGGCAGGGCTTTGATGTAGGTCATTTTATTACCAGGCTGAATCAAACTACAAACTGATGTCAAACTCATGCCAAGAATGCTAATAATACACTGATCAATGAGGTGCTGGATTGCTCAAGTGAAGTGGTCGAGGGAAAATGCAGATATAAAAAGTCTGGAATTCCAAAGGTTGAAGTGCTTGGACTATTACTAATGGGAGGAATTATATTCCTTGCATTAGGACAAGTTTTCTTTACTCTGGGGGCCTTTAGCTGAGTGTTGAACAGGACAGTGTCAGAAAGAATATACTTATCTTTATTTTTCTTGACCTTTATGTGCAAGTAATTTTTATAGTTCCATTAACTAGTAAGATCATTTGCAAACCACTGTACAAAGTGTATTATGAAGAATGCCTTGGGGACCATTGTATCCTATTATATTGAATGTTAATAGAATGAAAAATTAATTTAAACTCTAAAGACTTGAGCAAGGCAAGACTTCCCTTTTATAGGAGAAATTCAAAATTTTATTTGCTATGGTAAAACTTTAGAGCTGTACCCTAATATGACCTTTATAAGGCTGGTTTGAATCAGTCAGTGCAGGAGTCTGATTGTTTGCCACTTTAAGTACAATTACTTCTGTCAAATCTTCTCTGTTTAAAAAGGGGGGTTTTCTGTCACCCCCACATTTGGGATTAGTCACTAGTGAGCTCTGAGCTCACAGCTACTTGTTTAGCAATTAATCAACCAGAGAGGAGAGAAACCACAGTTCCAAGAAGCATCTTCACATTACTTGAATCTTTAATTGCTCATTAACATTGTCATCTTCAGCGATGTGGGACTTTTGAACACCTGAAAACAAGGATACAGTTCTTTATAGTACATTTTTTATTATTTTTCATGTGACTGAGTGCTTTAGAATGAGTTCTCTCTTGAGTCTTGCTGCTAAGTCTCACATTGCACTCTTCCCACAGGACTGCAGCTAGACAAGTGATTAAGGAAACTTTATTGCTTAATTAGTTACTATTATTTCATATTTATGTTAACACAGTTGAGGTGTGATAAATTTGTGTGGAAATCAACTAAATATAGAGCAGTAATGTGCATGAGTTTTGCTATTTGGAAGAGTAAAGAACCAGTCCCCCATCAACCTTCTTGCTCACAATGTTTGCCTTGAGGTGAGAACGTGACCCACTTAAAAGCATAAAAAATGCTACACCTTTTACATGTTACAGTGATTTATTATTGCAAATGTCTATACAGGCAGCTGTCTGTGCAGCAAAATCTCAGTTTTGACTTCCACATCTCTTACCAGGATGTCATATCAATGAGAAATGTACTCTCAGCTGAAGCTGTGCAGGGCAGAATTCCCAAGGTATCCCTATCCCAGCATATCCTGTATCTATTAGCACACTGTAGTTTGAGTAAAAACCTGTGAGTTTGTGACTATTCTATATGTGAACTTCTCCTTGTTCTGGACAACCAGCTATTTTCAAATGGTTGCATGAAAGTGTGTGTATTTTTATTGGAAAATCCTGTTTGTCTAATATCCTGTGCTGAATTTCATCCTACGGCTGTAGAGTAGGATGCTTCACTGTCTCCAGAAAGCCTAAGTCGAGTAAAATAAATGCACAAAAGATTAGGACAATTAGTGACTAGAGATTAGCTATGAATATTTCATGCCCACTGCAATACTGTCTAAACACAAGATATGGAATAAGAATAAATTGCATTTTTGACATGCAGCAAACGTAGAAAGGAAATGATTAATTTAGAAAGATCTTGCCATCGTTTTAACGAGGCAGTGTTCTAATCACTGGTCACGTGGGATCTGCTGGATAAGGAGCAGGAAAGTTTGTCCCACAGGATTATTCTAAGTTCACCTGCATTTTCAAGTTGGATTTAAATATTTTGTGAGCAGCTCAGTGGGTTTGGTCTGCAATGACCCAACCACAGAAGAGGCAGCAAAATGTTTCCATGAGCTTTGGTGGCAGCCTGGGTGTGGGTTCACAGTGGGATCCAACCAGAATGTCAGATGTTGCAGGAGTCATTCAGAGCTACAAGGCAGTGGTGGAGAACTTTTGGCACAGGAGATATCTGGGAACTGAAAGGGTTCCAGCTTTCATTTCACCTGCAGATCAGGGAAACTTCCAGGAGCTTTGTTGGCCAATTTCAAAGGAATTGGATGGTTCAGCTCCATTTTCACTACAGCAACCCAAAACTACTTCCCCAACCAGCTTTGCCAGCCTTGGTTTAAAAAGGAAGGAATTATCTTTGTCTCAGGATAAGTCTTTTATACTCCAGCTTCAGGCAGTTCTTGGTTAAGTAAACTCAATACCCACATTTCCTCTCAGATATAAAAACACAGGCTATACAACCATAGGTTATATATGATCTAAACCATGTATTTTGTACATGTGTACATACAGTTTAATACAGTGACCTCATTGCCACTGCTTCATATTTATTAATAACTCATCCATGTTGGTCTAGATGGAAAGGATGGGTTCCAACTTAACCATCCAACTTGAATCTCTGACACACAGAGTTTTTGGCAGTGTCCTAAGTGGTAAAATAGAAACAAGGTAGTGAGCAACAAAGTTCAGTCTTTGAAGCAGTTATTTAGTGTCTCCAGGTTCTTTAGTATGTGATGGGCACACACTGGAAACTGTCAGACACTGAACCAGCTCAGGAAAAGAGAATCCTAAAAACTACGAGCTGTTCCTCAGTCAACCTGTTTGTCTTGGTTTGAACTTGAGGATACTGAACTTCCAATATTCCACCAGTGAGACAGAGAACTGCAGTTATGGAAAACTGGCTGACCTTGAAAAGACACAAATGCACTTACAACCACTGCATCATGGAGTAAAATTATTTATTTTCCTAGAGATGTTTTTAACAAATCTATTTTGGATCTTAATAAACTTTCAAGACTGAGCTCCATTTTGTCTTATGGGCAGTTGCAATTTGAGTGTGATATAAGAAGCTGCTGTTCTGTAATATAATAATAAATAAATGTCAGTTTGGTAAAAACTTTATTACAAAGCAAAATTGCTAACCAAAGGAATTTCTGGTGTGCAAGTTTTTCATTACAGGGCTGAGGTGACAAATGAATTTATTGCTGTCAAGAGACCTATATTTTATTTTGGTCACTTAGCAATAATTAACTCTTGCGAGTAATTATTTTTTTGGTGCATTTGCTTTGTTTAATATTTTTAAACCAAATATTGCTCTCTAAGGCATTGTTTAGGGTATCTTTAGCAACCACTTAATATGTTTACAATGCTGTGTGTTGTTTCCTCTCAACAGCACTGTGCACAGAGGAGTGTGTGCATGGAAGATGTGTCTCTCCTGACACGTGTCACTGTGAACCAGGCTGGGGAGGGACTGATTGCTCAAGTGGTGAGTAAAGATACCAAAATATGATAAAAATATATGTTGCTGTTAAAAACCAGGCCTTATAAAGCAGTGGCCTTAGAACTTGGATGCTTTGAATGGAAAAGTGAGGGTTGTCTGCTGGTTATTTTGTAAGAATTCATACTGGGTTGGAACAAAATGACCTTTAAGGTCCTTTCTAACCCCAACCATTCTGTGGTTCTATGAATACATGAGAATACTCTTTCCTAGGATAATGACATTGGACTTTTTTGGTTGTGTTTTGCAAAGAAATGTGAAATGAAGTGGAGGATGCTGTTAATGCTTTTGGTCCTGTTATTAGGATACCAGTACAGATAACAGAACTCTATAAAGAATTTTTTCTCTCAAATCTTTCATACAGCACATTCTTCATGAAATACTCTGTGGAGTGTTGGAGCTGTTTGGAAAGCACTCTCTCCAGATAGAATTCTTGTCCTGTTCGAGCCAGTGGGAGTTTTGCCATTGACTTTTCAGGCAGCCCAGATTCTCTCCTCTGATTTACAATCCATTCCTTAAATCCATACTGCCGAAGTTAGGGAAATGGGAGTTGGGAGTTCTGCACCTTTTGCTAGGGAATTAATCCACACTTGAGGCTTTCAATTCTTTCAGCTGGCAAGGCTGTGTTTGTTAAACTCTCCTAATTGGGAACGGTGAGTTTAAGTGGTTGGCTCATGCTGGAATGGAACAGGCAGCACAAACATCTGAGGGTGATGTAACACAGGCCTGAGACATTATTGACAGAACAGGAATAAGCTTGTTAAATGGAGTCAATTTGTGCATCAGGCAAGTAAATAAAGCTGCATGGGGAGAGATGCTGTGAAGTGAAACTGAATGGACGTTTCCTTTTGTGTTGGCTTCCTCCCTTTCTCCCAAATTGATTGGGATCTTAGGAAAGAAGCATCATTACCAGTCAAGAAGGTATCAGAGAAGGGATCTATAGAGGGAGGAGTTAGGAGGGAATGGGAGGTGAATGTGCCTGAGGGTGAACACAACCAGAGGCTGAAGGCAGCAGGGCAGATTCCTGCATGGCTTCCTGGGGTTTTGTCTGCAGCTCTGCTGGATAACCTGTGACTCCAGCAGGAAATGCAATAGGAGGGGAGCAGGGAGGAAGGACTTTAATCCAGAGGGGATGTGGATGCTCCAGCCCTGGCAGTGTTTAAGGCCAGGTTTGACAGAGCCTGAGTAACCTGGTGTGGGGGTGGCATCCCCCTGTCCATGGCAGGGGTTGGGATGAGATGATCAGAGAGGTCCCTCCAACCCAAACCATTACATGATTACATGGATTACATGATTACAAGGATGGAAACAAAGGCCATTCTATGGGTTTGAAGAAACATTTTGGGATTACCTGGAATGCAAATAAGGGAAATATTGGGCATCATGACATATTGAATATCTATCTTTAAAAATATTTTTAAAAATAAAAATAATACCATCAATTTTGAGATACTGTATAGATTCTCAGGAACTCATGTAATGTTTTGATTACTCTTAGTACTAGATTTAGTTTAACCTACCAGTGAGTATTTGTACAATGCATGTGCACTAACAGAAGTTAATAATAATAATAAAAAAGACTATGACAATAAGGACATGCAGATATAGATTATACACTTATACACATGTGCACTCACAGAGTAAAAAGCACTTCATTCTGTGTAAAAATGGCCAGGAAAGGATAAGATGTCAAAGTACAGAATGGTCTTCTGGACTAAAACTACCCAGTGACTCTTATTAAATTGCTCTAATCTTGCAAGTGGAGATAAAAGAAAAAGAAGGTTTTTTCTATATTGAATATTTAGCTTTTTAAAGTAATTAGGAATATTAAAGCACTGACAATGATTGAGATAGAAACATTATTCATAACTTTTATTTCCGCACTGGGCAGGGATCCAGTATATTTCATTTATGAGGTTTCAGCGGTGGAAAGAGAAGTGTTAGCCAATTCCTAAATTAAATATGCCCTGTTAACTTTTATAAATGATAGCCCAGGATTAGCTTCAAATTTTAAGCTTTCATTTTATTAATATAATTAGTGTGTTTGCTGGCCTATAGTGCCCATTGTCTTTCATTGCACTTGTTATGTGTTGGGTAACACGTGTTCCTGTCCCAAGGTCTGATCCCACAAGTGGAATGCTCCTAGGAGAGAAAGTCAGTTTTACTGCACCTGAGAGCTGCTCACCTTTGTGCTTCACACTTGAGACCTGGGTGACTGGACTCTCCATTGTTAGGAGACTTTGTTTAAATTCAAAGGCTTAAAGGAACAGATTTCAGCTGAATACAGCACACTGTTACTCCCAGTATTTCCAAGAAAGGGGGAATCTGGAAGCTTTGCCTAACTGAGGTTAACCAGGTTTTTCTGATACATGATCCATATGTTAAATCACATTTTACTGTTATCCAGTTATAATGTGGAAAACAATTTTCACTTCTACTGGAATAATGTGTCACCTGTACCTGCTTTCTTTGTGTTCCCTCATGATTATTGGGTAACCAGTGAAGTGTTTGCAGAGACAAAGGCTGTTTGGGATGTTCCTGCAGGGTGTGCTCGGGAGAAACTGAGGCTGGTGCTGGATGGTGCCATCCCAAAGCCGTGGGGCTCCAGAACTTCCCCACACATTCCTCAGGACCAGGGATTTGATGCAGTCACAGGCATATTGCTTTTCATGTTGGCTGTTTGAAGGGCTTTCCCTGAGAGAGGGATCACCAGCCAAAACACTCCCTTTAAATTGAGCAAAGCTCCCAGGAGCTGGAATGGTTTCCTGAATGATCTCTCCTGAAAGCACCGCTGAGAAGTGGAGCCTCCCTGACACTGGGGGTCGTGTGTTGTCATTTACTCAGGGAAGATCTAAAGGTGCTCACTCTTTTGGAGATACAATTTCAACAGCCTGCTGACACAGCCATTATAACTTTCTAAAAGTTATTTCTAACTTTCATTTGATTTGATGGGTGAAAATCAACCACAAGCAAAGCTCCAGCACAAGGTCCAAGTGTCACTTCAGAACCAGAAGTCAGATCCAACTATTCTTCTTTTTTGGTGTGCCTATGCCTGGAGAGGGTCTGAATTCTGACACTGAGCCCCAATTTCCCATGGAGAGGCAAAGTTCTGGTGTAAAATGCAGTTCCCCAGCATTACCATTCTCCCGTGGCTAAAATATTCTCAATTAAATGTGTTGAATAGTTACAGCTACAGCCTGTAGTCATGCAAACAATTTAATCATCTTGCTCAGACTTGGTTTCATGCTCTCCTAGAACCCAGCCTGTAAGACAACAGTTACAAAACTTGCTTTTCAGTGCAGCTTTCCAGTGACTTATCATGGTACATGTTAGAGTTCATCTGTTGTCAAGGTTAAAATAACTTCAGATGAATTGCTAAACAATTATAAAAAACCCCAGTGCCATATTCAGCTCTGCATGTCTCTGTACCTGTGTTTTACTGCATGCTGCTGTGCATCTGTCCATGCCCACAGGCCTAGCCTTGATTTCATGCTATAAAGCTGCAATATATTAAGGCTTGATTACCATAACAATAAAAGGAGAAGTAATGAGGTATTAACTAAAGAAGCTCTTGAACAAAATGTTTTCAGCATTTTAATGATGCTAAAATTTAAAAGGAAAATACTTTTAAAAAACCACTGCATACCTTTCCCATCCCTTTTAACTTATTTTATTGGATCATGCCTGTTTTGTCCATGCAATCTGGACTGTTGGTTTTTAAAATACAAAGCAAGATTGCAAATGCTCTGTGTGAACTTACCTGCTCACCTTTCCAATTATTTCAAAGCAATTAGCTTCAAACAGTATGATATACTGGCTTGAAGTTCTGGTGGGGATATAATTGCCTGTTGGTGGTTACCTGGCCTCTTCTGGGTCTTGCTCACAGCCATCTGTATTTACAGGCCCTTAGGCCTCCATCCAGCTGAGAATTTAAGCTTATCCTTTCACAAATAGGACTTTTCATCTGCCTTAAGTATTTAGATAGTTGTTGAGTTAGTTTTGAAGAAACAGCTAACAAAACTTCAGTGAAATCTATACAAAGGTCTCATTGTAATCATCACGACTGTGAGGAATAAAGGGATCTTTCTTTCAGGATATTAATCAGGTAATTTTATTGAAGGCCATTTTGACTCTCATGAGCATTATTTATTGTGAGGAAGGTCACAGAAATCTTTCTGGTTAAGAGGGCATTCTCAAAAAAGGGGCAACAGGTGGGAAAAAGAAAGTTCAGGGCAAGAACCCTGAATTAAAAGCAAAAATCTTCCAAAACTGTGTGTGCCAGGTTGAGAAATGTCCACGTAAACAAACACAGAGGTTGCAGTGAAAAAATAAAGCGGTTTTCAAAGTGTTTGATTTGTTATTAGTTTTAAGAGAAAACACAGTATTTGCCCAAAGTGTAGCTAAAGAGATATTGACATAATAACACCAAACCATCTTTCTTGCTGTGTCACCTGGGGGAGAGAGATTCCAGTGCTGCTGTCTGGCATAGCCTGATCCACAACATATACATATGGAGAACAGAGTTTTCCTTGGAAAGGATGTTTTGTACAAGCTGTCATTAGGAACAAGAACCTATTTCATCTTTATCTCTTTGTCAAAAATAGCCAAGGTCATAACAACAGGCTGTTGTAACATCACAGCAAGATCACTTTTAAGGGTACAGCCCTGGAGCAGCTGGAGTGCCTCAGTCCTGAGACTCGTGATGAATGGGAACAGCAGATCCTGTGCTAAATCTGAACAGGGTTGTTTGACAAGCCATGCAAAGCAACAGCAGAACTCTCAGGAGAAAAATGAAGTGTTTTAAAGTGAGGCTGTGGTGGTTTGCAGGCTTGATTTTGGCATTCATGTTCTCCAACTGCTTTGAACTATTTCTGAAGAGGAAATGAAGTTCAAAGGAAGGATCCCTGGTTCATGAATTCAGACTCAAAATTCATGTGGGAGGCTGATCTGCCAGAATCATTAGCTGATTTTTCATCCTCAGATTTTTAGGATAGGATTGACCAGGAAACCACCAGAGTCCACCAAAGAGGGGCAAAGGTGCAAGACCACAGCTCTTCTAAGCTGTGAGTGGGCTACTGCTCAGATCCAGAGCCTGCCCCTACAGGTAAGCTGTCCATGCCTCTTGTCTGGGAATTTGTCACTGTGGGGTTTGTACCTCAGTGACTGCTGTATCCAAGTGCCAGAGGAGGTCACAGAACCAGGTACAGTGTTCCTGTTTCCACCACAGCCCAAGTGTTTCGTTTGCCATTCCAGCTGCTGGGCTTAGAGGCAGTTTCTAAAGATCTGTTTGAAGTTGTTAAACTGCAATTGGGATCCAGTCTTAATGATTATTTAGCTGAAATGGGATTTCATATCCATAGCATGTGGACTTCAAAGTTTTAACACACTTTTCATTTAAGCCAGGCTCAAATTACAGCTTAATTTTGATGTGATTTGCAGAGTCAGTGACAACTGCATCATGCAAAGAGATGCAAATGTACAAAATCAAACTCCAGTGAGGCTCCTACGAGGATCTTTCCATAGCAATTACAGAGTGGAATTGATTTCTGTCTCTCAGTTCTAACAATTTACTCTTCCTTAAACTTAAAAAACACCCATCTCCCTTCAATCACCGCTGAACTGGTGTAATCAGGTAAACAGCTTGTGTTTAATTTTTGCCTCTGCTGGATGTTGGGCCCACGCACCAGGGCTCAGGCCCTGGGTTTTGTCTGTTCCCAGGCTCTGTGGCAGCAGCTCTTCCCCGGCCCAGCCCACGCAGGACAGCCTGTGAACAGGGAAGGAGATGTAAACACAAGCTGCTGTGCAGTGCCGTTGGTGGCACAGCAGCATGTCCTGCATGTATTTTTACACAGATAATTTGGCTGCTTTAAACCGGGCTAATCCATCCCTTTTCATTCAGTGGGAATATTTTGTCTCTTGCTGAAGCTGTTGATATCTGCCCAGACTTTTGTGGCAGTTTCTCCTCACTTTGTGAGGGATGTGTATCCTGTATCCTCTCAGCTTCCATGAATTAACCACTTGGGAGATGCTGCAAGCTTATGGAAAGTACTGGAGTCATATGAGCCTGGGCTTCTCCCACAGTAACAGGGCTGGGCAGAGGGCAAGGGTTGATTCTGGAAAAGGAAAAGTAGATCCAAGATTTACTCTGGGAAGGAACTGCTTTCTGTACTTCCGTGTGATTCATTGGTGATGAATAGATCAGCTGCCAGTTGTTCTAAGTCTTGTACTAAAGTGAGTGAAAAATAGTAATTCAGCACCCTGTGTCCTTTTACTTTTCACCTTCATCTTCCCTGTCAGAGTCTGGGAGAGTTCTTCCTTCCCTAAATCAGCTGGTTGTGTCTAAAGCCAAGGTAGTGACAGATCATTTCCCCAGCACTCCCAGCCCTCCTCTGAGACTCTGTCTTTTGGATGATTTGAAGAGTCAATTGAGCTGACCTGACTCTGTCTGCTCCAGTCCCTGGAGTTCTGTCTTCCAGCTCGTGCCTTGCTCTCAAGGCTTGATCCAGCCTTGTACTTCATACATATGAATAGTCCTTTTAAAGTCAATAAGGAACAATTTTAACTTCTTTAAGTTAGATAAATGCTTAAGCCATTACCTGAATGGGAACTCGTGGGATGAGGTGGAAATCAGGTTGGTGAGGATCTCTTATGGGGGCCAATAGTTTCTGAGTGTCATCCAGGATGAGCAAGGGCAAGGACATTGCTTGGGTCCCACAGCTGACAAATGGGAGGTGAGGGACAGGTAAGTCCCAGTGCCCACCTGGGCACAGGCCCTGGTGAGCTGTCCTTGGTTAGGATGGAAATTCTGTGTTCCATGGAGCTGAACTGCAAATCTTTATGCTGGGTATCTCTGCAAAACCACTTTGAATCCAACACTGAATTCCTGCTGAAAACCAAAAAGGGAAGCTGTGAGCAAATCCTATTGTGCACAGCCTTACTGATTGCCTGTCAGTAGGGCAGTATGTCAGGGACTGGTCTTCCAAGAGGGAGTGAGAAAAGGCATTTAGGTTTTGGAGCACAGCTGGGTGGGAAGCTTTGGGAGCAGGCAGGGTTATCCAGGGAGGTTGTGTCCCAGAGCATCCAACAGTGCTGCTGAGGTGTTTGTAACAGTGACAGGGAAGGCCTCCCAAAGCACAGCCCCTCTGAACCTGGAGCACAGCTGAGCTGTGTGGCTGCTCTCTGATCTGGGGAATGGCTTGATGATTGACTAAAACTTTAAATTTTCAGGGTAACTTTCAGCAAATGAAACCATGGTTACAGCACTGAATGGGCTAAACGCATTCCCGTGCAGGTTGATGTGGTTATGCAAGAGGGAATTTGGCTCCCATACATCTTTCCTTGGCTGCCAAACTGGTGAGAGCAGAGCAGACTTCACAGAGAGGCAGCGTATGTGTGACGAGTTGTTAGTTTTATTAATTTGACTGAGGTTTTTCTCACTTTAGACAGAGTAATAGCTATAAAAGAAAGAACCTACTAAAATATCCTCTTTAATGAACTGAATTGCTAATGCTGAATTTCATTGCTGGAGCATCTTACAATAATGTGGCTTTAAATGTGCACTACACAAATGAACAGACTTTAGATCAATTTAAAAGTGCCATTGGTATAATTTTATGGCCTGGTCACTAAGAACTGTCACTTGAAGAAAAGAGCAAAATTTCCTTCCGCAAAGCGTAGGCAAAAATCTCAGCTGTGGACACCCACTCAAAAGTATTCCTGGGGTTTTTGCTTGCTAAAAAATACACACAAAAAAAATCAGTGGTCCTTGGGAAAGCTTCTAAACCACTTTTCCCAGTGTTAGACATGGTGAAGGATTCCAAGGCATGCTGGAGGGGGCAGAGCTCTGCTCACTGTCCAACACTAAGGTATCAGAAAATCCCTCAGGAGCTCTTTCAGGCACCTGAAGCTTGAGATGCCTCAGGCCTGTTCTGACTTTTTCTGGGTTATAAATTACTGTCCCCAAAAACAAGTGGTACAACTGGGAAAGGCCCTACTGCTCCATCCCATGCTCTTAGGTTTTTTTAAACAAAGCAGTTCTTCTTAGTTAAAATACTATTTTCTGGGCAGCCTTTAAGGATTGAAATCAAAAAGGGAAAGCAAAGGTTTCATTCAAAAGTTAGACTTGATATTTACCTGGAGCCTCCAGCAGCTCAAATTGGCTAGAAAATGGCAGATATTCATCACACAGTGTTAGACACCAGCTTGCCTGTGTGTGGATACCCGAGAGCCGAGGCACAGCCAGTAAATCATTCCAGGAGCACCAGGGAGTGTGCCCAGGCATGGGAGGCAGGCACATGAACACACAGCTTTCCCTGCTACTGAGGGTTTCTTTGTTTAGGCTGAAATTTGAGGGTCTACATACCAAGCTACCGAAACACTTTATTTCAGGAAACAGCAGCTGGGTGTATTTCAGCTGCTCTTTGGCTGCTGCACTGAGGACTCCCCGTCGTCCATGTCCCCTCCCACTGACCTGGTGTTCATCGTGGGCAGTGCCTGCTCCAAGGGAAAGTGTTACATGCTGAGATTTGTCCTCAGGCTTCACCCTAATTTTGTGTGAACTTCGCTCAGCCTCCACAGGGCGGGAAGTCCTCATTTATCCTTGATTTCAGTGGGAGTGGAGTATATTTATCGTCTGGATTGACTGGGCCCATGTTGGAGCTGAAAAGGGACGACGGTGGTGGGCTGGGAAGAGCTCAGCCACAGTTAATATCTGTGCTAAAGAGGAGGGAGGCTCTAATGTGCAGCTGGCCTCAGTATCTTGGGTGGGTTGCATTTAAAATACAGCCTGGAGGCAGCTTTGCTAACTTTAGAGATGTGTGATGATCAGATCTGCAGGAGACTACGCAGAAGTGATGCAACACAGTTTAAAGTGAGGGTGATGGGAGTGATAGCACCGAGCCCCTCCATCACCCAGTGGGGACATGGCAGCAGAATGGATTATTCTGCTATTTATTGGTTTGAAAGTTCTTTCCATGTCAATAAAACATCTGTGTAGGAATAAGAGACCTCTTTTTAGAGATGTACCTGCCATTGTACAGGTTGACGCTCTGGAGTTTCTCTTTAGCCTTAAAATCACTTGTATTGCTGGTAGCATCTCCATGCAGGAGGAGGCCATGGTGATCTTAAATCGCTCTGTGTAAAATGAGAACATTTCAGGGAGTTTTCTTTGTTTTACCTAGTGTTTGTGCTGTTGTGAGTTTGGTAGCAAGGTTCTGAAGTGAAATATTTTCAGAAGTTTCTCTGAGAAATCCTGCTCTCCTAAATTGCACTCAGGAAAATCCCTCTTAAACCCCTCAAATAATACTCTGACACTTATTTGTAGTCCTTACAAAACCCTGAAAAAGTGTTTGCCATAGGAGCAGATACCTCGCGTCCCCAATGAAATGAGTATTTGTTGACACCTTGTCTGCCTTGGTGTTGGAGAGAGAAATAATGAGCTAGCAGAGCACTTTAACAAGTGCAAACGAGGCTGCAAAGGCAGGGCTGGCAGATCAGAGCCCTGGCAGGTGAGCGTTTTGTTCTCCCCGCTAATCCAGCTCGGGCAGGGAGAGGAGCAGGCCCGCAGCTCTCCAGAAGGAAAACCATGGAAGATGAGGGAATGTGTCGTGACCTAAGGAAATAAATGAGCAGATGGTGTGCCAGCATCATACCTGACACTCCAGAGGAGGTGGTTGGAGCATAACCACCGGCTGCAAACAGAGTTGTGAACAGAGCCCAAAGCCAAAAAAAGCAGGGGAAGGTGATATGCATGGAAGCATGGAATAAAATAGCAGGGCAAAATAAAGATTGAGACGTGGCAGAGAAGGAATTTGGGGGAAAAGTTGGGAAAATAATCAAGGTGAGACAACAAGCAGAAGCAGGTGGGGATAGGAAATGAGGTCAGTGTGCAAATAACTGACTTGAGACAATACATAGCTGAATTTGGATGTTTTACAAATGAACACTGTGAGGCACCTACAATTTCAACCTGGTATTATTATTGTTGTTCTTATCTCAACCAGTGGGGTTTATCCTTTTCCAATTCTCCTCCCCATCCCACTGGTGAGCAGAGTGAGCAAAGGCTCTGTGGGACTTTGTTGCCATCTGAGCTTAAACCAGGACAAAAATCTGAACCAGGTGATATCCAGACAGCAGAAGGATTTAGAGATGAAGTGCTCAGGTTTAAGTGGCATTTGTCTTTTTTTGGTGCTGGCAAAGAAACCTGTTGAAGTGTTTATGAAGGGATGTAAACATGTTTTACAGCATTATGGCTTCAATAAACACTATGTAATGTTTAAACACAATGTATTGAAGTGGGATGCTGGAAGTTATAGCGCATTCAACTGCCAAAAATGCCTTTTCTTGGCCTGGAAGGATCATGCAAGCAAAGAAAGTGCAGTTTTCAATAGACAGGGTTGTTTTCAGGATTTTGTCAGGGTTGCTGACAAAAGCAGAGGTGAAATACCAGGAATTTTGCACATTAGGGAAAATTTATACAGTCAAAAGTTCACTTGTATTTCTGTACTCGTGAAAATACTTTACACCTTTAGTCTTGACCTTCCTTACACCATTTGATTGCCTTAAATGTGTGCTACATAACAAGCACATCTTCCAGTCATTTCCTTACAGCTCCTAAAGACCTGATTCAGTGCAGAAAAACTGCAGGGTTTTATTTATTAAACACACCTGTGTTAGCCCAGCAGAATATCTGGATGTTTGGAAGTGAAAATAAGAGTTCTAAAGACATCAGTCTTGTCCAAGAAAGCCCAGTGAAGGCCATTTGTCAGGGAAGCTGGGAAGAGACCCAAGTGTCACAGACATGGGTGTCACTGTCTTTGTAATGGCAAGAACTCATGAAATATGATCAGTGACCTAAAAGATGAGTAAAGCCAGAGAATAACAATGCACGATGAGTTTCTGGGTTGTGCAGGGAAATCAAAAGGGACCTACTGCTACACAGAGACTTCTGCTTAAAGAACTACAGGGGAGAAAGGTGGAAGAGGGAAAGAAAGCCTGTGAGAAGGGTTCCCATCCACAACTACTTTGTAGCAGGAGGTTTTATCCACTTTCATGGCTTTGGGGTGTGCCAGAAGGATTTAGGCCCCATTAGGAATAATAGTAAATGCCAGATGGAAATGATGTGTGTATTGTTACTGAGATTATTTTATAGCAGGAAGAGCTTTATGGGCATCAACCAGAAAAAGAGAGAGATAAAACACTCATTCTTTGATCTTGGAGGGTGGTCATTCAACATGAAAAGTCTCTGCTGTTCATCATTTTCATTTTCAGCAGCTTCTCTGCCTATCACACAGTGCCTGCTCATGTGAAGAGCAGAGGCTGCCAGGTTTTATAACCCTGACCAGGATGCTTAAAAATATGTGCATCAAATTCAGAGTAGAGGGTGAAATTAGCCAGCCAAACTCAAATTTTAACAGGAAGCAGCTAAAAAATGGAACAGCAGACACTTGGGGTGGTTTAGAGGTAAGGGTTTCTCAACCTTCCCACTGCCTGCTTGAATCTCACCTTTCTGAACCCCATGTACAGAGCTGCAGTGTCCTAATTATGCAGCTCCGTGAGTAAATCATAAAAATTGATTACAGGAGAGTTTTTAGCTAAGGTCCCAAATCTGATGCCCTCTCTGACTTATCTACATTGCAGTGATAATTTCCTAAATAAAGATCAAATCCTGGGAACAAAGTGCAGAAGGAGGCAGGTTTGCAGGAAGATATGAGGATTCATATGGAAGATCAATTGTTCCATAGAGATTGCACACTTTGCTGCTAGGGTGGGAGATAGAGAGATACAGCTGGAAGTTTGAGGAATTCTTGAGAATCCAGAATAACCTTTGCTTCATCATCTCCTTTAGCCTGTCTCTTAGTGCTTCCCAATTACATGGCATCCCATTCAGTTGGGAGAGCAATAAGAAAGTACATGCATTTCTGCAAATATTAGCTCTTTCTTCTAGGACAAATTCCAGCTGGAATTCCCCAGATTCCAGTTTAGGAATTCCAGTAGAGCACGGTACCTCTCCCTTGCAGACTTGGTGGGGCTATGGGCCATAGCAGCTGCAGGACAAAGCCCAGTGAATTTGTTTTGTACATCAGGTGAAGGATTCCTTGTGTCAGAGCTTATTCAGAAATCCTTTGGGAAGAGGCTGTTGTTATTTAGCCCATTCTTGGAATCTGCTGGTGGCAGCCCAGGGAACCACCCCTCCATGACACTGGTCAGGGTCTCACCACCCTTCATCCTCAGCTTCTGCCTCCAGGGCTCTTCAGAGTGCTCAGGTTCACAGCTTAGAGCTCAATCAAATGCAAGAAGTGCCATTTAGCCATTAAAAAACTCCTCTGCTGTGAGGGTGCTTAAAGACTGGAATAGGCTGCTCAAAGAGATTATGGAGCCTGTCCTTGGAGATATTCAAAACTCAACTTGATACAGTCCTTGACAACTTGGACTAGATGATCTCCAGGGGTCCTTCCTACCTCACCTGTTCTACAGTTCTATGAATTATTTTATTCCTGTAAGTTTAGTGATCTCTGAATCAGAGCAGGAGGCTTAGTGGATTGCTGGATGTGGTGGAAAACATAAAATATCTAAGCAGCAGGTCGGAGCATTCCGAAAGCCCCTGGGAATCTCCTGCGTCTGAGAGTAGAACTCTATTATGGTGAGCCTGTCCAAAGAATTATGTGATTATTCTCACTCCAAAATCCTGAAATGCCATGGAAATTCTTATGACAGGATGTATTTTCATCAGCAAATTCAGCAGTACTAGAATTCCTTGCTCATATTCAGGAATTCAGGCTCTGTTCCCAACTCTGTTTCTGGACTGCTGCATCATTCTGAACACGTCCTTTCCCGCTGTATTTCATTTTCTGGTTTATGGAATGGTGAGCCTGACCATATTTGGGTGGAATACTGGAGTTTCTAGATGAAGACTGCTACAGAAGAAATAGATGTTTCTCCTCAAATGACTGAGATCCTTTGTTGTGTAGTGTGTGGTGGATGCATGTGTTCTATCTGCCAGCAAGAAATGACATTAATGAATTACTCTGACATGCAGTCATGACGTTGCAGTCAGTATCTGAGATGTCCAGATGTTGGTTGTTCTTCCAGGATGCAACATGTTGGAATGCATTAGGAGGTGCATGTCTGCTCTGTGGATGACTATGACAAATTGAGGCACAGCCAAGGCGTTAAGTTGCTCCCAGGCATCTTTCACGCTTCATCCATTCCATGAGTGATAGATGGTATTAAACCTCTCCCCTTCCTTTTTTTCTGGGAAAAAAACCACATTGTGGATAATGGAATGGAAATCATCAGTGCTAATATTTATCCCAACTTTGTTTTGTATCTGCAAGATCAATGTTTTTTTAATTCACTTTTCATTCTCTTTTGCTTCATTTGCTTTGTTGTTGTAGAGGACATGGTGCATCTCGGGATCACATTTGGAGTGCAGTTTTATTAATACAGAACTAGACAAGTGGAATTGTTCTGGGTCTGTAGAAATGATAACAGAAACTCAGCCACTGTCAGGTGTTTAAAGTCAATATTTAACATTTCTGAGTGCTTTCTTTATAGCAGGTACAGCTTCTCTCACCTGAAATTCCTTCTAGGCTGACTAGAGAAGGAGACTCAGGTAAACTCCTCCTGTGACCTTTGGGGGTTGGATATCCCAGGAAGGGTCTGTTAATCCTGAGCAGGTGTGAAAGGGAGAACATGGACAGGAGGAACATCAGTATTGAGGAATGAAACTGCAGGGAATTCTCTGGCTTGGGCTGCTATTGCCATAACAGGAGAGCAGGGAAACACAACCCAGACCTCTCTGTAGAGAAACATTATGCTCCACTGAGTAAACTAAAATGTACATCTCCATTCTGGTTCTCAGGATCTTTGCAAATGCCATTTCATCTGCATTTTGGAAATCCCAGTAATGGGACTGGGACCAGTGTGCTGCCAAACAAGGAGGCTGCTTCCCCTCCATGTTACATGGTTCTTCTAATATTTTGTTTTCTAATGCAGATCAAAATCCAAATTATCATTTTTCTGTAAGTCTTTCACATGTTAAAACCCAGCAGTAAGAGTAGAGCATGTGAAAGTAAAACAGAAATGATGGAGCAGGGTCCAGTCTTGATCAGTTCTGTCAGTAGCAGTTTCCATAATATTTCTTATGCTTCTTGCACAACACAGATTTTCCCCATTTCCTTACAGAAATTGAATTGTTTCTTTAATAAAATAAGCAATGATCAGGACTGGTGCATGGGTCGTGCAGCTTGTATAGGAAATTGAGGTTTTCATAACATCCAAGAAAGGCAAGTGAAAATTCTAGTAAATTAGGTCAAAAATCCTCTTTTCCTTCATAATTGAGACTTTCTTCTTATACTTCCTTTACAGTGGGATTCAGGAGAGAACCAAGTTTTGAAGTTTTCCATTTGGGATAAATCACATTTGTGACAAAATTCCTTTGTCAGTGGAAGTCTGTCCACTGAGCAGTTACAGCACTGCTCACCCCTCTGGGAGAAGAATGACGAGGTTCCTCTGGCACTTACATTTCAGTGAAGATCTCAGATCCAGCTCCAATCCCTCCTAAAGGGGATTTCAGGAGTTAATTGATCTGGTGTGAGCTCTCTGCACAGAAACTGAACTTTTCTTTCCCTGCTCACGGCATAACAAACGTGTTCATCACCATCCCCAACTCCATGACTGATTAGCTTATGTTTGCTTCTCTCAGTGTCTTCCTCTAGAGCCACATATTTTCCTGGTTTCAATACAGAAATGGAAATTAAATGTCAACCTAGGCTCCAATATTTCAAAAGAGACAGACTTGAAAAACAGAAACATGACCAGAAGAAATATTTAAAATTTTAACATGGCCCAGTCCTCAGATATCCAGCAGTGGATCCGATCTGAGCGGGGGCTGTGTGTAATTTCATTTTAAGGAAGTGAACAGAGCAGCCTCAGCTGCAGGATTGTTTGGTTTACTGTAATTAGATAAATGAATCAGTAGGTTAACTTGTAATGCAGAGCACAGTTCTGAAATGAGTTGCAGATATTTGTTATTTTGTTAGGATTTAAAGAACAAACTCTTCCATGACAGGTCAGTGCTAGAAAGCTACCAGAGCTCTGTGAGTGTGTAAGAGCTTCAAAACTCCATAAAAATAAAGTATAGCACAGAGAAAATTACAACTGGGTTACTTGTTATTTTTAAGAGAAAGAAAGAGGCTTGTGTGAGTTAGCTATTGCAGTTCCATCCAAGTTTGTAAGCATCAATGCATGACTGGCTTGGCCTAACCGACAGATAGTGAAAAAATATTTCAAAGCCAGGAAGCAAAGGGCTTCCTCCCTGTCCTTTGCTTGTAGTGTTCCCACTGACATCACCTGTATGATCCCTGAAATTGTTTCTCCATGTAGCTGGGGTGTTACATGTTCTGCACGAGGGACAACTTGTGAAACACCTGGGTGATGCTGCTGCCAGACTTTTCAGGGTCCAAAACCTCCCTGACCAGAACGCTTTATACACAGTCCACCATTAACAAAGGGATATCTGACAGCTTATGGTAAATATAAACCAGCACATTCACCTTTCTGCTGCTCTCCTCCCTCATCCACCCTTTTATGTCAGGCTTTCAACACAGGGATTCTCTGGACACATTAAACATGAATTTTGGTTTAGTAGTTGAGTGCAGTCCTGTATCCTATTAAAAAGCTCACTCACGGTGAACAGTGTCACATTAGTAAAACATGTTTGTCTCTCAAACAATACAGGCCAGAAAGCAGGTACAGGATTTTATTGTTGGAGAGGGAGCTGGGATTCATATTGAGGAATGGCTCAGTTGAGTCTAGAACACTGGTCTTGAGATGCTACTGCCACAGCAGCCTGAAGTGATGATCCTTTGTGCTGGAGCCCAACGTGAGGCTGTTTGTCCCCATGTCCCCCCTTCTGCCTCTTACCATCTCCCTCCTGTGTCGTTTCGCTCTTGCTTTCCACTTTTCTCCATTCTTTTCCTGTGCTCCCCTCCCTTGTTGCCTTAATTCCTCCTCATCCCCGGGTGGGAAGGGCTCAGGTCCCCCTGCTGCCCCCAGCACTCAGAGCCCACAGGCTGTGCTGGGGCCTCCTGAGCAGCAGCTCTGCTCGGTGCCTCCTGATTGCCTTCTCCAGCAGGCAGGGAGTAAAGTGGGATTCGAGGAGCTGCCTATGGCTTCACCCACAGTGAGACGTTGGAACAGAGCAAGGAAATGGCTCTCAAGCAGAGCAGTGGCAGGATTTTAGTGCCTTGAGTTCTCTGTTATTCCTTGGCTTCCCCAGATTGCCCTGATGCTGCTTGGGTAGCCTGGCTAAGAGTCTACAACACCATTTTGTATCACAGAAAGATGCCTTTAATGTGTTTCAAAATGCCAGCCTGCCTTTCAGCCAAATACTGGCCATTCTGTGGGGTTACTGTCTTAGCCAGTCACTCATCTGAGTGGAACTGCCAAGTGTGCCACTGGTATCACACTGGGGTCTCCTTCTCACAAACAGAGACAGGCAGAAACATTTATTTAATGTAATTTGTGATTCTGTGAATTCAACGTTTGCAGAAACTGCCAGGCTGCCACCCCAGGGGACTTCAGCAATGGAGTTCTATATTTGAACTTTAAGTGGGGGGAGGAGAAGAGAGGAATAAAAAGAGACATACATAAAGGCTTATGAGATATCTTCTAAAATTTAGGAAATAAGAGTCTATAAAACACACTTTCGTTGTAATAATGGGGATAGAATTGTTTCTGCAAAATCAGTGATTGCTGCTGAAAAACATCACAGTCACCATCTGAGCCTGCTCTCAGATGGCTTTTCAGTTCAGGTGTCCCTGCTCCAAAAGTCTAATTAGAATGAACAGAGTCTCCATTTCTTCAGAAATTGAACCCAAACCAATCTCTGATGCTGGCAGGTTTGGAGAGCAGGTGGGCATGATTAGATTTCTGACTCTGACCAGACCCTGCACTGAGTCTCCTGGCACATGGCACCTACCTCATGTCTTTTGTTTGCTTATGATCATTAAAAAGTAATTAGTGAAATTAAGGAGTTCTGACTGTAACACACTGTCTGTTTGAGAACAAGATGGATTTTGGTGAAGAATCTCAATTTAATTCCTGGCACAAGAGTTTGTGTTCCACGCCAGGGATCAAAACATGCACGGCCAGGTCCCTGTGTTTGTCTCTAGGTTTGTGCCTTGGGGGAGGAAGAGCCTGTGGCTGCTCAACCTACTTTGTGCAGCACTGCAAAGTGGGGGATCTGCTCCCTCTGCCCTTTCAGGACACAAACATTTCATAAATCACAGCCCCTCTCAGGCAGCTCTGACTATCATGCAGCTGAGGGAGAGGCTGCAGCGGGGCATTCTTTGAGCAGGTGAGGAGTCCCAGGGAGTCTGGATGGCAGCAGCAGCATCTCTTGATAGAAATCCTTCCCTGTCAGCCCAAAAGATCCTAACCAGACACTGGTCTCAGGCTGAAACCTCTGGAATTGTTGAGGGGCACTGCTTAAATCGCTGTTACAATGTCATGTGTGATGTCTTGGCTGTGCTCACCACCTTCACTTTAATCTGTGAGTCAAATGCTAATGCAGTTGTGCATCCACTCTGATAGCAATGACCATCAGACCCTCCCAGCCTATCCAGAGTGAGAGCTTTACCTGTGGCTTGAGAGAGGGTGGATATGCAAATATATTCTTTCTAGTTGTAGGGAGTTGAATTATTTGTATTCCACATAATTTTTTAATGCACCCTTTTGTTCAGCAATTAATATTTAACAGTCTCAAATAAAACTGTCAAACAATATGGTTTTCACAATACAGTTTTAAAATATCTACCAATCCTTCATCCTCTATTATAATAAAAGACTGGAATGGCTAATGTGAGAGGTGATTTAATTTGGTTATGTTAGTACAAAGATGAGCTTTAATATTCCTCTTTATTTTATTCAGAAACATGAAATCATAGAATGATTTGGGTTGGAAAGGACCTTAAAGACCATCCAGTTCCAACCCCCTGCCATGGGTCAGGATGCCATTCACTATCCCAGGTTGCTCCAAGCCCTGTCCAGCCTGGCCTTGAACACTTCCAGGGATGGGGCAGCCACAGCTTCTCTGGGTTCCTTATTTCCCACAGGGATTTCTGTTTGTGGGTGCAAAAGAAAGTCAAGAAAATGTGAGTGCCCAGGACGTTGGTGATTGTTGGGTGTCCATTCGGTGACTCTTCTCTTCCACCCATTTCTAGTCTGCCTGGAAATTTATCTCAACTTAATTGTCTGGTTATGAGCAATTTGCAACTTGAGCAATAATCCTCATAACCTTTGCTACAGTTGTGTCCTTGATGTAATAGGGAAGGTAATGCATTAGTAGGCACATGCTGAGCTCGGGCTGTACCTGAGATTTAATGATATTTAACTCTGGACCTAATTTCAGTTTACAAGCGATTACACGCTGTCCTCTGGGACATTGCTGCAAAGAATTTCCAAATAAGTTGCAAAATAGTGACGAATTAACTTGTAGTTGTGTCAAAATCAATTATTTTACATGACAGCTCAACTACACTTTTCTGTTTGCTGCACTGCAGCATGCTAAACATCAGCCTAAGCATAAACATAAAGTCCTTGTATGTCAGACTCTGGAGCAGATTGATCCTGTATCTCATGGGCATGCAAATCTCCCAGAGGCTCAGTAGAAATGTTTTGCTTACACTCACAAAATCAGAATATTCTTTCCTGCCATGTTTATAAACTGTTGCACCGTGCAATCATATAAATTTGATAAAATTTGATCAAAATATTCCCGTGGATGTTGTTCGAGGTTGATCAAAGTTAAAAACCTCCTTTTAGATCAGTTCTGCCAAGGCAATGCCACATGAAATCCCAACCAGGTGCTTTCTGCAAACTCTTGCTGGAAGGGGTGGCCCTGCAGCCCTCAGGTGAGTGAGGGGATGCTCTGCTGTGGTGGGGCTGCCTTCACACTGCGATGGATCCATCCCAGGCAGGACAGGTAATGGGAAATGAGCACATTTAGGGAAAATGTCAACAACCAGTGGCATCCAGCCAGCACCCACACCACACCTGCTAGAGTTTGGAGAGGAAACAGGAGCTGGAAGAATCCAGAGAGTCAAATCACTTTTTCTGTATGAGGAATTGAGAGGTAAATTTTCCATCCTGGAGAACCTGGTGTAATTCAGCTGCACTACAGATCTGATTGGTCCCTTCTGTTTCTGAGACACTCACTCTGCACAGAGCTGGTGTTTCAAGTCCTAAACATTTAGGAAGGCAAAACTTCTCCGTTTGTAGCTGTAAAGGTTTCATCACATGCTGTGTGCAAAGAGATGTTATCTGTGAAAGCATAAACTCCTGCACAAAATCCTGTAATTATATGATTATAAAAATGCACACAGCCACTTCATCATGGTTTATGCACAAAAGACACTTAAGCTGACAGATAGCAATATTCTGTAGGGCTGTGATCAGCTTAAGAGAAATAAAAGATAGTAAAGATACATCAACATCTGTTTAGGTCAGAATCACTGCGGGAGAGGCTGCTAAAAGTTTGGAGTGGTGTAGTGCTGGAAATCTGTTTTGCAGGTTTAGCACTTGAGCTGGCTCCGTGTAGAGGCCTGTCAAATGTTACTACAGAGAGAAATACGTCAAGGACTTGTATCGCTTCCAAGCTTTAATTCCTCTGATATATTTTGGAGAACAAGTGTTACTGAAATAGTAGATATTCCTGCCAACAGATTACTGAAGCAGGAAAATACTATTTCAGATGTAGTATTGTAGGTAATGAAGATAGAATAAATGACCCGGCCGTAGAAAATAACATCAGTCATTTATGAATTGCACAGCTATAAAACAAACATTCAAAACTAAGGAAAATCCATTTGGAATGTGTTTTGGCTTGCAACACCCAGAAAATTGTGTGATAAATACCCCAAAATGCAGGTTCTAAGAAAACTGTCAGGAATCAGCAACTTAAACTTAAGAGGCAGAAACTTGTTGCTGGAGACATCAGAGCCAATTTCGTATTAGTTATCAGAAGGCAAGATAGTTGAACTAAGTAGAGAGAGTACAGATAAGTAGTAATGAATAGAAAGCAGAACTGAACTGCAGACAAAACTATTTTGACTTAGAAGTCAAAATACACTAGGGATAAAGTGAGATTTGCCAAAAGTTAAGCTATGCCTATTAACAAAAATAGCAGCTGAGTAAAAAGAGATGGGAAAAGGATGGGGGAGTCCTGCCTTAGGGGAAATGGAGTAGGACAGTGGCGTCACCAAAACCAGACAGATATTTCTGCAGATTTCTGCAGGGATGCTGAACGTGGGGTGGGGAAGACGATGAGTGAAGGGGAAAGAAACAGCCACAGCTGAGGCAGGAGCCCAGTGTGAAGGCATAAAAGTGCTCCGGGAAGACAAGGCGGGTGAGCTGCCAGCCGTGCTCCGAAACAGCAGCACAGGAACTGTGACCTGCTAGGAGGGAGTGCCTAATGAATCCTGCCAGGGTGAAAAGGGCACTTGTCAGAGCCCAGAACGTGCTGACCAGGTTCTTGCAGGCGTTGCACGTGGAGGGGGTTAATGCTTCATACAAAGTTTGCTTATTTGAAGTTACTCAGGGTTGGGATTTGGCAGAGTGAGGCAGCAGTGCACATAAACTACACACAAATCACACTCAGCAGAGTGTAATCACAGTTACACAGCTCCAAATACACATTTCACCCTTGCTCTCAGTAAATGTCTTCACCATCCTGACACTCTGTGTCCCAGGGGTTGAAACCCACTCAAGCCCACCGCTCCCTTCAAATTATCTTCTTTATCCATATTTTATGTTCCATGTTGGGCTGAACCAGGTTAACACTCCCCATGCTGGTCTAGAGAACTCAGAAAGACACACATTCATTCCTTGGTCACAGTCTTGCGTAGCTGAAGAAAATAAAACATAGTTCTATATTTAACAGAGTGGGAAAATAATGTTTGTAGCTAGAGGCCTGTTTTTCCAGTCCCAATAATATAAACATCATGGAATACATTTTGAAGGAACTAAGAGAATCAATAGCCTAGAAGTAAATGAAAAACGGATTTTAAAAGAACATATATTTATCTAAGGTAGATAAAAGTACAAAAGGCAGCTAATAGCTTTCTTTGATAACATAACCAAATTTCCAGGCAAAGGAAACAGTGCAAAATGCTTTGTAAACATAAATAATGGAGGCAAATTGCTGGCTGATGGGTTCCCTGTAAACGTTGACTGTGTAGGAATAGTGTATCATGTGGGAAGTCAGGAAAAAAAATGCTGTATGAAAATACCAGCGTGCAGCAGGTGACACTCCCTGGGAATCCACGCAGCGTGTGCGCTGCATCAGAGCCGCCTCCTCCTTGCCGGGTGTGGGCTCCACGGCCAGGGGGGGTTTCCATCGCTCCACCCCGGGCAGGAGTGCCAGGGAGCAGCCCCCGTTCCTGGGACTGGGCTGAGCCTCACCCCGGGCAGGAGTGCCAGGGAGCAGCGCCCGTTCCTGGGACTGGCGCTGGGCTGAGCCTCACCCCGGGCAGGAGTGCCACGGAGCAGCTCCCGTTCCTGGCACTGGGCTGAGCCTCACCCCGGGCAGGAGTGCCAGGGAGCAGCTCCCGTTCCTGGCACTGGGCTGAGCCTCACCCCGGGCAGGAGTGCCAGGGAGCAGCTCCCGTTCCTGGCACTGGCGCTGGGCTCAGCCTCACCCCTCTCCCTTGTCCAGCGTGGCTGCTCTGGGGTCAATGAGCTGCTCCGGGTGGGAGCTCAGGGGCAGGGCAGAGGTGCTGCTGCGGGGGATGTGTGTATTTAACTGTGGAGAGCGCGACAGATCCTTTAGTCTTCCGAAGAGGATGTTGCAGAAGTTTGAAATGTGCCATTGGCGCAGAATTTGTGAAAGAACATTTGTTTCCTGATGAAAGCGCCCATTTAGGAGTTCACAGTTACTTTTTTACCATTAACTCAGGCGCAGAGTTGACCTCTCTGGGCGGTTTGAGAGCCTGCAGCTCCCAGCCAGGAGAGCCCATTGTGAAACCTCGTCCCATGAATGTAAAGATTGTTTTCCTACTGGGTGCATCCAATTCCTCATCTTGCTGACAGTTCCCCAGTTGCCCTGATGGGCCTCTCTGTCAGACAACATTTCAGCTTAAAATCCTCCCCCGTTGGCCCCTTCATGTTGGATAAAGCTGTGTCTAGCTGGTGCAGGTAGAGAAGACTCTTTTATTAAAGCAGGATTTTAACTTTTTTTTGTAAAACTGAATTTGGCTATTAGCCTTGTAAAACATTTCATTATTATTTATAGCTGGTGGCAGTGGGAGGGATGTCCCAGCAAGATAAGAACTGACTTGTGACAACCATTTAGATATTTGGAGTGACCCCACAGAAATGTCTGGCTGCTCTAATCCTGATGTAAATATCTGGCCAGAAGAATAAATTCCCAAAAATTTGTAAGGATCCTGGGATTTTGAAATATGGCATGATATACCTGTAGGCACCAAATTGGAGCATGGAATGGAACCAGTGGAAACTCTTCCATCAGCGTCCACATCTGAATTCAACATTCCTCTGATTTCCAGGAGCTTTCCATTGTTGTCCTTTGGTATTTTTTACCTTGGAAAGGGTCTGAGCATTTCCTCCATTGAATTCCCTTTGCTGACTCTGTTTTTCACTCTTATTTAATAAGCAGCAGGAAAGGGATTACTTAACATACTGCATTAAAGAAAGGGTGACATTCTAGTCCTGGCAGGCAAAGGGAGTTCTGGAATTGACTTCAGTGGGGTTTGGATTTTATGCACAATATTCATTTTCTTTTTCAGGAATACTCACGTCTGCTCTAATGTAAATAAATATTACCATGGAAAGTTATCCAACTGCAATTACTTTTTGCATTACATCCTAAATATCTACTTGTACATGACATTTACTAAAGAAAAACACTTGCAAATTACATGTTTGATTAACATTACATCTTTCCCAGTTTAAAAAGGGTATGGTAATTGAAAGCTGCATTACTTAGAAACCATGAACTTTATTTGAGCTCTTCTCTGCAACTGCAAATCTTCCCTTTTTTATTGAATATTTCACTGAACATTTATAATAGGTGGAAGGAAAGTCCTGTTAAAGCAAACATCCCAGAACATGAAGGTAATGAACAGTTCCTGCTTTGTCACTGAACAAACAAAGGTGCACATGAAAGGAGCTTTGGGTGCAATGAGAGCTTGAGTTTTGCACTGTTGGCCCCTTCCACAACCTGCCTTGGCTCTCTCTGAGACCCCCCTGCCCCACCGAGGGCAGTTCCCAGCAGCTCCCACCCCCTGCTGGGAGTGCACGTTCTGGCACCTGCCCAGTGGGAAAACAGACATTGCCTTTGAGCACAGTCACCCCTCAAAAGAGGTGACGATAAAATTCTCTGCCTGCAAGATTCTTCACAAGCAGAGCAATGTCCTGTGGAGTTATTCTTGCAAAATGCCATTTGGAATGTTGTTATTCCAGCCCTGGTGTCCAGCTCCCACACTGGTGCTGTTCCAAGGAGCTCAGCAGTGTGTTGGTGATGCCTCCCCAGAGTCAGGGGTGGTTTGTCTCGGTGCTGCTGGATGAACTGCTCTGTGTGAAGCTCAGAGGAGATGTCACATGTGGTGCATTTTGCATTAGAAACGAGCTCCTCAGTTTGGGGAGTGAATATTCTGGGACTGTAGCAGTGTTCCCGGGGGAATTTATTTGTGCTGTTTCCAACTTCTGTATCAGCTCCAAGCCCAAAGTTGGTCAGACAGTTCCAGAGCAATTCCTGCTTGTCTTGCTGGGAATGTCAGGTCCTTGGGCTGTTGGGAAGCAGAGCTGATGACTCTTAGGAGAACAGGGTTAGTGGGAAAATGAATATGAACAACACTGGCTCTCAACCTAAATAAATTTTACCTGTGCTCTTTTGTTGCCTTCTTATGATGCATGTATGGTATAAATTCTCAAAATCTATTTTTATGCTATTGCCAGCAGCCTGCAATTCGAGTAAGCAAGAATTATGGCTGTCATAATGGCATCACTTATGAGGAAATAAAAGAAAAGACAAACATGTCCATACACTACTTATAAATCTATTATAAACTCTGGCCTGTGCTTTGCTACAACATTGTTAATTTAATCTCCATTGCAGTGTACAGTTGATACAGTAAAGAAAATTTACTGTGCATAGAACTTGAGACCTGATTAACTCATCTAAATATCAGAGTCAATTCTTGTATGTGTGTGTGTATTCAAACCTCCAGGAGCTTTGGGATGTGGGATGGCCTTGTAGGGATGAAATCAGTTGGCTGCTAATTTGAAAGTGCTGTTCAGCTCTAATTGCAGCTGGTGTTTAGAGATGTTCTTCCCCAGCAGGTGAGGCAGGGCCACGTTCCAGCACTGCTTCCATGTCACACCTTGGGACCAGTGCTGGAGACACAATCCCTGCCCTGGTGTGCACCTGATGGCAGCAACAGTCACTTGTCCTGCTCAAGGCATGGTGTGCTCCTAAAATCAGTCATGCAAGGGCAGTCACAGCCCAAGTGGTTTGCCTGTGCCCTTCCTTGCCTGTCTTGGGGTCATTTCACCACATGGGCTGGTCAAGTGCAGCCCCACGTGAGGGATTCATCCCATCTCATCCAGTTTGCTGCTCTGGGAGCTGGAATTCCTTGCCAGCCCTCTCAGAGACAGAAGTGTACACTGCTTTGGTAAACCTGGAATTCACTTGTTGGCTGTGCCTCCTCTCTGCAGCTCACTTGGGACTCTCTGAGGTTTTGCTTCCCTCCTTCCCTCTGGAGTAAGGCATGTCCTGGGATGTTGCTCCAGAAAAGATCTAAGTGGAAGGAAAAATTGAATGAAATGAAAACAGGAGTTTTGTGAGAACACCTTTACAACGTGAACACACAGTGAAGTCCTGTGGAAGTTTCCACTCTCAGCCAGGGGTTTATGTTTCTTTAACCCCTCAGGCCACCCAGCTACATTCATTTTACCTTTTCATCTCATTATTCGGAGATTGGCCACACTGCTCCCGGTGGCATTCCTAGAAATGTCATGACTTTTTCCCTTCCTTGGGGTTGGCCCTGTGCAGAATGCTCATTTTCGGTAAGCTGTGCTGATTAATAACTGTATTTCTCTCCATTTTATTTCTGAAATGCCCTTTGCACTCACCAGAGCAGCCAGGTCACCAAGCAGGAGAATGAAAACTGGAAGGAACCACAGTCTAAGTACTCAGTTGGAAAACAAATAAATAAATATCACACACCGTTTTTATGGAAAACATTAAATAAACTGAATGTGAGGAAGATTCTGCACTTGCACTACTCAGGCCTTTGAAGTACAGGTCTATAATGTATTATTTGTTGTGCATCTGCTGCTGCTGCAATATCAGCTAATGGGAGAAAGATGCTTTAGATGTCACTTTAGAGAGTAAAAGCACAAGACTTAGTGAGTCCTGGGCTGCAGGAGGGGCTGGTTTGCTGCTCCCTCTGTGGCTGCAGGTAGCCACTCACTGCCTTTCCTAACAAGTGGTGATGGAGTGCATCCTGTTCATGGAGGGAGGGCAGGACTGCAGCCAAGGGGGCTTCTGTAGGTGAGGTAAGAGCTGTAAGAAATCCAGCAAACACCCACCTCCCTCATCAGCCCAGGCATCCCTGGGAAAGGCTGGCTGGGTGCCCACTCAGTGCTTTGGGGGGCTGGGCAGATGGGCAGCTCTGGGGCCCTGATCCAGGATCCTCCTGATCCAGGCAGGAGTGTAAATCCCCCTGAGATCCCTGGGAGGAACACTTTGGCTGCCATCCCATCCCTCTTCCCAGCCTGCCCCACAAATGCCCCTTTGCAGGGACAGGAGGCACTGGCTGTATCACATTTGCATCTCCTGGTGTCCTCACCCATCAGAAAGTATCTGGTAGGGATCTTCAAATACTTTTTCATTCCCATTGTTCCTACAGAGCTATAACAGGGAGTAGGTCAAAGAGAAAAATCCACTTTTAGCTCTGTTCTAGTTCAGCATCCCAAGAGGGAAGCAGATGTGACTTTCCTGTGATGATCCATGGCTGCTCTCCTTCATGTTTGGTGAAGATGTGAGTCCTGAGGAACTTCCACACAGTGCCTTGCTTTGGGAAGGAATGTCTCTGCAGTTGGAGCAAATGATTGACTCCCATGATTGGGACAAACCTCCCTCATCTCCAGCAGCTCCTTCTGAGCACGGGCCTGGTGTGGGACCAGTGACCATTAATACACTCAGTCTCCTCACTCAGATGATGGAGACAAAAAAATCCATGTAAGATTTAACCCTAAAGCACCCCAGATTTTTCCAATAGGAAGCCTGTGTTCGAGGGGAAAGAACCACTGTATCTCTCCAACACATGGCTCAGCTGAAGCTGGTTTAAATATCTGTAAAAAATATTTATTTAGAAGTTACATAAGCTCCCACTTACTCCTGTACAGGAATTAGAGTGGATTCTGTTTCAGTGTTACTGTACTTCTCATCTTTGCCACTGACAGCCTATCTACATCATATAAATAATCTCTAGAGCACCTAATTTAGTACTATTACAGTCCAGATGAAATGTTTATGTAATTTCCCTTCTTTTGAGATAAACTTCAGATACACAGAGAAAATTGACTGTAAAAATGACATTGTAGGACTCTATATTTATCTTCTCTCAGTGATTTCCATAGCAAATTTACTCCATTTACCATTTGAAGGCTTTTTTTTTTCCTGTTGCCTTATTGTAAGCATGGCAAACTGAGCATGAAATTGTACCATCATGGTGTGTTTCTCCAAATCACACTTGTCACACTTGTAATCTCAGTAGAGGCAAAAGACAGATTTGGCGCCTGGGCTGCACTTGTAGCAGTGATCCCTCTGTAATTACAAAAAGGCTGTTTTATTAAATACCACACCTCTGCTAGTCCTAGGCTGGAGACAGGGAGGGATATGCTGGGATTAATATTTACAGAGGTGTTTTGCAGCCCCAGCCAGGAGCAGCACTTTGGTGTGATAGGCATTGTCAGGAGACAAAATTTAAAAGCCTTTGCCTCCAACTGATTAGTCCCATATGCATCCTTTGATGCTTAAAAAAAGGGTTCTTTTCCTCAGGGCAGTAATAAAATCATCCTTTTCTGTCTCATTGTCTAACTGCAGCCAGAGAGCTGCAGTATTTTTGGATATTCTGCCAGTCTGCCAAAGGCTGTTGGTGGGTTAAAACAAGTTCCCAGTGAGGAGGGGGAGACAGTCAGGCAGAAACAGACACACAGAGACAATATAAATCGCATTTAAAGAAGGAAACAAAAGGGATCTTTTACACCAGATTTTTTTTCTTTACTTTTTACTTTCCTAATCTTTTTACTTTTATGTCTTGCATCAGTACTGCCTTCAATCCAGTGTGTTTTCAGCTCAGATTCTTGTCTAAATGCCCAGGGTCTTTGGTAAAACAAGGTAAAACTTGCTAGAATTGTAGAAGGTGCATCAAACCTCTGATGTCAATCAAAGTCAGGAAAACATCAGCAAATCCACTGAAACCAGAGAGAGAGCAAACTGTCATAGCTCACAACCCCACAGGATCTAATATTGGAGAACACCTAGGCCAGTGGGTGTTTGTGTGCAGGAACATCATGGAACAAGGGATCTGATGGATGTGGAGTTGTGTAGTGTAGATACATTTAAATATCACATAGATTTCATGAGGTTCAGAGTATGTGCTCAAGATGAGATTAGGCAGCATATGGTCCTGGTATCTGTGACTGTCAACACATCCCTTCTCCCTTCATCCATAGAAAACTGTCTTCAAGAGGTAACCTGCTGGTGGCAAAAAAAAATCACTTATTTATTGGCAGTCTACTCCAAAAGACAAACTTAAAAAGCAAGAGTGGCATATTAGAAAATATTAAAGATCCAAGATAAATTTCAATAAATATCCCTGTGAAGTGTTTTGATAGATGGCTAAATTTAAAGGGAGTGGCAGAGTCATTTTGGAGAAAGTGATGCTCTGCAGTGGTTTTCTTTTGTCCAGAGAGGCACAGGTGACATTCAGTGAGAACCTAACTCCTAACCTTTGCCCTGCTCCATCCACTACGTGGTGTTGGTGCCCGAGGAAATTCAGTGTTCAGCTTCCCCTGGCACTGGATGGGGGAGGGAGTTTCTGACTAACATCCATTTTTGATGTGCAACAAAAATGCCATATGGAGTCAAATTGGTGATCACGGCTGCTTCAAATAGTGTTATTTCTTATTTGTGACATCTTAACAAAAAATCCCTTCGAGCTTGTCTTTTAGTGCTGAGCTCTCACATCTTATTGGCCAAGTCCTTGATGAAAACAGGGAGCGAGCTGGAGAAGTCGGTTTTACACAGGCATTTTTCTGTGTTTTATTTCAAAGGCTCCTATTATTAATGAATTGTAAAGAACATTCTTTTAATCTACTGCTGTACCTTCTCGTCACCATGAATTCATTTCCTGTGATGATCATGGCAACACAAAGGGTGGCTCTGTAAATTGGGGGCTGTGAAGTGAGACCTGACAGTGCAGGGGCCCTGCAGCACAAGGCGTGGAGTGTTCCCAACTCCCAGTTTTGGGTGGCAATTAGCTCCCTAATGCTCCCAACCTTCCCACCTCCCACCTCCTCTCACTGGGGATAATATTGACATTTAGAAGCTGCAGACAAATGCTGCAGCAAGGACGGGAATGCTTTTTTAATGGAGGCTTCTGCCATAGCTGGGAGAGAGCAAATGCGTGTACACAATTTGCATGCATTTCAATGTGTATCTCCTGATGAATTTCAGGGCACTGTTTGTTTCAGGGGGAAAAATAGCTGATGTGGTCACCATAATTGAATGAAGTCTATTTTAAATATTCTAATGTGGGAGAAAACCATTCCCTGCAGAAGGCCAAAGTGAGCATGTGTACCTAAGAAACCACATTTCAGTCCTCAGAATCCTGGAGTAATACATAGACCTTTTTTTGCTCCTGGCACAGATAAAAGTCCCTCAAAAGGCTTGATGGCAGTGATGGATCCAAAACACTGCTAAGCCTGTCACTGACTGGGACATCTCCTTGGTCCCTTTTGTCCTTTGGCTTTAGGCATCCCTGGCTCCTGCCTCAGCCCCAGCTCTGGCTGCCCTACAGCCCGTGGGGTCAGGTAAGGACCTGCACCCCAACACTTCTCCCTGGACCTGCAGGCTTTTAGCATTAACCCCATGAACCCAGCCAGGATTCTGGCTAACTCAGTGCTCTTGATGTGTAAATTTTGGGACCTCACTTGTCCAGATTAGGGCAGGTTGTCCCCACAGCTCGGGGTCACACCCAGGCTCCGTAGTCACCCCTGTATCTCTCTGGTGCTGTATCAGCCCTGTGAGAGAACATAACCAAAGATGAGGTGAAATTCCTCTGAAAAGCTGCTCCCCACCTTACCCTTTCCTTCATTAGTGACTTGGACTCAGCATTTCACACTTTGAGCAAAGCCAGATCCTTCAGGAATTGCTTCCTCCCCTCCATATTCTGTTACAAACCAGCTTTAGCTGTGTCTTTTCCATCAGGAACTTTGTTTGTAGGGTAAAGATTATAAAAGAGGTTTAGGAAATTGAGTACAGTCATGTTCCATCCTGTGAATGCAGCAGACACAGCTTCTTGTCTATACGTGTGTTTAGTTACTCCTCATGGTCTTGGGCTGAACACTTCCAGCAAAATCCATCCAACATCTTCCAAATTTGACATTGGGGATGGTCCTGTGCAGGGCCAGGAGCTGGACTGCATGGTTCTTGTGGGTCCCTTCCACCTCTGCCTATTTTGTGATTATATATACACATATATCCATAATATATAATATTATATATTCATAAGTTTAAAAAAACCCTGTTCTTTACCCTTTTTTGGGATATGAGCTGGGAAGTTTTTTATTTAGTGGAACTTTATTTTTAAAGAACTCAAGACACCCAGGAAAATGGCAGAAGTGGTGCAAGGTGGAGCAGAGGCAGGCAGGCAGCAGGGATTGCTAAAACACAGCATGGAATAACCCAGCAGATTTGGCACTGAGCTTCCCTCTACTGGTGCCATGGCACTGGGGACTCTTTGAGGTGAATTAGGGAATGATGGAAATAGGAACTCACATAAAACATGCATTATTATCCATCCTCTATCCACAGCAAATTTTACAAAAGAGACAAATTCAATTTATTTTCATTAAATTTTCCAGTTGCCTGAAATACCAGGAAACAATGTGATCCACCTGGATTTTTTGCCTTGTCTCAGACCTGAAAGGAAATCTCTAGTCCACAAATGATCAAGATTAGTATTTGCTTTGCCTTCATGAAAGGTTACCTGTAGAGTGCCTCACATTCATTGGGAAATTTATTTCCTGATGAATCCAATTTACATTAATGTGGGCTCATTAAAAGATAATTATTGTGCTGAGAAGAGGACCACAGCATCCATCAATAGAACATCTGTAATTGTTTTAGTCATATGATAAAGAGATAATTCCGAGTTCAGCTTTTCATAATGCCACTCTTATAAATGTCAAAACTGGATCCTTATTGTAGCAGCTATGGCAAAACTTAATTACTCTGATAATTATTATCAAGAAGCAGATGTCTCGCACCAGCTCACCTTCTCTCCATTAGCACACTATAGAAACCTTTAATGTTTTAACAATCAGGACTTTCAAAGGCACTACAAGGGTCATAAATGTTAAAATATCTGGAGCAGCCAAGCTTTGCTTGGAGGAAATTAGCACTTTTGAAGGCAGCATTTGGAAAACTGTTAAACAGTGGTCCAGCTGCAAAACTCTTCTGTACAGCTGCCCAACATTGGAATAGATTCAGTGAAGATACTAAAGGGAAAAGTTGGTTTTATCCGATGGATTTTGCTCCGTGTGTGGAAGCACACACTGGAGTTCTGGTTGTGTTAGCAGGCTCACCCCCTGATTAACATTATATAACAATAAATAACAGATCCTTGCATTTGTAGAGCACTATACCTTCTTATTCCAAGTATTTAATAAAGTAACTAATTCAGCATCAGAGCACCTGAATAAACTGGGAAGGTGCCCTGTACAATAGAGGTCATGGTTTTCAGCTGTGATAATTTCTTCTTGGTGTAGGCAAACACACACTTGGTAACAGGGAGGAGAAAATAAAAGAAATGAACAGTCAGGAGGAAGCAGATAAAGGAAATCAGTGGAAATGATGTGTGAGTGCTGGGCATGTCCATGTGTGCTACTGGCAGAACAGGAAATTCTCTCACCTGGCAGGAAGAGTGTAACAGCCAGCCAGTAGAAAATTCACTATCAAGGATGCTCTGGGGACTGCAATTCCATAGCTGGGAGCTGAAATAAAGGAACAAACAGATCTCATACTGTCCCTTCCACCAAGGGACATCCACCCTGGGCATCTGTGATGCCACACAAGCGCCTCCGTGGCAGCAGCAGCTCTGCCATTCCTTGTGCATCTCTCTAGTGAGCACTGGGTAAAACACTTTTCTCTGCCCGCTGGAAAATTTATACAGGAAAAAAATATTTACTGAAGCTTCTGACAGTCAGAAAACCCAAACAGTCAAGAGTGAATTCATAAACAAACTGACTACAGGGGCTCTAAATGTCCAGCGAAAAGAGAGAACTAAAAAGAAGAGAAAAAACTCAGCACCATTTGATTCAAAGAATATGCGTGAAATTCTCATTCCTAAGGTTTCCTTTCTAGTTTGTACTTGCAGAAGGCACTTGCAGTTGTAAGGACATTTTTCAGCCTGAATCTTTGCTCATCTGTTTGAAGAACACCCTCACTAGGAACCGAGTCACGCACCCAGGTTTGGAGTAGCGGCTGCAATCTACCACTTTGATTAAAAAGTCTAATTTAAAATTACAAATGTATTTTTCAAACCATTCTTTCAGCTCTGTAAATGCTGAGATTCTTTGTGAAGTGCAATACAGTTACTTTTATGTAGTAATACAGTGCTCAGTGTGTCTCAGATAACATCAGGCTCTTACATATTCTGACTAGGCAATGAATTCCAGTTAATAATGATGTTTGGGACATTAGCACCTTTCATCTGGAAATACTGAAGAAATACAAAAACAATACAGAAACCTCAGAGCAGGATTTCTAATGGGCTGACCAAGGCACGAAATGTGGGCCATGATTCATTTCTCACAGTGGGTCAGGCTCTTCTCTTTCCACCCCGGGCTCTCAGATCATTCCCTGTACAATGGGCTCGGAGCCAGATCTAACATTGTATTTTTATGGCGCTGCAAAGCACAAACCACCTCCTACTGCTTCTTCCATTTCACAAAGGTGGGAATACGGCTGTGATCCGGCTCCACTCAGGAGTTCATCCATATTTAGAAAGGCACTTAGCACATCCCAGGCCGAGTTTACATATGCATATGCATGGCTTGAAGCAAAGCAAACGCTGTAAGAGCAAACCCAGCTCGCATGAGGGAACATTCAGTGCTGTGCCACGGCTGCAAGACTGAACAGGGTGAGTCTGGCATGAACCCCAGGCCTCTGGCTGCCCCAGCTGAGTGCTTTCACATTTCCCTGCTGTTCTGCCCCACAGCCTTCCTGTGCCACAGGCTTTGCAGAAAAAGTGCTTCCCAAAGTCATTCCACACAGTCATCATTTTACTGGAATTACTACAGAGACCAAAAGTGGTCATGAATCCACCAGTGCAGATCACTGAGATAGCAATGCTGTTTCTACACAGGGTTCTTTATCTTAAACCATCCCATGCTTAGAAGAAAGTTCTGTATATCACAGTGAAAAGCAGGGATCCTTGAGTTCCCTCCAATATTTTTAAAGGCTATCACTACCACAGATAGGGTAGAGGAAATGTTCCTGTCTGTGGAAAGTTAGATGGAAATAGATACAGACTGTACCTGCAGCTGAAATAATGACTGAAGGAGCTGTCTTCAGATGAAGAGCACATTTCAGTATTTCTGAAATACCCTGTCGCAGAGCATTTTTTTCTGAAGTTAAACCCAGACACAATCTCTCCTAGGAATAGGGAAAATTGATTTGCTTACTGAATTGCTCACAGGAAAGGCTGATGTTGAAAGTTAAAGTAATTACAAAGAATGGAAAACAATTGGGTCCAAATCAGAAGGTTTTTTAAAATCGCTGCTCCTGCCTTTGACTTAGGCAGTAATGCAGGGGTCTGCTCCCACCCCAGAGAGGATTTAGAATGCATAAAGACATGAGCACTCCTTGAGCATATGCAGTAATGTCTGAAAAACAGATCTATAATTTCTTTCTTCTCCCTCTTGCTTGGTTTACCGAGGTGTCCCTGGGGTGTTCATTGTTAAACATGTTCATAAAAGTCCTCCAACTCCAAGAGAAGTGAAAGATACAGAGAAAACTCCTGCTTTTGGTTAGAGCTGAGCAGCACCAGTAGAATTTGCCAGTGGCTCAGCTCCTCCTTCAGTGTAAATTAGCACTTACAACTCCAAATGGAGTTTTGTAGTTCCCACCAGCTTGTTCTGCTTGCAGCATTACAAGTGACAGCTGAGTTTGGCTCGTCCTGCTAGAACAAATAGGAAAAGGAGAGAACAAAATATCCTTTGCCAGCACTTTCTGGATGATCTTTCTTTGTGATAGAAGTGCTTGTATTTTAATAAGCGCCTTTTTCACACAGTCCAGCTACTTTTTCTTGAGCCTACAGAGGGATGACACAAGCAGATCCTCAGTGGGGGCCAACTGATGGCAATGAAATGGGCAAATTCTCACAGCACAAACCTGCAGCTCCTCGCCTGTAGCCAACAGCATTGGTACTGTGAGGTGGGGCTGGTGGAGCAGCTGTGAAAGGCACCTGAATTATGCAGTGATCTGGCACAGACTGGAATTTTCCCACTGAGGAAGCCCCTGCTTTAGTGGCAATTATGCAACACCAGCCCTGGTTTGTTGCTCTTGGCTTTCCTTGTGTTAGAAATAGTATGTGTACTCTGCAAATCTGCACTTTCCCAATGAGATCTCCATCTTGTGCTTTAAAATCTATATTGTATGAAATGTCAATCTGTCCACTTTTGTCACTCTGAATACAATAAGTATCAGGTTAATAACAATGACTGGGAGAAAAACAGCTCCCTGGGAATTGGGGTGGCTTAGCTGAAAAACTCCACTGATTGAAATAGAGTTAAAAGCCATGTCATCCTGTCACCTTGCAGTGTGACAGTGCTCCCTGCTCAGCCTTCATTTCCCTTCCATCTCAACGCCAGCTGCTGCTCTGACAGTTCCCACAAGGATCCAAAGGCTGGAGAGGGCTTGGCCAGGCAGCTCATCCCTTCCCCTGACCTGCAGCACATGGGGGGTCAGCACATCCCCACTTTGGCTGGTCTGGAACATTCTCCTCAGGAATCTCTGCCTGTGAGAGACTCACCAGACCCCAGATAAGCAAGCAGAAACGTCAGTGCTATTTTTAAAATGGCTCTAACCTTCTGTTGTCCTCATCATTGATTTGGGATTGGAAAAAAAAGAGCAGAGTAGGATTTGATAGGTGACCTCTGACATGAGAGAATACAGCAGTGCAGAAAGGGAAAGAAAGAGGGGAAAAAAGATAAAGGAGAAAGTTTTAGGTACCTATAATGCATCACTTGCACGTATATGACTGAGAAAGTATAAGAAACCATATGTTTCTTATTCCAATTGTCCTCTGCACCCTTCTCTCCAAAGAAGGGATAGTAATGAAGTTTTATTACACATAAAATTAGCTTCTCTAAGTGCTGCCATTAACTAGATAATAAAAAGAGTTGTCTGAATCTTGCAAAAGAATTGTTTTTTAAAATGTCAGTTAATTGCTAAATGACTCCAGCTCCTTTCCAACTACTTTATCTTTGCAACAGTGAAGACTTCAGCAACTGACTGAAAGCTTTTATGTCCCTCTTCTTCATTCCCTGCAAGGAGAGGCAAGAGACAGAGGGAGCCTCTTACACATTGGTATTGGAGCATCCAGTGTGTCCCTGGTCCCTTTAGTGTCCCCAGGACAGGCTGAGCCACCAAACAACAACTCCTTGGGGAGTTCAGGGCTCTCCCAGGCCCTGGCTCAGCCCTGGTGTCACCTGGATGTTCCAGAAGGAAAAGTTGCCAAAAAATTATCACAAACGTGCTTTCAAACATAACTGAACATAACTGAACGTCAAAAGGAGTCTTCTTTGGGTTGGTGGGGATGTGTCTATCAGCCCTGAGCTGGGGTTAAAGCTGTTTCAGGTGAGGAGCCAGGGATGAACCATCCGTGAACAAACAAAGGAAGTGGGATGAGGCAGAGATGAGGGGAAGAGTCCCAGCAACAGGAGCAAAGCCCTGTTTGGATCCCCTTTCAGGCACGTGCATTTCTTGTTGTTGGGGATATTCTGTGTGAGGCTGGGATCCCATTCCTGCAGCCCCTGGGACCTGACTCTGCTTGGCTTTGCCCTGCTCCACTTCTGTGCATTCCTTTACATCTGCTCTCCTTGCTCGTGGTATCTACTCATTTAAACCTAGTTCAACAAAGCTTTGGATAACAGGTTTAACATTAATCTCATGCTTTGTTGAATAGAAATAATTTCAGTTGAAGCCTATGGGTCTGGCTGGATTAAGTGCTGCTGTTGTGAGCAGCTTTGGAAAAGCCAAAGTTGTGTGCCTAATGCCTGAGCATCCCAATGTAGAGCACTCTTATTGAGAGCAAAGGATCCCAGGAACACTGGCAGAACACTTTCTGGGTTTTCTGACTTTATCCACAGCCTAAAGCATCATCAGTAATAGAGAACTGCATCACTGTCTCTTCCACGTCTCCATATCCTTCAAGAATTCTGTTTAGATTATTGTATAAATCAGTATGAATCAAGTTTGACTTTGTTTTTATCCATGGATGCTGTCTAAGCTCTTCTCATACTGTACAGAAAAAAACAATCCTTGCCACCAAATCCTGTCATCTTTATCCAGTTTTTCTTGGATGAAAGGTCTGTGGGACTCAAATGTCAAGCTTAGTTCCAGTTTTCTTAAAATCTTACAGGATCTCATATCAAATAGATGGATTTTTTTCCAGAAAAAAAGCCACCTATAGGCTGTGGCCAAACTCTGCACCAAGTTTTAACAGGGAGCTCAGAGAATTAATTAGGTATGTAAAAATGATTGGCAGTAATGAGAGCTCATGTCCATCACCAAAGCTGGAACCTCTGGTTGAAGAGATGAATTGCTTGAGAACACATCCAGCACTGATTGTTTCATGTGAGATCCCAGTGACTTCCAGGGGAATTCCTTTATGGAAAGTCAGTGGAATAGGGAACCCTGGTCATTGTTCCTTAAGAGACTTCAGTGACTTCAGTGATTTCTATGACTTCAGCTGCCCCACAAGACAAGAAGGATGGTCTGAACCATGTGATGTGGTTCTGGGGTGAATGTGTGGGTGATGCAGGAAAGCCAGGTGAGAATTAAATGGGTTATCTGAAGTGCTTGTGAATAAACTCCTCACCTACATTGTCAAATTGTCTCTTCTAGATAGATCCATAGGAAAAAAACCAAAAAACCTCATGTTTACAGAGTTATGTCACATTCCTGAGACAATTTTCAATATCTTGGCACATGAAAATGTAAATTTTCTTTAGGTGTGCTGATGGTCCTTCTGAAGAGAGATCAGAGGAATCTTAAATGTCTTAAAGCAAACCAAGCTCTCTAGATATGCTTGTGCTTTTGAATATGCAAAATATCATGACTGGAAGGTCTTTTAGCCAGGAGTCTCTGAGCTGATGTTGTTCAGGCCGTTGACAATTCCAGTTTCTCTTCCCACAGTGCAGATGTTCACGGTGCTGAAATGCTATTTATGGGTAAAGAAAGATACTATTACAATACTCTGGTAATGAAGGGAGAGTTCTGTGGGTTCATTGCTTCTTTGTTAAATACAAAACCCAATAAAGGGATTTGGAAGATGTCTGGGAGGGATAACTAGCAGAGAGTGAAAAAATAGGGAAAAGGAGAGACTGAGTGAATGGTATAGATGAGAACACACACAGGCAATTCCCTCTGGTTTATATTCTGATCACACAACAGTGTTACTCTGCAGTACCTCCTTGAAGCTAATCGTTTATAAAACAAAATTAGTCTGGAGAGAAAAGCAGGTATTACACGTTTGCAAAAGGGGAAGAGGGATTTGACCTCATTGAGAGACATTAGTGAGGAATAACTGGGGGGGAAATTCTCAAAAGTCTTAAATTGCACTTTGAAATGGATGTGGGAGCTGTGTACCTGTGATGGCAGAACATGCACAGGTACAAGGAGCTTTGTGCAGGTGCTCCTCGAGGGCCTGGCTTTGTCAATGGCCCATGTGTGCTCCAGCAAAGCCAGAACCACCTCAGACAGCACAGAGAAATCTGATGCAGCATCAACAGTTTACACACCTAAACCCAGTTACACATCAGCTTTTGAACCTTCTATCACTTCTGAAAGTAAGATTTAGATTCCTGATACGAAGAACTTCCGAAGATTTTCTTCTGCAGCTGAAGCAAGTCAGCAATTTCTGTTTCCTGGGTAATGAGGGTCTTGCCTTTGGCTGCTGGAGCCAGTTGAAAAAGTGGCAGTGACTGCATTGGGTTTGCAGGGCCAGATTTTGGTGTGGGGGACCACAGGGGTGAGAAGATTCCGTGAGAAGCTTCCAGAAGTTCCCCCGTGGCTCCAAGACAGACCCAACACTGGCCAAGGCTGAGCCTGTCAGGGGTTTACTGGGATGACAGAGTTAAGATGGGGAAAACCCCAAACCTGTGCATTTGCAGCTGGTGGGAGGAGTGAGAACATGTGAGAAGAAGAGCTCTGCAGACCCCAGGGTTGTATTTTCTGTCCCCTGCCCAGGTGGGCAGGGGAGTGACAGAGTGGCTTTGGAGGGCACCTGGTGCCACCAGGGACACCTCACCCACCCAGGCACTGCCAAAGGCAGCACATTTGGACTCTCTGTGTGCCAAGCTGTCGTGTTAGTGTAGGCTCTGGAATGATTGGTGATTTCAGGATGTTGTTTTCAAAAGAAATTGGAAACGCTGCGAAATGAGCTCCTAAAATACTGTGTAACGTGTGTAACTCATTTGAAAAGTGTTTTGGAGTATCAGCTCTTTGAGGAGGTGAGCAGTGTGCATATTAAAATGATGCCTTTTCAAAGCTCTGAGCTGTTGCTAAAATGTTACAATAAAAAAGTCATTCCCTCCCAAACACATTACCAGTTAATGCAAACACAGGATTTTTTTAAAAGCCATTCCATTTCTTGGTGCTGAGAGCAAGGAAACAATCCAGAGGCTGCAGCCTCATGCCAGTGACCTCCTGAGTTCCTCTGGAGAGGAGCATCACTCTGGGGCTGTGGCTTTAATTAGGGGACAATGGGCAAGAAGAGCTCCAGAACTTTTGAATGGGGTCAGGAATACCTTTTGATCAACTAACAGAGGCATTTTAGGATGAAAGTCATGAATGTTAAAAGCCAGTTGAAAACAGCATTGGAATAAGATAAGCAACACTTCAAGCACCTGAGATCAAATAAGCAATTGTTTGGTGGAAATTCTCGATCACAGAGACAGCAGTTCCCTGCCTGCTGCATCACCAGGCTGTGAGAGGGGGAAGTAAGCACCAAAATTCAGGTGTATCTCAGCTTAAAACACTGTGCAGGCATGGGCAGCTGCACCCTGCAGGAGCTGAGGATACATCCCTACCTCCAGCACTGCAGGAAACAACAGAAGTATTTTCCTACTTGAGTTCCAGATGCGGGGAGAAAAAAGGATGTTACCAAGGGGAAAATGCAATATGCTGACCATCTGGTGAGGCACTTGCAGGCAGGGTGAGATCTCAGCTACAGGAATGGATCCCCCACATCTCTCTTAGCCAGACTGCCAGGCAGCAGAGATGCAGAAAAGATTTGGCTATTAAGAGGTGCTGTGAAATACCACGGTACTTGAGAGGATTAACATAACCAAGTGCAGGCTTCAGCTGCTTGACTCTTTGTATGTTTTGCACTTATGGAACATAATGTAGCAATAAATAATGTAGTATTGCATTAGACCATATGTTGAACATTAGCAGGAGTGATGTCACACACTAATTACCGTGAACAAATGACCTATGATTTCAAACCCATTATTTCAGAAATGTGTGAATTTAACCCTGTTTCAAGTGAGAAGGACCCAGCAGGTCCTTGCTGAGGAGGCTGGTGTGAGGTCAGGCCAGGGGGTCAGTCCATGGATTGGGATCAGCAGGGTTCCTGGGCAGGCAGAGGCCTGGCTGGGACAGAGCTGGAGACAAACACAGCTCCAGCTTAGCCCAGGGCTGAGCTGAAATGCAGCCTCTGGCTCCTTGGGCTGTGGGGGGTGGTCCCAAGGGAGGCTGGGCAGGGCTGCCCTGTGCACCCAGGACCTGAGAGCACAGCCCAGGACAGGGGAGTTCTGTCCAGTGAGGCACTTCCCCATTGTCCTGGAGCACTTTGGGAGTCACTCCCAGCTGTGCTTGCCCTCTGCAGAGGGTCTGGTGTGTCAGACCCTGCACAGAATCAGTGTTGGAAGAGACCCCCAAGATCATCCAGTCCAACTGTGTGACATTGTTTCACTTTGACCAGAATTTGGCTTTTGCTTACCAAATGGAGCTTCCTTTCCAAGCTAACTTTTTAGCTTCATCTTTGAGAACCTTCCTCAGAGGGATGGGTCAAATTTGGAACAAGCTGTCAATGCCAAATTCTCTCCCTTGTGCAATGCAGAGGTTACATTGGTGTTCAACCTTTAGATTCTGAAAGTTGTGTAACAAACTAATGTTTACAGACTATCATTCGTTATTTCTCTCCTTGGAATCGGGCACAGCATAGACATTTTTGATAAATTATTAAATATATCCACCAGGTAGTCAGGTTGAGCAGTGTTCATCTTAAAGCCTCAAAAAATAGCACATTGCAAGTGCAGTTTTTACTTATTATGCAAGACTTCTTCTGCAAGCAGAAGTGAAGAGTGGGAGAGGTGGAGATACAATCCCATGTGTTGATGGAGTGATTACTTCAGGAATTCATTTATGTTTGCTAAAAAACTTTATGCAGATTTGTCCAGGTCGTTTGGAGCTCTGCCTCTCAACTGTGCACATGCTGAGGATTATGAAACCCCACTTAGTTCTCATCTTCTGAATTCCTTTTATCTTGTTTTCACTTTGGACTGCATCACACTGAAATTTAGTGGGAATATGTTACTTCCCTGACTGCAGAGTTACCATAATGCATTTAACATGGCCTGCATATCAATTACATTCCTATAATCATGGATTAAAGAGTCTGGAACGGCGCATATAAAGAAATCAAGAATTTAGTTAGGTTTTATAACTGTGGGCTTAGAGTCAGTGAGAAATAAAAATGCATGCAGGCTTGGTTTTCCTTCTCTTCCCTTCCTTGGGCAGCTGCCCAAATGTTGCATCTCTGAGTTAGAAAAAGGAGTTGGGTTTGGCTCCTGTACAGATTCCACATTCACTGAGCTGCTTTCTTCATTTAGTGAGCAACACTGGCCACATTCATCTTTATTAGGCTGTAATGGGAGTCACTGCACGGGAGGCCTTGATCCTGAGCTCTGCATAAAACTGCAGCTTGCAGATGCTCTAATCCTACCAGCTATTAGCACAATAAATTTATAATTGATATATAGGTGTAAGTCTTCCACATCACCTACCTGAAAGCAAGAGTTATGAAATTTAATAAACTGCCTGTGTCCTTGGAGCTGTGATCTCCCTTCATGGAGGAGAACAAAATGTCCATCAGTGCTCCTGACAATTATTAGAGCCGTTGTTAATGTACTATGAGGAGTAATTCACATTCAGGGCAAGCTCTGAGACACAGTAGGCAAATTTAAAATATTTTATTGTGCTAATATTACAGTTACAAGTGATATTTTAAAGCAATTTGCCACGATAATGTCAATGCAGTGCTAAGTAGTTCCTTTTAATGCTGTTCACAGAGAAGCTGATATCCACACAGATGTAGCAAAGCTTCTGACAGACTGGCTTAATACAAGGGAAAAAGCAAAATCCGTGTGACCCAGCACAGCTGTGAGGAGAGAGATGCTGGGTGGGTTTCTGGAGGGGTGTGAGTGCTGAGTAACAGATTGCAGCCAGGACACACCAGTGACTCCAGCACGGAACTGGAGCAGTGCAATTTACATCCTTTTCTTTCTAAGACAAACAGAAACGCTATAACCATATGCAAAAATAGTGAACTGTTACCTCCAAGGCACCATTTCACCACATTTCTAGGGTATTAAGACAAACTAATCAAGTCTTGCTGGTTTTCCTCAGCACTATGCAAGGGAAGCAGCATCTTCCTCGAGGTGTATATTTGATGAACTGCAGCACTGATTATTTGATTGATTTAACTATCAGAGAGGTTATAATAATAATAAACCAATTCAAGACATCATTAACTAGCAGAGCATTTGAAATAACACAAATGAGACCATGATTCATGGGCGTGTTCAGATTTATTTTTGTGGACTGTTTGGGTCCTTAGGTATTTAGAGCCAGTTTACACAGAATTATGGACACTTAGGTAATGCTGTTTTCTGAGAGAAATTCTTGCTCATAACAAGTTTGGAACCAAGCAGAAAATAAAAAGAGCATCTAGATCGTCAAAAGGAAAGAAACAATATCTCCAGAAGGAGTTAGAAAAATGCAGAAATTTACAGAGAGCTCAGCATGGGGTAAGAGTGGGAACTACCTCCAGCCACCAGATATTGGACAATTAGTTACCTCAAACTTGGTTTGGAAGGCTTTGGAAAACAAATGGTTCTTTGATATGCTTTTGTTTGTGCTCCTTCACCTATGGGTGTCTTTAAGTATGCAAATGTGTGCCTTAATACAATGTGGAGACAAATATTGGTGATATTTGTGAGTGCTGTGGGTGCCTGGGGTAAAGGCTGACTTTTGAGACACTTGTGAAGCTGCCATGGGATTAAGGAAATGTAATTTATAAATGCATTCCTTTCACTGGTGAAACATCTGACTTTCCATTGCTGTCTCCTGGAGTCCATAGGAGTTTTCCTCCCCACGCTGATGGTTTGAGGATCTTTAGCATAAACAGAGACTCTGTAATAATGACTTCCCCATCTCTCCTTCCTTCTGACACCGTGCACGTCCTTTACATCCAATGGGAAAAACTGATGTCCTGCAGAGACTTTGGAAGCCACAGAAGAGGCTCCTCTTCCCCTCCTGAGCCTCACCTGAGCCCAGGTGGCCTTCACGTGGCTGTTGGAGGTTTCATTCACATTTTCTACAGTTCCTCTTTTTTGCTGCAACAAAGGACTTTCTTTAACTAGGCCACCCATTAATGATCAGATACTTTTGTCCTCTCTTGCCAGACCCAATCTCTTTTCTCCTATCCGTAATATTCTTCACCTGTTCCTACTTTATAATCAATGTAGGCAGTTTTATTAGTTCCAGGATGTAATTTAACTTCAAAAGAATCAGACCACCTCTCTGGTGTGTGAATGAGTGGCAGACCTGATTCAGGGAGGACATAAGGCACATTTAGTATTTTATAGAACCAGGTTTTCTGTCTGCCAGCATCGCTGCCTTAAATGCAGGGAGAGCTAAGGGAAGCCATGGTGGGTACAAAAGCAGCAGTAAAGAGTTTTTTGTGCCAGATCCCCAAAGTGTGCCTGTAAAAATATTTCCTAAGGCAGCTCTCCATCACCGCTCATGTTAAACCTTTTAAGTCCATGTGTAATCTGGTAAATCTTCTTCATCCAGATAGATGGATTTGAATGAGAACTCACCCTGCGAGGAAAGACTGGCCTGGAGAAGATAACAGTTCTTATTTGTCATCCTCTGTTATTGTAACCATATTACAGGGGATAATGAAGTGCAAGGGACAGCAATTAGTTGGTGGCAGCACAAGTGATAAGCACAGCACCAGGACTTTCATAAACTGTGGTGTGCAACGCAGCCTATTGATTTAACGGAGGCTTTTCTCCCTTTCACTCTCCAGTAAAAAACAGCAGCGAGATTTATGTGAGCAGCACTGCTTTGGAATACAGATCAGGCTGGAGAAACGCTGGTGTGAATCTTTGGATGCTCACGGTGTAAAAAAAAACCCAGCCTAGGTTAATTCATAAAGTGCTTTGCAGACAGGCTGGATGCCGTGTGGTCCCCGGTAGGGCTCCTTGGCTTTGTTCCTCACACCTGACTGCAGATTAATCTGCCTTTTAACTGTGCCTGCGTGGAGCCACACATGCTTGGAGCCACCAGCAATGTGTCTCTCCAGGCCTCTCCGAACTGGGTCACCCTTCAGCTATTGCTTAGTGGGAAATGATTCCCTTTGAGATTCCCGAGCCACTCCGTGGGGCTGCCTATTGTCATGTTCTGGCACTGAGATTGTAGAACAGATTATGGGCAATCTGTCAGTTCAGGCTGTTCAAGGAGAGATGAAAAATCAGACACGTGTTGCTCTCGCACACTGAGCAATTCGAACAAAGACAACAGAAAAAAATATTTTTCTCCGTTTATTATTCCATTATGATTTCCTATTATAATATGGCAAGTAAAGCACGAAGCGCACCTTGAATAAAGAGCTCTAATGATGTATGGCCCTTGGCATTATCAAAATGTTCCTGTGGATCTCAATGGAGAATAATTTCAGGTGTCTTAAGTTGGTTTTCATGTTCAGCACCTTCCACAGGCCCCAAAGGTGGAGGCTGAACCCCACCCCAAAAATCACCTTTGGCTGCACCTAAGAACACACTTCCCTTGTCAGGGCAGAGGCCAGTCAACTGCAGGGTGATGATGCATTTAGATTAGTTTGTAATTAATGTTTCCTGGCACAATTTTAAACTTGAAAGTGAGAATCCAGAAGATTTATTGTTGATCTTGGAGGGGATTTTAAGATCGGTTGAAATCATGGTATTTGAATACAACCAGGCCACCAACGTTGTAGGAATCCTTGTATGGACTTCCAGAAGTGTCCAAGGCCAGGTTGGATAGGGCTTGGAGTAACCTGGGGTAGTGGAAGGTGGAATGAGATGGTCCTGAAGGTCCCTTCCCCTCCAAAGCATTCTCTATTCCTCCCTCTCTAACCTTGAATTATGTAAATAATAGCTGCAGGCTCTGCCTTGAGTGGGTATGGCTTTTTTTGGCTTTGTCTCTGATAAATAATCATCTGCCAGTGAACATGTTTAATATTTTCACTTAATATTATAGGTTAAAAAGAAAACTGTGTTGGAAATTTCATTCTGGTAAAGAAGCAGTGAGATGACAAATCCCACAAAAAACAGCTCAGGTCACTGCAGTTCTTAATGTTTTCTAGTCTTGGTTTTATATCAGCTTCCAATTACAACTACAAAGGCAGAACCCCAATGTTGATGTAATTAGAAGACATACAAGCAAATTAAGAATTGAACACGTATTTCAGAGCTTAGAATAAACAATCCTAATAACCTTTTTAGCCATTAAAGAAGCCTCTATTTTTGGTTCTAAATAAAGGACATTCTGGCGATGGCTGAACAAGGATGAGAAAGTTCTGGGGAATTTGAGTTAGTGGGATGATTTATTGTGGAGCAAGAATTCCCTCCCAGCCCTGACTCTGGTTTAGATGGTTTCTTGTGCTGTCTGTTGCCAGGGCAGTCACTGGCTGCATCCTCAGCTCTTGGATTAAACCAGAAAACAGCCCCATGGATGCTGCATCCCCTGTGCCCTCAGGCAAGTTGTAGGAGTAATGATCCAAAAGGGTTTAGGAGTTTTATTGAGGCAGGGAGGCAGCAGGGGTCAAATCTGCACCAGAAAACCTATAACTAAGTCTGTAATTCTTTTATGGGCAAAGCTGCAGGGATTTCTGCTTGATTAAGGATTGCATGATTGAGGCCAGTGACATTAACAGGCACAGTGTCCCCTCTGCATCTAAAATAGTGATCAAACATGACAGGAAAAGCCATGTAATAGCAAAACCCCAACACTTTCTTGCTGCTAAGAGTGGCTGCATGCTTCCTGTGCTTCCCAGCTCTGTAAAGGGATTAATTTCTCTTTTTTGTCTGCCATTAAAAGCAATTTTTGGAACTTCCCTGTTGTATTTAATGCATACCTTTTGCCTGTCCAGGCTCTGTGCTTCCCCAGCTTTGTTTTGAGGCTACATGATCAATAAATGTCACTGCTGAAGTGCTTTGCCAGTTCAGGTATCAGAAATGAAAACAGAAGCTTTAGCTCTCTTTTACTGTTCGTGACAAATTGATTCTTTGTGGTCTACCTTGCATTTCTCTCACTTCATGTGTCTGAAGAGAGGGGGATTTCTCACAGCACCTGCTGCTGGGCCAGCCTGAATTCCAAGATCCTTGAAAGATTTGTTATTAAATTCGTCTTGTGCTCGTGTAAAATGGAAACGAGTGAGATTCTTATAATTTGAAACCATTTGTGTTTTGGCAGTTAAAAACACTAAAACAGAGACTGTCCATGCAGAATGAGCCTGTGCTTGTAATTACAATTTGTCCATGAATACTCAGGGCTGTGCAATTAGGTGAGGAATTATATGCTTAAAGGACCACTTGGGCACTTTATGACCAAATAAAAACATAACTATTCATAAGTACAGGTGCATATATGTTTGCTTAAAAAGCAACAACAAACAATTATTGGATCCCCAGAGGAACCATTTGTTCCCTCCCCCAGGAAATAAGAGGACTGACTTGTGCTGAAGGAAGGATTTTTATCCTTGCTGCACGAAACCTTACCAGGCTTGTTTTCCAATTACTGTTTTGAGCAACAGCACAAGTTCAGGAATGGATTAATCTGAAACTTTTCTTGTAGCTCCCTGAAATACATCCACAGTTTATTTTGCAGCCAGTTTTGCTGAGACACAGAAGTGCAGAGAGCTTTGCCACTTAGTTTAGCTTTTTTCCCCCCATAAGTCCATTAACAAACATTTACTGTTCTTAAGAACTTGTGACACATATGAAATGTAGAACTTACATTTCTTCAGAGTCAATTAATGAACAGTGTGTACATTTTTGTCTGATGGAATCTGTCTGTGAGATTTCCAATTCCTTCTGCTTAATTTCTCTGTTCTGGAAGTTTTTAAACTGTCAGCAAAGATGTTTTACCAGTCTTCACATTATGGCAGGAACTGCTTTCATTAAGGGGTGGAAAGGGATGCCAGTTGGATTTTTTTTTCCTCAGATCCCATAGCAGGAGGTGAGCAAAAGCTACCACTGCAAAAAAAGAGAGCAGGTGAAATATGTACCCACTGAAAAAAAATCAGAAGAGCTTTAGTCATCTATGCAGAACACATACGAAAACTAATTAAATCAGGTTTCATTGAAATTAAAATAAATGGCCTGAATTAATGAATGCAGCTTGTGAGGAACACTCAGCTCCCATTGTGCAGGCAGACTTTACACCAGGCATTTTTGATAAGACATTTTGGTGGGCAGAAGCTGTCACTGCGTGTTTGTACCACGAGAAGGGCAGAGGACAGGACAGAGATCTCTGCTCTGGCACCTGGATGTGTCCCAGCTCCCTGCTGGGTGACCTTTGGCAAGTCACATCTCATTTCTGACAGTCTCTGAAAGCATTTTGTAGTCTCCTCAGGAGTAGCAATATTTAGGAACAAAGCATCGTTGTCCCAGTAATGTGTGATTTGCTTGCTGCTTTATTCCACAGGATGGGGCTTAAACAAAATTTATGGGAAATGCTGCCTTGTGCTGGATCTCTGCACAGGAGTGAATCTTGCCCAAGATCAACAGAGTCATTCCCCAGTCCTGTGGGTTTTGTGAGTGCCACAGCATAAAGGAATCAGGTCCTTCCCCAACAAAAGCACTATGCCTCTGCTGTAATTCCTAAGCTTGGGAATTGGATAAATACTAAATTCTGATTTTCCAGTGTTTTCCATTTCTTTGTGACCATTAATTACAGCCCTGCTAATAACAGTGTGACATCCTGGCCATGGGAAAGGTATGTGGGAATTGTCAGCAAATGCAAGTTTGAGTGAAAAAGGTGTAAGTCCTCACCTGTTGTTATCCTGCTGACTTCATCAAGGTTATACAGTGTTTCCAGGAATGCATGGGAAGTGATATTTTCAAGTTATTATTTTGATTTTCCATAAGATCTGGCCACCTCAGATGGGCTGGGGGAGTCCAGCACCTCTTCGGCAGAGACTGGTGGGAACAGCAACTACAACAGTGAGTGGTTTCCAACAAATCCAATATCTATTTGTGCAGGGTGGGGTCTGAGGGAGCTGCTTCCAGCCTGTCCCTGGCCATGGCACACAATCCTCTGGACCCCAAACCTGAGGGATGCTGAGGCAGAAACTCCAGGGAATTGAGTCGTTTCATGCAGTGTTTCAGTTAACTGGGTTGGATTTTTAAATTCATCCCAAACCTGTGCTTTAGGCAGCTGGATGGATGCAATTTATATTTCCATGTTCTTAAGTTCTTCACTTGGTACCACGGGCCTGCCTGGGCTCACCTGTGGTATTTGACACGTCCAAAACACCCACTGGAGACACGAGACTCCTTCTGTTTCTCCCTTAATCTGATATTCTGAGGTTAAAGAGATGTTAAAGCTGCTTCTGATCACTAAAGTCCTCATGGAGTTTTACATTAAAGCAGCTCTAGGTCAGTATGTCCTGGCCACGTTTCAGCTTGAGTAAATCACAGGGCTCAGGATTGGATGTTCTGGCTCATTTTATGCTTCATCCCCTTCATTCTGTTGTGTATCAGTAACACTCTGAGGAGCAAATCTTCTGGCATCAGCTGCCTGTGGTAGAACTGCATCCACTTCTACCCAGAACCACTTTGATCTCGTTTCCTTATGCAAAACATCTACTGAGAGCACTCAGAGCAGGCAGGGAAAAGAGAACCTCGACTGTGTCGGTATTTGCTCCTTTAATATATTTTGGGATGTGTGTGGGTTTATTTACAAAGCACGTGTAGTTAAATGTCATTGAAAAATATAATTAAAAATCAATTAAGAGACCGTTTTAAAAACAAGAGGTTGTAAAAATGGAATTTACAATAATAACCAGACTAAGCATTTGGCATTTACATGTCTGCACCAAATAGCAATTCCCTTGTTAGTTGTGCTTGAGTGACAAGGTACTCGCTTATCTCCTGGATATAAATTCCAATATTCTTGTTATTGCTGGGACAAATAAATACCTGCATAAAGACTTCTTGCAGTGCCAAGTAACACCAACTGATTAAATTCAGACAATTTGTTTTTTGTTCTTGTCTGGGCCCAGTGCCAAAATTATCCCATTGTATGAAGGGCCAGATTTTGCACCCAGCTTGTGCTCAGTTAATGCAAGGTAAATACTGTGCTGCCAATACAAATTTAAGCACAGAGAGACATTCTGAAATGTTTTAATTTCCTACATAAAACCTGAACGGGCAGAACACATAGAAACCAAAATGGAAGAGTATTTGGCCTAAAACACAACATGGTGGTGAAGGCAATTGCTGGGACCAGACCTCTCCAAGGGGGAGGACATGAATTGTGCTTGGAGCCTGTGAGGCACAGAAGTCCCTGTGACACGTTTTGTCAGAGAAATAACTGGCAGTGCCTCCATAAATCCACTGGAATGCCTATATGTACATGTAGAACTCATGCCTGCACACTCTGGATCTGGCTTTAAATGCTAAGAGCTCAAGGACTGTCTTGCTGCAGGATCAAATATCCCAGATTTATAACCAAGCCTGAAGCCTTTTTCTTTGTTAATACTCATCCTCTTCCTCTCCCATCTTCATCATGAACAGTTGAGGGTTTTCCTGAGGTTCTTGTAAAAGAGGTGGAGATTAAATATCTAAAAAGCATTTTAAACATCATGAGCCCATAGGAAACACTGGAATCAGTGGTAATGCCCATCTGTGATGGTTCCATGTTGGAGGGGATGGGGCAGGATTACCCTGGGAAAGTTCTCAGCCTGTGCCTGTGTCCACATCCCTTCTCTTCCTGGCAGTACTGAGGTGAGTGGTTGGCTCCTCCCAAGATTTGGAGTCAGCCTGGAGAGCAGGGATCTGTGCTGGAGAGCAAAGTGCCTCTTCCTGGGGGAGGTGGAAGGTTGGTGGTAGTTGCTGCATGGGGACCTTTCTCTCAGGTGACCTGTGAAACATCCCACAGCCTCCTGTTTGATTCTGTGCTGATTGGGTTCTCTCCTGTGCCTGCCTTTGGCTGCTACTATTTAGCTCTCATTCCTCATTACATGCACAGACCAAAATGAATCAAAACCCTCTTGAAAATCTGACATTGCAGCCCTTTAGAATTTGGATGATATGGAGAGTCTGTTTCCCCTATTTATGACTAATCAGAGGCTTCATATGTGTCACCCCATGCTCTCATCAGTTCAAGATGCAGAAATCAGCCCCTTTCTTTTACCATTGCATCCTTCTTTGTCTCTGAAGATCTCCATTAAAATCTTACTGCAATACTCAGTCTGCATTTTCCCCAGTTTTCAGATCCATGGATACACTGCAATAACACACTTACACTTGTTTTATGAGGAGGGCTTACTGCAAGCATTTTATTCCATTTTAAGGATTTCTTCCCTCATTTTTTGGTCCCACAATTCAGACCATTCACAGGGGTTCTTGCCTGTGCCATCCCTGCACCCCTCCCAGCAGGCAGCCCCCTGGTGTATCCCTCTCCAGACATCTTCCCTCTGATCCAGGCAATTTGTGCTCAGACTTGGATGGAATATGGGTTTTTTGTGTTCGCATATGAACATCTGCTTCAAATTCCCAAGCCAAGAAAGACAAGAAGCAAATTAAACTATTTGTTCTCCTTTCTCTCTCTTTAATATCAAAGTCATTCCTTACATGCTCCTTAAGCTTCCACTTTTGATCGGGAGATATTAAAAATGGATCTAAACAACTCACATCTTAATCATATTCCTTTGTGAGCAGGGTAAGAGTGAGGGGAGCAGGGGAGACAAGCCAAAGCTGCTCTGCTGCTCATGCTCAGAATCCAACCAGCATCCGACACATCCACATTCCCTGCCCTGGCAGCAGAGGGGAGCCCCTGTCCCTCCTGAGCTGCCCTGCACGGAGCATGGAACGTCCTGCAGCTCCCATCGATCCTGCCTGCACTGGAGCAGCCTGGGCACAATTCCCTGCTGCTCTCTGATTTGTGCTGGAGACCTGCAAAAGGGAGTTTTGAGGATGACTCAGACATTCCTTCTTCCCCCTGGGCTTTCCTGCTGTGCCAGCCCAGCAGCCAAGTCGCTCTTCTGGGTGCCTCGGTTGCAAGGTCTCAAAAATCTCTTGAAGAAAATTCTTTAAAATGTCTTTTAAGAAAAACCAAAGAGGAACTTGAATGTTTTCACGATCCTGGGCAGATTTTGGAAAAGATGTCGTTCACTTCAGGAAGAAAACCAATAAATTATGGTGTTATTCAGACTCAATCAATGAAAAATCAAAAGAATAAAATAAGGTTTAGTATTTCACAAGAAATTGTTCATTCTACACAAAGCTGATTTTGTTCTGTGATGAGATCACAGATTTAGTTGCAGGTTCTATTAGAGTAGCTGTGCAAATAAAATTATTTTTTTTTACATGTCTGATTCAGTACTGAAGGATATTCTGGTTAAAAAATCAGCACTATACAATTATCAACAACATACATTAATAATTGAATAAAAACTAAATGACAGATCTCAAAAAGCAGCTGTCAATGTGGAATAAACATCAAATGTATTTCTGCTGGGTTTCTGCTATTCCACTTACTCCTATCAATATTTACATTACTGATCTAGGAGTAAATATGGAATCTCTGCAGCAAAGATTTGTGAATGACAGAAGAACTGGCAGAGTGGTGAGTGCTGATGGGCACAGAGTGTTCACACAGAGCCATCTAAACCAGCTGACAAATCATTTTAGCATTTCTGGAGGAAGGCTGAAATTTATCTCCATATTATTGACATCCCTGCCCGTGGCAGGGGGTTGGAACGAGACAATGTTTAAGGTCCCTGTGAACCCAAACCATTCTGTCCTTTCCAGCCCAAGCCTTTCTATAATTTCTGAGATTTTCTTATTCCCTGCAAGGAGTTGTGCTTGTTTTAGTAGGCAGCGAAGGCTCTGGGAACGGAAAGCTCTGCATGTCAGGCAGGAGATGACAGAGTTTGCCAAGCAAAGGATCCAAGGAAACAGGAGCTTTGTCCTTGGGCCAGGCGATTTTCTGCCCGCCAGGTTGACTGGGAATTCCATAGCCTGGAATGCAGGAGCCGCCCTGCAGCAGGGCCGGGCTCCGGGCGGCGGCCCAGGAGCGCTCGGGGCAGCCCAGGCTGAGCCTGGCCGCGCTCCCCGGAGCTTTCCCGCTGATGAGGCTGAGGAGGCAGGAGCGGGGCTGGAGAGATGGAGAGAGCAGCCCCGCACACGTGCTGCTCCCCGCTGCCAAGAGCCTCTGTGCTGGGCTCCAGCAGGGAAGCGAGGAAGGGCAAACACAATCCCTTTTCTGCTGATCTCAGAGGTGAGAGGGCAGCATGAGAGGAGCCGCAAGTGCTTGAAGACCACAGAAGTGCAGAAGGGAGCCCTGGATCATTTCCAGCAATAAAAACAATTGGCACCTCATTTCCATGCATCTGAATTCAGTTCAGCGTTTCTGTTTTAACAGAGAGTCATCTTAGGTCAGTGGGAAGATTTTTGATTTATTTAGTGAGGTTTATACTGGGCTTTGCAGCCCTGCTTGCCACAAACCCTTCCCTTTCCTTGTGGCTTAAGGACACTGAGGAATGGAGACCTTCATCCTTCAGGGACACATGTAACTATGAGGATTTTTATACTTCTTGTGCCAGCTCAAACTTCTTGGAAAAGTCAAGAGCTGCTCTTCCTTGTGCTCTCAGTTGGCCATCTGTCACTGCCACTAAAACCCCTTGGAACAGGAATATTACAAAGCTTTGGGAAAGATCTCACCATGCCCTTAAAGGGGTGCGAGGTTTAGTGGGCAGCTGTAGAAATGGCTTTGCTTTATGGACTCCACACGCTATAAAAAGGCAACTCACTACTCACAGTCTTAATTACAGTGCTCTGGACTATTAAAGGGGATGTGGGAGCTTTGTCCAAGCCAGATAGAAATCAGCCAGTGTGGATCTTATCTAGTCTCTCTATTTGGACATTGTATTCCAAAAACATCTACTTGCAGTAAAGTATCAAAACAAGACATTTTGAGTCTCACACACAAGTCATACCTTTTCAGAAAGTGCAGACCTGGGAGTCTTTGAGCTCCCTCAGGAGTTAAATAATGATATTTATAATCATTTGTAAAGCCATTCCCTTGGAGGTGTGACAGGAATGAGTCTCACATCTCTCAGAGCACAACCTTCCTAAGTGAGGAATGAAGGAAGTTCACATCTTCTGATGATTTATACCCTGATTTCTGATTCCAGAGTCACATTGCTGTAGCTTGCAAGCCAGGGGATCGTGACAGCAGCTCAGGCCTCCTCTTTCTGAGGACTCTGTGGGCACCTAATGAATTCACTGTGAATTTCCCACTGTCTGTTTAAGGTTTGACTCTAAGTGACAAGATCAGTCTTTGTCTCTCCTTCTACTGAGGGAGCTTAAAGCAAAGTTCCCTGAACAGCAAGGACTAAAATAGTTGAACACAGCAAAGAAACCTTTCTCAGTGAGCTGTCTGACATCCATCCCCTCTTCACAGGTACTCTGCAGGTCAATAATACCTCCATGAACCCAGAAACCAACCTGCCAGACAGCTTCATCCTTACCCCCCTCCATCCCACATTGCCTTTTGGCTTTGGATTGCCGTGGTTCCAGTTGTCATCTAGACAAACAGGAGTTACAGGGAGAACCTGCGCCTTTGAGTCACACAAACCCATCCAAATCTTTCCAAGCTCATCCACTTCCAGTGTTCATGAGATGCTGTGTGACACCTCGTGGGTACAACATCCTATAACACGGGGAGAAGAACCTCCTCCAGCCCAGGAAAGGCCCCTGGGAGCAGGCAGACAGGAGGAGCTGCTCAGCCCGTGAGCCACAGCAAGGCTGCAGAGGCTGCAGTTCCACCTTGCCTTGTAATATTGTAAGATTTATTTTCAGATCTTATCAGCAATGCACTGTGGGCTGTTCTCTGCTGAGCAAAATTCATCCATCAGTCTGCTGGCATGGCCACATTCCAGCCTCCACCGAGGTGACAGTTCAGTTGTGCTAATGATCAGCCTCACATCCACATCCGCATTCCCCCTTGGTCTGATTCTTCTTCTCTTATGATAATTTAATTGATTGAGCACACTGGCTTCTAGTCAAGAAGCTCTTCTCAGCTTAACTCTCAGTTTTAAAAAATCGCCGCTCAACATCTCTATAATTAGAGTTAGTTGCTAAAATCCCTGGATCCAGGTGATTACTGGAATATGAGAGGGACATAACTTGAACTGATCAAATCAGGGATTTAAGAAAAATGCCCTTGATCCGTGATTCACAATTCGTTAATGTCTTCTGCTTTGGGTATTTTTCCCCTTTTTTTTGGTGTTAAATATAGCTGGGTTAGGAAGGTTCATGTAGAATCAGGACAGTTAGGGGTAATTTTTTATTCATATCCCTGTTATTGTTTGGGGAAGCTCAGTAGGATTCATTAATATTGCATTTCCAATGAAAAGGCACTCAAAAGCCAAACAGTTCAATTATATTCTGAAGCTGCAATGCGATACAAAAATGAGCAGTGCAGTGATGCTGTCGTGGTTTAAACCAACTGCTCCTGTCCACAGTCAACAGCACCACTCTCCCCTTCATTCCACAGGGCAGCTGTTCCACAGTACAAACCAAACCAAATGCCACGGTCTGAGGGCTTCATTTGGGATTCTGTACCTGGGTCAGGTTCACTGACAGGCTGAGGACACAAAAGAAATCTTTGCATGACAGAGTCTGACTGATCCTGTGTGCTGACCCAACTTCCATGAAGGTGTTTATTTGCAGGAAAGCTCCCACTGCAGCTGCTGGAGTGGGGGAGGATGAGCCAAGCTCCCTGCTCTGCTTTGCATTTGCTTGTTCCAAAAGGAGCATCCAGAACGTGATAATCTGCATTCAGAACTACACAGAATTATGAAATATCCCCTTCCAGTCCTGACTGTTCCCCTTCAGCCTGGAGGGGAGAAGGTTCTGGGGAGATCACACTGAAACCTTAAAGAGGGTTATAAAAAAGAGGGAAAGTCACTTTTTTACACTGATAGAGGGTGATAGGACAAGGGAGACTGGCTTTAAACTAAAAATGAGAGAGATTTAGATCAGGCGTTAGGAAGGAATTGTTCCCTGTGAGGGTGGGCAGACCCTGGCACAGGTGCCCAGAGAACCTGGGGCTGCCCCTGGATCCCTGGAATGTCCAAGGCCAGGCTGGACAGGGCTTGGAGCAAAGTGTCCCTGCCCATGGCAGGGGGTGGAATGGGATGAGCTTCAAGCTCCCTTCCAACCCAAACCACTTGTGATTGTGTGATAATACCCTCCTTCTCTGAAAGAGAGAGTGAGAACTTGTGATTGATTCCAATGAAAGTGAGAGCATGCTTATATGCAGAGGCCTCTGATTTTCCTGATGCAATGGGATCTGGTTGCTTGAAATGATGATGTATAAAAATTTAATGTTTTGGAAGTTTTATTATTTTTCTTTATATGAAACACCAAAGTAAAATTTGATTTTGCTGGATTTATGGCTTGATCACTCACCCTATTAAGAGTAATGATTCCACTCTCTGACCTTGCAGGGCACCAGCTATGAAATTTGAGATGATGTCCCAAACATTTTTGCAATACAACTCTTGGCTAGTGCACGACAGGCTATTGACTGAAATACTGTCAATGCACAAATGAGATTATAACCAGAGAAGCTCTTGATTGCTTTGGTCTGTTATTCAATACCCTCCTTTCTTACAAGCAGCTTCTTGGCATTTTTTTCAGGCTAACGTAGACCTTCCTTCCCTGACAAATGACACACGAGCTGATTGTATAGACAGACTCTTTGCTGCAGTTTTTTTATCTGCAGAAGACTTCTCTCTCACAGGACTCTTGCACTGGCTGTGTGCACTGTGCTCTAAGGGCCTCTCTGAGCCTTGGTGGCTGTTCAGTACTGCAGCAAGTGTGATCTGGCCGTGATGGAGAGAGCAGGAGCAGCCTCACGTCCTGCTGGGGCAGTGTTCCATGGCTGCAGAGGGAAAGGATGGCTGGAGTGCTCAGCTTTCATTTCATTTAAATGAGCAGAATTGCTTTACTTCCCCCCTAGGTATAACAATTATTAAGAATTTATATTGCTATTCATGCTGTATAATAATGAACAGAAACTGGCTTTGCACTCTTAACCTTTGCTGTTAGGTAGAAATGGAGAAGCAGCAACAGTGACTCTTATGAGACCAGATGTATCTGCACCGTCACACTCACTGCCTCCTTTTACACTTTGGGAGACAGAGAGTTTGTGCTGCATCATCTTTGGATGTCCCCAGTGTGAAAAATAACTAGTTAATGCCTTTTTTACTTTCTTCCATATGTTTCCTAAATAAATCTATTCATCACTTAAACAAACCCACCCAGCATTTCTCATGTATTCTGATTTTTCAGTTAAATATTGTTTGTATTTAAATATAAATATTGTTCAAAATGTAGCATTAATATTTTGCCTAGTGACAAGCAGTCCTGTATCTTATTAAAATTTAAACAGCCATTATGTACAGGAAAGTTTTTTTGTTGTAGTTTGCAAGGTGCTATAACAATAATTACCCGAGTGCATCAATCATTTTTCATTGCCTCATTTGTATCACGGGGATAAGTAGCTCCAATTAAAATCCCATTTTACATAAATAGATATGGTTTGAATCAAACCACAGTCTGTTTCCACTTCTGAAACGCTGGCCATAGGATATCTTTTTCATTATTCAAAGTGTATGATGTGTGCTGCTTATCTTTTTGTGCTTAAAAAGGCATAAGTCTGCAGGCAGACATGCCTTAGTGCAGGTTTGGCAGGGAACAAATAATTGTTACTGTAATTATCTATCAATTTTACTGTTCCAGATATTTTAGCCAAAAAGCTAACTAGTATAATCACATGTTTATTCCTGACACATTATAGTTTGAGTAAGCAGAACTGAAAATGTTTAATATGAATTAACAGCTTCAGGAAAAATTATAATTTCTCTATTACTCGTGATTTCCCCTCCACGGCGGCAGCTTTTCTGCTAAATGTGCTCGTATTGTCAGCTATTGTGGGAAAGCAAATGAGGGAAACTTGGGGAATTATCTTCTGCTGCACTGTGATTAACTCTGCAAGGAAACAAATCAGACTTTCCCAGAGGCTGCTTCCACTCCCAGGCTACACCTCAGGTAAAGGAATCTCTGTTCCCCCTGGGAGTGGTGGGATGTCTCTGCCTTCCCAGACTGAGGCACTGCCATCCACCTTGGCTTTTCTTCTCCCCTCTGTGCTGGTTTGGCCCAGCCTTCAGAGCACATTTATCCTCACAAACCTGGGAACACCTTGGTTCCAGAGGGTCAAACCCACCTTTTCCTGCAAAGCCTTTGTACACTTTCAAAGTTGGAGTGTTCAAATTGCAAATGGATCAAAATGCTCTGTGCTGCTCCAAGGCACTTTTAATATAATTTCTGCAGAATTTGATGAGCAGAAAATTGCAGAAATCTCAATGACTCCAGCAAAAGGGCTAAACAGTAGTTTAGGTCACACTGTGCCTTCTCTGTAAATTCCCTTTCTTTTCTCAGCCCAGTGCTCTGTTTCTGGGGAAGCAGGGACAGCAGTGACATTTGAGAGAGTCCAGGCTCTACCACGTGTTGGTGGCCTGGACACTCTGGAGCCTCTGGGAGCAGCATCACAGGGGAGCTATGGAGAAAAAATGGGGAAAAACCAGAAACAAGATGGGAAATTCAAACTGAGAGGAGGTTTGGATTGAATATTAGGAGGAAATTGTTCCCTGTGAGGGTGGGAAGACCCTGGCACAGGGTGCCCAGAGAAGCTGTGGCTGCCCCTGGATCCCTGGAAGTGCCCAAGGCCAGGTTGGATGGGGCTTGGAGCAGCCTGGGACAGTGGAAGGTGTCCCTGCCCATGGCACTGGATGAGATTTAAGGTCCCTTCCAACCCAAGCCATTTTTCAATTCTGTGATTCTACAAAAAATGCGAGACTCAGGCTCAACAATATCCTCAAGTCTTTATCCCAAATATTGAAGCATGTGCTTAAAGAGATGTTTTGGGACTGTCCCAAATGAGGGTAAATTAGGAACTTACACCAAATGATTTAGCTCAGTTTTACAAGGACTTTTCTAACTGCTGCCTTTTTGCCTCAAATCATTGTCTCCCACCTTCATGTTCCTGCTGCTACTGCTACGACTAAACCCCTTATTTGTGCCATACCTTAATCACCAGATTCCTCCTCTGGAGTGCTGAAGCAGTAGATAATGTCTGTGTTTTTATTTGTCGGGTCAGGAGCACCAATTCATAGCTCAGGGATCATCAGCACCGTGAGCTGACACCAGAGTCTGTCCAGCTGCTGTTTTCTTACAGTCACACAACAGAAAATCAATGGTGTCAGGAACAGTGGGATAATTCTACTGTTACAATCAATACATGCTGATTAAACCAGTTGTGTCTGTTGGGTAAATTTGCTGCATCATAATTAGAATTATTAATTAAAAATAGGAAATCAATTGACACAAATTAAGCAAAAAAAGAAATTTGCTTTATTTCTTTGACACTCTCTCCAGAGGCCTCAATAACTGTGACAACAGGGACGTGACCAAGTGGCATTTGTCAGTTTTTTAATGCTGTCCTGAGTTTTAAAAATTGACTTACAAACCCTGCTAATGCAGCTCCCAGGAAATCAGACAGGAGATGTTGTGTGTGCAAGAAGCAGCTATTTATTTTATTACAGTTAGTCATTATTCCCTGCCTATCCAGGAGTAAAAAGCAGGAGTCATGTGCGTGGCACTGGGGAGGGGAAGCAGCTGGGGAACGAAAGCCTTGGGGAGCAAGATGAACTCATCCCCTTCCCACATTGTTTTCTGTTTTCAGATAACAAGGATAAACAAATTGATCATTTCTGTGCTGGTTCTAATGGGCTTCTCATTGCTGGCTACTTCCTAAAGCGTGCTGGTGACCTTCATTATTTTCAGGGACACATTATGTGGGACACTAAGGCAGGGACAGCAGGAATTCATGTGGTCTTTCATTCAGCTCTTTATTTTCATCTCTGTTTTTTCAGGATTTTATGTAGTTGGGTTTTTTTTTTTCTTTTAACCTATCTCAGTGTTCTAGTCCTACATATTCTTTCTCCTTGTTTCCTCCTACTCTTAGTGGTTTCCCTTTTTCTGTCTAATACTTTCCCTGCCTTGTTTTCTTTCCCCCATTCTTCTTGCACACATGAAAGCAGGAAAGTGCAGGATTCCTTTGGGCCTTCATACTCATGTGTTTTGTTCAAATATTTTCTCTGAGCTTGCACACCTATGAAAGATGGGAGGGCAGAAAGGACAACTGGTTTGGGTAGATGTGTCACTGGCCACTGCTGGTGCTGGTTAACATAATGTTCTTCTAGTAATCACTGGTGGTGAACTGGGACTGTGTTGTTCAGCCTGGAGAAGAGGAGGCTCCAAGGAGAGCGCAGAGCCCTTTCCATGTCCTGGAGGCTCCTGGAGAGCTGGAGAGGGACAGGACACAGGGAATGGCTTCCCCCTGCCACAGGGCAGGGATGGGTGGGAGATTGGGAAGGAATTGTTCCCTGTCAGAGTGGGCAGGCCCTGGCACAGGGTGCCCAGAGAAGCTGTGGCTGCCCCTGGATCCCTGGAAGTGCCCAAGGCCAGGCTGGACGGGGCTTGGAGGCACCTGGGATAGTGGAAGGTGTCCCTGCCCATGGCTGGGGGATGGATGATCTTCAAGCTCCTTTCCAACCCAAACCATTTCAGGAGTTTATGATCTCATTCATACAGCTTTTCTAGTCCTAAACCTGTTTTTTAAGGTGTTTTACAATAACAGTATTTCATTGACGTGTATTTCCAAGACCAGTCAAAAGTAAGAGCAAATAAAAACGTCTGTAGTTTAAAAGCCAGGACAGATTGAGTGGTTTGCACAAGAATCAGGAAAAGCAGAGTTGTTAAAAGTCCCAATTCCAAAGACTTATGGCCACGTCCCAGGCAGGCTCAGCAAGCTGCCACTTTGGACCTCTCTGACAATGGAGAACATATGGAAGCAGGAGGATCCATCCACTATATCTGAGCACAACTGTTGAGTACCTGAAAATTAAGCTGTAAAACCTGGGCATCAATAAAGAGCTTTACAGCACTCGTGTAAATAGTGTAAAATAAGGTGGATGTACTCGAGCAGGCAGGACCTGAGAGGGGAATTCTGGCAGCTGTGCTCAGGGTGAGTTGTGCTCCCTGTGGGAAGTAATAAAGAGCTCCCACAAGGAAAATGGTCCCATAATTGAGACTTGGAAAACAAAGACTTGGATCGACAGCTTCAAATCTTTTTTACTAAGATTCCACCTGGCAGGATTTTGTGGGCAGCAGCTTGATGCTCTGTTGCCAGGACAAATCTGAGGATAAATCAGGTTATAAGGCTACACTGGGAAAACGAGTGGTGTCTTTTGCTTTCCTTTCACTGGGCTGTGGATCAGGGCTGTAATTAGAGCCTCAGCTTTATAAATCTTTGTCACGGCATTTGTCACGTGTCACGGCTGTGGCCCTGCTCCACCACGGGCCCTGTTGCCATAAGTGAGATATAAACAGTCATCAGTGGCTCCTCTGAAACTGCAGGGCAGGCAGGAGCAAGTGCAAGGTTATCTCTCAAGGTGTAGCCATGATGAGCTACAATTACTGTTTTTTCAGAAGCTTTGAAGATGGAATTAGTCAGCTTATGCATAAAAGTGCTTGTTGTTTCTTGGCAGTCAAGTGGTGTTTTGATTTTTAATGAAATTCACAGTATTTGCATGATGAGGTTATAATTATTTTTAAGTCCATGGGTCTAAGAATAAGCCTGAAGTCTTTTGGCTGATTCAAAGAAAAGTAACATCCAGAAATCTGTGTTCACCTCTGACATGCTAAAAAACTTGAAAAAAATATTGTTATCACCTGTAAATTGCTGACTGTATAGCCCTGCTTTTAAAAATGTACAGAAACTGATCCCAAAGTTGGAAAAATTGAATCCTTTCCCAGACTGCTGTTAGAAAGTTGGCTTTACCTCTTTACAGAGCTCCTCTTGCATTGCTGGGGAGGAGCAGGGAACAGGACATTGATTTCAACAGTGACCATTAGTGGCCACAGCCACCACAGCTGGGAATGAAGAGATTTTTTCTGCAGTTACTAAAAAAGTGTTGCTGTGCTGCTTCCAGCTCCATTCAGCTGCTACCAAGGAGTCATTCCATGACCCACTGACCTGCTGGGTTCAGGAACCACAAAGTTGTGAGATAGACTCTGGAAGGAGCTGATTGAATTGCCATGTTTACTGCAGTTTCTCAACAATTTCCTTGCTTTTCTAGCAAATTTAAAAGGTTAAAAATGCAGATTTTTAAAATTATGTGCACCTGTGTTCTCAAGTCTCAGTGGGAAGTCACCTTCTTCAGCTTTTAAGTGCAGAGACCCAATAATTTCCCCTACCTTGATCCTGATCCCCCAGTTTAATTTTCTGTGTGCCTTTCAAGAGTTGAGGATAATTCTTGGGCTTATAATGTTGCTTTCAATCTTCCTTCTCTCAGATCTGCCTAGGAATGAGTGAAATGAGTCAACAGTAGAGGTTTTTTTAAGCCTTCTTCAAGTTTTACACCAGCTCCCTGACAGAAATGTCAGAATTCTTTTAGTGTGACAGAAATTAAGGATGTGCCAAACAGAGGAGTCTGCATAGATGGGAGTTGCAGAACAATAAAGAATTTACATTTGCTGGCTGTGAGGTCTCTATAAGGGCAAGTCCTTCTGGTGCAATATGAACTTAATTCATTTGCTTGGAACAATTTTAATTAACAAATACTTGAAGAAGCTCCAGCAGTCTCTGTGTGTGGAGTTTTAGTGCCTTTTGGATCCCTTGCCTTGCAAAAATTCCAATTGTGCAATCCTGGCAATCAGCAGGGAAACAAAACCTACCAGGTCCCAGCACAGTCTGTGGAAAATTTTGCAGCAAATATTGTGTAACTTGGGTTTGGTTTGTTAGAGACCAAGTGAGGGAGAAGATCAGCACAGGTCTGTAAGAAACACTGGCAGGGTTAATGGGAATGGAAGCAAATGGAGAGCAACAAACCTGGAGAATCCCAGATTTCCTTAAAGAGAGGGGTGGAGCTGGGACCTGGAAAACCAGGAGGGAGAATCCCAGGAAGTGTCACTCAGTGTCCCAGCACTGGCTGAGCAGGATGCAGAGGCTGGGTCCCCTTCCCAGGATGTTCAAGTCCTGCCCCAGCCACATCCCACTGCAGTTTGCATCCCAAGGATGCTCTTTGTACCAACTTTCCACCTTTTAAACACTCCTATTGATGAGAAACAGAAAAATATTTTATGAATTAATCTCTGTATACATTAGAGAGTCATTTTTCATCTGTTTAATTCAGCACAGGATTATAAATGTACTGAAAAAATATACTATAAGGTACTTATAGCATAAATTTACACTTTAGATGTTGGAGCTGTCCTATCTCAGTGCTATCACTTCCTTTCTGGAGAGTTTTGCAGTTTAATGTAATTTGGCTGTCTCAGTTTCCCTCCTATGAGATGGTGATTAAATACATTTTCCAGCTTACAGGTGGACTGAGAATTAATCAGTGTTTGCATGGGACTCTGGTGATGGAGGCAATTCTGGTAAATGTGGAAAACCACATTGACATACCTACAGACCCTACATGCTCTGATCTTATTGCACACTTTAGAACCCAAAGAGTTGCATATTGTCACCTTTTTATTACACCAGCATACTTTGAATTTTATTTAGTAATGCTCTCTGAATAATTAATCATTCAACTAATAATTATCCATTCCAAATAAACTGACTTGATTACTAAGGCTGATGAGGAAAATCCAGTCAGGAAAGAACCCTTTCAACAACAACAACATTCTGCAGATATCCTTAATATTTAAAGAGTGAGCTATATTTAGTAAATTCTTCTGAAGCAGGGGGAGAGGAACGGATGCTAATTTCCTGTGTCATCAGATTTGTGCATGTGTGTCAGCAGCATTCCTAAATCACCACCTACCACAGAGTCACCATCCTCACGGGCAGCAGGAAAATCCAGCATTTCCCTGGGTGGTTCCTGTTGTGGGCTCCTGCCTCCTGCTCATCGATTATTTAATATTTAGGGGGTTGGGTGTTTGCCCTGCTCAGATGTTCTGCAGGGAGCAGGCCACCTTTCTTAGCCAAGGAAACAGCAAAGGTGTGGAATCAGTGCCACTTTCCAGATGGCCCCCACTTAACTCATGGAGGCCAGCCCTGATCAGAGATGATTACGGATGATGGAAAGAAATTCCCCGGCTGCAAAGGGCACTGGGGTGAGCCCAAGGTGCTGCTGATGGCACTCTGCAGCATGGCCAGTGACAATTTGGGTGATGGTCTCATCAGACAACCTCTTTTTCCCTGTGATTTTTTTTAAGGTACATCTCTGCTGCCCACAGGAGAGCGTAGAGATCTGAACCTTAAAGGGAGTCTGGCATTTAAAACCTTTAATGCAGAGGTGCTGTGCTCCTTCCAGCAAAATCCTGTTCACTTCCCTGCTGCCATCCAGCCAGGAAGTCTCTTGTGCCTGTTTTACCTTGTCAGTGGCAGTTATCACTAAAAAAGAGAGAAATTAAATCAATCCAGGGGTGAAGCTGTTCCACAGTTCCTCAGACTGCAGCTGAACCTCCAGGAACTCACACCCCGAGCCCAGGAAGGAGCTGCTGTGTGAATTTCCTGGTTTCTGTGAGGCTGACCCATGGATAATGCTGCAGGCACAAACAGGTTGTTTGTAAACAATGAGGAAAAACATGTGGAGTGATGATTTAGTGTTTCTGCCTGCCTGACACTTGATGGCTTAATGCAGGAATCCACAATGGGGAAACTGTTCCGAAAGCACCGGCTTCCATATGGCTGGGATTTTGTCAAAACATTTCAGCTCAGTACACCCATAACTGATTGTGAGCATGAACAGTTTTGATCAGCCTGTTTTTCAGAATGTAAAACAGTTTAAGAATTGCCTGTTTTTAACATCATAACAAAAAACTTTCACTTCCCAGTTTAGAGCAAGTTCTGCTTTAAAAACTGGCATTAATTTACGCTTCTGTGAACAACATTGGAACATGTTGGGAAGTCAAAATAAAATATCAAGGTTTAGACATCCAATCTCAATAATTTATGAGACAAGACTTTCTCCTCCTGCCTGGCTCTCCAGAAGGACACCCAAGCCCCACTGGTGGGCAGAGGAAGCTGTGGGGACACAGGCAGAGGTGCCTCTGCTCAGCACTCGGGGCTGGTGCTTTGCTTGCTGAGGCTGCTCTGCTCTCTCAGCATTTGCATCCTAAAGAAGTGGTGCAGGAGAGCTGCAGCAGTGGTGCAGTCTGAGGAGCTGCTCTAGGGACACTGGAATTTTTCTGGCATAAACCTCTCCTGATGCTGGGCTCTGTGTCCTCTGCCTTTCCCAACACACCCAGGGCCACACAGGCTTTGGCTCCTGCTATTTCAGCTATGCAGTGTTTGTCTGCCTCATGATTATCTCTTTATTAAAAGCACATCCCACATCTCCGTGCCTGAGTGATGTGAAAAGAGAGTGTAATATTCTAGTATTTCAGGTTTTTTGCTTTTTTTTTTCACCAGTAGTTTCAGACTTGCTATTTTCTGTTGGTAAATATCAGAAAGGTTTTGCAGAGACTGTGCTGAGTCTCACAATGTGTTTCAATGACTGAATGTTCCAGTTTTTACTGGGTCACACAGGGCAAGACTTCTTCACAAAACTGTTTCTTTTTCTGTGCCTGAAAGGGACACTACTGTTAATGGTTTATAAGAGAAAGACAGCAGTGTATTTAAGATATCTTGAAGACGTTAGGTAACATTAAAGAGCCATGTGAAGGTTCAAGTATGCCTAGAAGAAAAGAGAACAGCAAGTAGCTGGTGTGGATACCTGCACACAGCTTTTTGCAAGCCTTTGAACTGTTTCAGATATAAAAGACACCCCTTTCCCAAAGGCCATTGGGCTTTCTGCTGCTCTAATTCTCTCTAAATGTCTGCAAGTAACAGAATTCACACTAGAAAAAGTAAGATTTTTCCTAGATTCAGTTGCTGGGGCAGAACATCCTTTAAGCTAATATTGTTTGGCTGAAGAGCAGTGCACAGGTGACCCAGTGACAGGACAAGGGGGAGAGGTTTTAAACTAAAAGAGGAGAGATTTTGATTAGATGGTAGGAAGGAATTCTGCCCTGGGAGAGTGGGCAGGCCCTGGCACAGGGTGCCCACAGAAGCTGTGGCTGCCCCTGGATCCCTGGAAGTGTCCAAGGCCAGGCTGGACAGGGCTTGGAGCAGCCTGAGATGGTGGAAAGTGTCCCTGCCCATGGCAGGGGTGGAACAAGTTCTTTAGGGTCCCTTCCTACCCAAACCATTCCAGGATTCTATGATTAGACATTAGGAGGAAATTGTAGCAAAGAGAATAAGTGGTTCTTTTTACTCTCCAGCTACACTGCTGGAAATAAAAGCAAATACCACAATCCACAGTGTTTACTTCATGTTTCAATATCAACACAATAAAATAAATTGCTTATTGACCATCTTAAAGATGACTGATGAGTCAGGGCTGGGAGTTATGTTATGCATGAAAGATGTGCTTATCCATCCCCTTGAAGGGGAAACTTTATGGCACAATTTGGAGCTGCTGAGGTGGATACAGCATTTCTTCCATATCCAAGTCTTGATTTTCCCCACTGCTTGGCCAGTCCTGACCAGCAAATCCAGATCTCAATTCTGCTCCCTTTGCTCAGCAGCTGCGAGAGAAGGGACAAATCCCTGTGTGGGAAGGACAAGGAGAAGGAACATCCTCTACCCCTTGTTGTAGTGACAAGAAGCTTTTCTCCTTTAAGCACTGCTTTAACTGCAAATAAAGAGATATTGCCTATCTGGCAAAACATCAGCAGGGTGACCTTCCACAAGGAGGGGTTTATGTGCTGTGAAAAACAAGGAGCTGAGCACATCTCCAGAGCCTGGGCTGGCAGGGCTGGCCCTGCTCCACCTCTGCACTCACACAGGGTGGAAAGGTGACTCCAGGGGTTGGGTCAGGTTGCTCTTCACGTGCTGGATTCCCCAGGTGAGGGATGAAGTTGTCCTGCCCAGCTGCAGGAGCTGGGGGAGGATGTGACTGAAGGACAGGCAGCCTGGGCAGCCTCCTGCAGCTCCCTGTGGGTCTGCTCCAAACTGCATGGAATTAGTGGCTGTAACATGTAAAATCCATAGCTGGGATTACTGAACCCAGTGGGGCCTTGCTGCTGCTCCCACACCTGCCTTGGTTGTTTATTTAAATTGTATAGAGTAGGAAGAAGCCCATGTGGCTTTTTCACACCGGGCACTGCTGTTGTGTCAACAGCTCTGAATCTCTGGGGACAAAGGCAGCTCTGCTGCCACCACCCCTGAGCCCCTCCAGCACTAAGGTCTTGAAGGCTGCATCTCCTCCCTGTCCTGCAGTGTTTTAGACATATCCAGTGTATTTCTACCCCTTGGTGCAGGCAAAACTGATTTTACTTCTGTGCAGAGGCATTACCAGAAAATTTCATTACCTAGTCAATGAAAACAGCTAAAGTCCATTACAGATGTTGAGAGAGAATGTTTTACCCAGCTGGAAGACAGAATTTGGAAGTAAGTTACTTGCAGATATTATTATTACAAGCCTGTCCTAGACAATAATAATGAAGTATTGATGGAAGTTTTGCCAGAGCAAAGACTGCTGGGTTTCATACAGAGGAAAGATAGTATCTTCATTTAGTTTTATTAGACTCTTGATACTGTGCCCATGTATTTTTTAATTCACCACAGTAAAATTCTAATTAAAGAACAGACTTTGCCTCCCATTAATATGACACTAAAAAAACCCCCAACATTTTAAAGAATGCAGCATCTTCTCCACAAAAATTATAATGAGAAGACAAGCTGCCGGTGTTGTGTAGAATGTTGTCACTCCCTTATGAAGCGTTTCATGATTTTAAACTCCTTGTAAGATCCAGAGTGTCAGTAGAGTTAAAGGCTCATTAAACAGAGCAGTAATTTCTACAAAAAGAAATAGGAAATATTCTCAGGGTTTTTTTAATGTTCTAATTTTCACTTCTTTTGAAGCGTCTGTCAAAATAGCTCATAGTAGAAATTCAGTAAGTGCCACACTTCGGTATCTGTCAGGAGTAGAAGTTGTTTCTTCTTTTTTGCTGCTTCCAAAATATATTGAGTTCATTACAGGATTTGATGAGGCTGACATCCAAATACTTAACTTTTCCTTGACTTGGAGTGATTCTGTTTTCATCTATCCAAAAGACAAACCTCCAGCTAGGTAACTGTTGTGAGCATTCTACAGAATACCGTAGGAATGTTCTTTAAACAAGAATTACGTGCGAAAGCAAATGTTTCCTCAGAGGATACTGAATAAACTGCAGGGTCTGTAAAGTGCTGAGCCTGAGTTAGGTACCACATGTTGGAGAGTCAGTGACTAATGAGCTCATCATCTGAGATTAAATCAGGGCCCAAATCAGCCACATGTTCCGTACCTGATTCAGAGCAGGAACTTCAGGGAGGATCAGCAAAATCTTTCTTGAAGGATGAAATCCTGTTCTCCGGTCCTTAAGAAAGGAAAAAAAAAACCTAAACACAAAATTTGATTGATTTCCTCCTGTGAGTAATAATTTATTCATTTTGGGAAAAATCAGCTGATGTTCTCTTCCTAACTTTCCATTTCTACCTGATGAAGACTGATCCATAAACTGGGAGGATGAGACTGATTGCAAGCCCTGCCAGCCTCAGATTAACCCCAGGGGTTTTCCTTTTGGGTGGGTACACAAATGCATATTTACATATGCTAAATACATTCTCTGGGCACTCTTAGAGTTGTAAACACCGAGACTGGCATTCTCTTCATTATAATTGTGTGAGCTGTAACTGAAAGTCTGGCTTTGGAGATAAAAGGAATCCAGGTTTGGGAACCTTAAGGCTACAAAGCTACAAGCTCAGAAGTCAGCAAGTGCCAGGTTACCCTGTGCTCACATAATTAAAGAAAATACCATAATTCATAGGCTCAAGTACTAAATTACTGCTGTCCTTCCAACCTTTACTTTGACATTTTATTTTTGTGACACCAACTCCATAAGTCAAATGTCTTATTTACATGGGATGCTCCCTGCTTGGTTTGGGGAAACAAATGAAAGCAAATGAAGAATAAGAAAAATCTCTTCCAGAGTGTCATCAGGCTGATGTTGATCAGCAGGGACAGAGCAAAGCCCTGACATGTGGGTGATGGAGTGAGAGCACAGGGCTCTCACCCTCCCCATGGGCCACTTACTGCACAGAGATTAAACAGCCAGGGGCCCATGGCTGCTCTCAGGAAAAATTGTAAAGAGGAGTCCTGCTAAGGCCCTGAAGTCTTTAATTTCACATTGCTTTTACTATGGTTGGAATCTTTGAGGAAGGTAGGTAATGAGTTATCCAGGGGTGCCAGTGAGTGTCTGCAAATTGCATTTTTTATATTTTGATTGAGTACAGGTGAATTTCCACTGGGGACACCTGAGCACACCCCTGGGTGTGGGGCAGTGGAAGGTGTCCCAGCTGGTGAAATCATAGAATTAGAAATGTCGGTCTCTAAGCATTTGGAAGAACATCTTTGAAGGGCACTTCTGAAAATCTGGGTTATTTTGAGTGTTATTAACACGTGTTAGATGTTCCAAGTGTGATCAGTCTTGTGAGACAGAGGCTTCTTGGGTTAGAATCAAGCAGACCAGCAGGTGATTTGTCAGTGACCTGGTTCGTGCCTCTAGCAGTGTGTTGGTGTCACTTGAGGGCTGCTCAGAGCCAACACCAAGTGCTGGGAAGTGTCATTGTGGGGGAATTCCCTCTTCATGCACCTTGTTCCAAACCTATTGCTTGGCTGCTCTTTGCAAAGGTGTCATGTTTGTGCAGGGAGCAGACACAGCTCAACACAGGGCTGTGATTCTCCTGCTGAATAAAGTGCAAGGAATAAAAATCTAATTGATTATTTTAAATTTTCCTTCATTACATTCAGGTATATGTTTTACCTTTTGCTGTTTCTTTGCCTGTTTTGCATCAGCTGGGTCAACCATCTGATTCTAAAACTGAATTAAACAAAAAAACCCACCCAGAGCTAAGTCCACATTTCACCTCAATTTGTATGCATAGAATCATTTTACAACAATACAGTTACATTAAGAGGAGAATCTGGTCCTAATTTCAAAGTAAATTCTAAAATAATCCCTCTTAAACCATGTCCTCCTAGATTTAATAAGTTAATTTCATTTCCTGTTTGCATTTTTAAGGGCTAGTATCTCATTTAAACATTACAAACTGAATTTGGAAATATTCCAGAATATTGATTATTGAATATGAGCACATTCTGTGCTTTAGCAAATTTGTAGAAAGCTTCTTTAAAGTGTGAATTAATTTTAGTTCCCCATCAGCCCAATATGGTGCTGAGTCCTTGGGCCAAGGCAATCAGGCACTGGGGTTTTTTCAGCTGTGCCTTGTGCAGGATGTTTGTGAACATCCCACTGACTTTGCAGACCTGCAGTACAGGACAGGTCCCAGCTGTAAAAGAGCCACAAGGGAGGCTGATAGTGATGAGAACAGAATAAACTCAGACCTTGAGACCACAGGTTGTGGTGCTGCTGTGATAGATAGAATTTCATATTAATAGTGTGTGTGCAGTGATGGAAAAGCTCTGGAATAGAGCTTTTGACTCTCTCTTGTTGGGGTAAGTCACTCCATAAATGTCACCCCTGCCTTGGGAGTCCTTTCATTCATCTGTTACTTTTCCAAGCTCCTGTGTTTGCCTCATTGTGCCTGACTTGTGCTGCTGCACCGGGGGCTGGGTGTCTTCACTGACCCAGAACTCCTTCCTACAGGGATAATCAGCCCCTGGGGGGCAAAGCAGCACTTCCCATGTGTCCTCAGCATCGTTTACCAGGACACAACTGAGAGCAGGATGCCATGCACGACCACAGCAGAAACATTTCTTCCCTGCAGGAATGCTTAAGCACTGGAACAGGCTCCCCAGGGAAGTGGTGGAGTCACCATCCCTGCAAGGGTTCAAAAACAAGCAGATGTGGCACTTCATGGTATGGTTTAGTAGGCACGGGGGTGTTCAGCTGAAACTTGGTGATCTTGGAGGTCTTTTCCAGCCTTAACAAGTCTATGATTTGAAGATTCTACATGCAGAGCCTGCAGGAATTAGCCCTCACTTCAGGGAGGAATTGAGGTTTCAGTGTGGGAGTGGGATGGCAAGAGGAGGAAAAGCCTTGGTGCTGCTCTGAGCAGTCTCCATCAAGGGGTGACTCCCTCCCCATCACAGCACCCTGTGCACACCAGTGGGATTGTGCTTAGGCACCTAACCTCATCCTTACAGAGCCACATCCATTTTTACTTTGGGCAGTTCATCTCCAGCCATATTTCTAAAAGTTTAAAAGTGAGGAAGTTAGCACGTTTGCCAGGGAATGTGGGCACGTACCTGAAATACAGCAGCTCCCTTCAATGCAGCATCTCCCAGGAGAACAGGGGCTCTTCCAGACTCATCCCTCACGGTATTGACATCCCCACATGCAGCTAAGGGGAGCATTTGTACCTCGCTGACATCACCTCTCCCAGGTTGCTTTCCTTATTGATGGGCTGGTTAAAGTCTCTGTATCATTTTGACATTTTTAATGGCATCTGCATTTACAGCGGAGCGCTCGTGTGAGCTTTAATCAGCTCTCTGTTCACACGTTGTTGCTGTTATTATTTATCTCTATTACAGTAACACACTGAGGCAATCAACAAGAGCAGGATCAGACTGTGCTAGGCTGGGGCTGGGGTTTAAAATGGTCTCTCCTTGCCCATGGGAGAACTTGCTGATGATCCCAAAGCGCAGCAGGATCCCGTGGCTCTGAGCCTGCTCTGCTCCCTGTCTCTGTCCCAGAACCTGGAGTCACTGTCACACACCAGCCAGGGTTTGCCACGCTGATGTATAGAGAAAAAATACCTTTTGGTTGCTGAAGTCTTTTGTTTCTTCTGTTTTATAATTTTCTACCAAGTGCTACTGGATCCCAGTCCTGTAGCCAATTACACACTCAAGTAATCTCACACTTGAGTGAGCCTGCTGAGCTCAGTGGAGTTAATTGTATGAATAATTACTTGGATCTTAGCTTATCATCCCTGTATCTACCTTAGTAAAGGTACAGAAGTGCCCACGGTGCAGATCTCAGAATTGTCATTGTATCATTATATAAATATCACATCATGTTCCCATGAAATGACTCCACAGTCACTGGAGTCATTGGAGTCACTGCAATATGGGACTTAGAGGAAAGAGGAAAAGAAAACCTACAGGAACTGCTAAACTTTGAGCAGCAAAGATCTTATTTTCATGTGAGGTTACTGCAGTGTAAAATCAGGTGAGGATGAACTTTCATTATCCAAATTTTACACTGACACATTGCTAACAAATTTCACTCAATTCCCTTTGGTGAGATTGTGGGGTGATATTTACCACAGGGGGAAGCAAGTATGTGACCAAATACTGAATGTAAATAAGTGTTCAAAGAGGATGGACTTCCAGAAAAGGAGCTATGTTTGGGCCAGGCACTGTACAGTTGAAACAAGATGCTTGAACTAATGATGTGAAATGGTTTTCCCTTCCTACAAAGGGTTTTCTTTTTCCTTCACTTTCTTTCAAAGTGAAAAACACAAACCCAGCAAACAAATTGGATGCTTGGAGAACCCACCTGAGACATGAAATAGCAAGGATAGAATCATATCTTCTAATGAGTGTTATTTATTCATATTAGGGAAATTAATTGCAACTGGAGCTGTATCAGCTCAGAACAAGTCAGAGTCTGCAGCTGGGGCTCTGATGTGAGGTGTGGGAAGGCAGGAATCAATCCCCAGAGCACACAGGGTGCAGTTTGGTCCCTGAACTCTACTTTCCTGGGCTGAGGGACATCAGCTGTGCTTGTGTGGGTCAGATTTGTGCCCTTTATGGAGGTGCAGAACTGCATCCCTTGATGTTCAAGTTGTGCAGAAAACAAATCAGCGTTTCTGGAATGGAAATCGCTGGGAACTCCAGCAGCTCCAGCAGCTTTGCTCCCTGCCCCAGAAGGCTCACACAGCCTTAGCAAGTGTCTATGTGAAATAAAGATAGATCATCTCTTCCCACAGATTCTCAGTAATAATTTAAGTCTTATAAAGAGTAAGATTTTGTTTACTTGGCTCCCAGTGGTGTTAGAGAGGAGCTATCATCCCTGTTTACAGCTGTGGGGGAAGTGAGGCAAAGCAATAAACGATCTGGGGCGAGGCACAAGTGGGATTGTGCACAGGGGTACTTGGTGTGCTCTGCTCCCTGCAGGACAGAAACCTCTGCACCTGCATCCTCCAACACCCTGCAGATCTTTTGGAGACCTTGGAATTGTCTTCTGGGCAGAAGTTGCTCAAGAAACACAGATTTGTAAACTGGTAATCAGCAGTGCAAATTAACTAAGAGCCATCTTCTTTTTCTGCTGGATATCCTCACAGTGACCAATGAGTATCCTCTTTCTCAAAATGAGGGATAATAAATAAAAATATTGCCAAAATTGATGGATAGAGGCCATTTTCTAGTGTGGGTTTATAGTCAAGTACTGTAGAGGGAGAGGACTATGAAATTTCTAGGACAAAAGCACCAGGCTTAAGTGAGCTTTACATTTACCTCACTAATCCTGGCAACAGATCCAGGGCTGAGAAGCAGCGCGTGTCACCTGGGATTAGTTTCCATGTTTGCAAATAAAGAGTTTGTGAAGACAGCCCTGTTGCTGGGATTCCACTCTCCTCTCCTGCCTGGCAGTGGCATTTACACCACTGGCAGGAGGGTTGGTGGTGAAATTGAAACCAGCTCTGGGCACAGCCAGCTGTACCTGGAAAGTGATCAGTGACTGTCCTTCCCAGCAGCGTGTTCTGCATAGGATGAGGATTTCCTTCATCCTTGCCACAGCTATGGTGAAAGGCTGCTAAGTGGAGAGTAGGGCTGCTGAAGAAATCCTTTGTTTTCTTGCTGACTTTTTGCTGAGGAAACCTTGACCTCAGGTGTTTGCTTGAGCTCTGTTCAGTGCATGCAGCTCAAAGGTGTTGTACAGGCGCTGTTTCGATAGCAAACTGGGATAAATTGTTCCTGTAAGGCTGATTTCCCTCTCCCATCTTCAAAGGAGAAGGGATCAGGCAGGATTGTCACATGAAGGGTTCTCCCCGTGCCTTAATTCCATAGGGAACCTCCTCTCCATCAGTGGCCAGAGGGTTTGAGGTCCTTCTGTGTTGCAGTTATTAGCACAGGAATTACCTGATATATTCACTCCATACCTTCATCCCTGAGCCTGGACAGCCTCAGGATGTCCTGTCTCCAGTGTTATTTTTTTCCTCCCATCTATTTATTCCAGACAACAAAAGTAAATAAATAAATCTGGAAACAAACAACACCAAGGAGAAAGCTTTCTTTAGATTATCTTGTATGTTATCTTATGGGGACACAACAAAGAAACAATATTTGATGACATTATTAAACCGACAGGATTTGCTTGGCAACACCACCTGCCATTAAGTGCACTGCAGGCAGGATGTGACCCTGTGCATCTAATTCCACTATAAATTCATTCCTTCCAGCAATCTAAAAGCACTAAGAAACAGGATATTAAAAGATTTTGGGCCTGATCCAATAAGGTGTTAAACAAATCCTCAACTTTAGGTGTAACAGTGGTGCCGTTGTGTCCTCGCACCCTAAAGCTGGGCTGGGGGGGGAGATGCTGCACCTGG
>VYXD01006152.1:235004-298976 GCA_013397195.1 Hylia prasina
CCTGTCGGGGGGTGGCAGTTTGGGAACGGGAGTTCCTTTGGAAGGCTCTGGCCGAGGTGCACACGGGGCTGTGGGCGAGGCAGCCCGTGTCCCGGCCGGGTAATAACTCCGCGTGTGTCCGCAGGCTGTGACGGCGAGCACTGGGGGCCCCACTGCAGCAACCGGTGCCAGTGCCAGAACGAAGCGCTCTGCAACCCCATCACGGGCGCCTGCGTGTGCGCCGACGGCTTCCGCGGCTGGCGCTGCGAGGAGCTCTGCGAGCCGGGCACCTACGGCAAGGGCTGCCACTTCCAGTGCCAGTGCCACCACGGGGCCACCTGCGACCACCAGACCGGCGAGTGCCACTGCGCGCCCGGATACACCGGCGTGTTGTAAGTGCAGCACGGGCGCGCTGCGGCTCCGGAGCCCCTTCGGTTCGGCCGCGTGTAACGCGGCCAGTAATTGGCTGAATTTACACCCCGTTGTACGCTGGACTCGGTAGAAATCAGGGAACGGGATTTCAGAGAGAATGAGTAAAGGGAACCGCTGTTCTTGCTGCTGGTTATACCTGTGTACCTGAAGGGAGCCTTCGCGAGAGCTGCAGAGGGATTTAGGACAAGGGTGTGTAGTGATAGAAGGAAGGGGAGTGGCTTTAAAGTGCCACAGAGCAGGGCTGGATGGGATATTGGGAGGGAGTTGTTCCCTTTGAGGGTGGGGAGGGCCTGGCACAGGTGCGTAGAGAAGTTGTGGCTGCCCCTGGATCCCTGGTAGTGTCCAAAGACAGGTTGGACAGGGCTTGGAGCAGCCTGGGATAGTGGAAGGTGTCCCTGCCCATGGCAGGGAGCTGGATCTGCCTTCAAGGTCTCTTCCAACCCAAACAGTTCTGGAGTTCTATGATTCCATGCTATTAAAATAAAATATAGTGCTAAAATAAGCTTAAAATTATTTATATTTTCCAACTTGTGCAACAATTCTACCTGTTCCTAATTTCAGAATGTGAATACAATCCAAATTACAGTGGAGTTTTGATAAGCAGTCGGACTCTCCTCATTAGCAGTCCAGTGCAGCATCAAATGGGACTTTTCCATCCCCAATTTATTTGACTTTCAATCTAACTGAGAAAGCATTGCTGTTAACTATATCAGCTTAGTATCTAGGGGGTAAATTTTAAGCACAGAGAGCAGGGATTTAGCAGTGTGACTCCTATTAACTTTAACGAGAATCATGTAGCTAAATCCCCATCCACCACATGGAAAGTTTACCAGTAGGATTCACAAAATCTGCATATTAATTTTAGGACAGCAAGCAATAGTTTCGTGTTTAAAATTGCCCACAGTGTAACATCAGTTCTCATTAGAGATCTTTCAGTAGTTTCAGAAGTAATTATGTTTTTCAGAATTATTTAAGGGGAAAGGAGAATTTAGTCACTGAATTTGGTTGGAGATCTATTGTAGGTGGGTTAATACTTTTGCAGTCTATTATTATTTGTTGACCTGCATGAAGGGGAAGATAAAAAATAAGGGCAGAGTTAACCCTCATAAATAAGTGATAGGCCTTGTGAATATTTTATTTAGTACCTGATTTCCTCCTAGACTTGTGACCTCAGTTGTGGAAGCACTCACAGCTGAGAACTCAGCTTACTCTGGGGAGTGCTCAGTTCTCAGCAGGGCCAGCCCCTGAGGTTGTAGGAACATCCTCATCAGAGGACAGTCAGTTAAGGGGTGTTAAACATCCTGTGGTGTCAGAACCTCGATGCTGAAAGCTCTGATGTGCAGATGCAGGAGACATTGGGTTTTGCAGGGATTACCCTCACGTTGCCCCCCACGAGTACTGAGAGAGACTCAATGAGCTTAAATAGCCTTTAAATTGAGTTGAGTCCTTGCCAGTCCATTATACACCGCAAATGTTAACATTCAGTAGTGACTGGAGAAATTTCCAGCGTTTTAATCCCATCCTTTTATTCTGTTTGCAGCTTCTGTTATGGCCATGTCATAGAATTCACATCGAAGGCTTCATCCTGCAACTCATATTTTCCTGAGCTCTTTTAATGGTTATGGGTTGTCCTGTTGAGGTGGGTGGGAGTTGGTACATGCATAAAGGTTACACACATGCATCAGCCTCACAGGGCTGGCACATAAACAACCATGGCACATAAACAACCCCAGCAGAAATAAAAGGAATCTCAGTTAATTGGCAGTGCCAGCTGAGCCTTACTGAGGTTTCATCATTTACATGAGGACTCCCATGATGATTTGTGTCGTGGGTTTTCCTCATTTACTGTTTCCTGTCAGTTCTGTCAAACGATCTCTTTGTTTTGTGTTGCTCTCTCTCCCCACAGCTGTGAGGAGCTGTGTCCCCCCGGCAGCCACGGAGCCCAGTGCGAGCTGCGCTGCCCCTGCCAGAACGGGGGAGTTTGTCACCACATCACTGGGGAGTGCTCCTGCCCTGCTGGATGGATGGTGGGTACTGCTCATCCTCACCCAGGCCTTGCTCAGCATGTTCCTTGTTCACTGGCTGAGCCAGGCTCTAACATTCCCACACTGGGACCACCTTTGCTGGCTGTGCACAGCACCTGCCCTTTGGGTCTGGCCACCTTCCCTGGAAGGGCTCCAAAAACGTGTGGCTGTGGCACCTGGGGACAGGGGTTGGTGGTGGGTGGGCTTGGCTATGCAGGGGCAATGGTTGGACTTGATCATCTCTGAGATCAAGATCTTGATCTCCCCTTTTCCAGCCTGGGTGTTTCTGTGATTCTCTGACTGGTAGGTGCCATCACAGAGTTTAAAAGCAGCATGCCACAAGACAAGAGAGTTATTTGTGAGCTCCAGTTACCTGGAATATTCCCTGCAGCCTTAGGCAGTGCCCTCACACAGGACAGAAATCTCAAAGCCCAGCTCAGCAGGGTCAGAGGCACAGAGTGTCCTGTTCCCCCTGGGGGCAGAGGGAGAAGCCAGGGGAATCCTGGCTCAGGCAGGCAGCAGAGCTGAGCCCAGGGCACAGAGACCTGTCCTTGCTCAGGCACCACTGCCATTGATTGCCAGAGATTTGCTTGTGTCAGGGCTTGCACTGCAGAGAGACAACTGCCCTAACCTTTAATCCCTTGTGTCAGGAAAGCAAGGCCAAGCATTTTCAAAGTCCTCAACTTTATCAATAATGCAATAATGAACTCTCTTGGGGTGTGCCGAGTCTCACAGGCCTTCATCCCATTTAGCTGTTAAACTTCTGGCATTTTTCCTCTATCTGACAATTACTCTCTTGGCAAAGTTGCTGGATTTTAAAGCATGCAAATTCTCTGAATTTTTATTTTTACACGGAAGGCCCTGGAGATCATCACACACCTGTGACTTCTGATGGGGACCCTCTACCTGTTCAAACATATAAAAGCTGAGAGAGAGCTTTATGTTCCATTTGTACATCAACTGCTTTGAGTTCAAAAGTAGCAGCTACGAGATGCTGCTGTGCATCAGCAATGTGGGAGAACATTGCTGTCCATGAGTTTTGGTGGGAAATATCTCTTAATTGGAGAGCTGGAACCTCCCTAGCACCACCCATCATGGCAAGGGTGCTGATGGGATTATTCCATTTCAAATGACAAAGGCAAAACTTGTCAGAAGTGGGAATGTGGCCCCTTGCCCTTACCTGGCAATCAGTGGTGGCAAAGAAAAGGTTCTTTCCTTGAGTGCTGGAGCATTAGGAAAGAAATTCACATATTTTTGAGGGCCTATCAGTCCATTCTGGCACTACCCCTTAAGAAGTGATCAATGAAGTGATTCGCATAAAAATATTACTTTTTTCATCTCTTCTCCTGCATGCCAAGATTTCTCAGGATCTGAGTTGTTTTGCTGTGTTCTTCCTTACTTGTATTTTATCAGGAGTTTTCTCTTCTTTTTCAAAGTTAAAACATCACTAAACAAATAAGAATATCAGAATAGAACAGGAATTTTTAGATGTCTTTTAGGGTGCAGCACAGACCCTAAGAAGAACCAGAGCACTGCACAGCAGCTGTGGTTGTATTCTGGCCCACTCCTGCCCAATTCCTTACAGCCTAGAGTTCCTTTTATGCATTTTTAGGAGCCCAGAGAGACTTTTCTGAAAACTGTGTTGTTGGCTGCTCTGTCCCTGGAGGAACCCTAGAGTTAACAATTGATGTTTGAAACAAGCAAAACTAAAAATTGAGGAGAGAGATCAAGTATTCTGCAGAAAGAAACTGAAATTATAAGTAAAAGCACTCAGCTTGTAAATGTTGAGATTTTAAGTATAAAGGGTCTCTCCAGGGTTTTAATGAAAAGCTGGTAATTCAGTGTACAGAGAGGGATAAAAAGTATGTTTTCATGCTATATTTTTAACTCTTGGTGGTTGGAATGGCTTGGGAAGTGAGACATGAGGGGGCTGTAAACGAGCAGGCGAGATGGGATTGCTAGACAGCATTCGTTTTATTTCACACCACGGGTTTCTGTGACACCAGGCATTTTACTTGCTGATTTTTGGGCTTGAGACTGCACATATATATTGAATATACCATCATTTTGGAAGGGGAGTACTCTCCCTAGATTTATACAAGTGCAAATCCACTTGGACTTTATTGCTGCTGGATGAGCTGCCACTTTTATCCTTTCCTAGGTTGCCTTATTAACAGGAGCTCATCTCCCTCAGGGTTTGGTGGGATGAGGAAGGGGAGGCAGTGACTTTTAAAGGAGGAAGTTCTGGGGTTCTGAGGTTCTCCCTTGGATCTGCCATCTTCAAAGGCTGGTTCTTTTATGACTTGTAATTTCTTTCCTCCCACCAGTGCTGAATCTCCCAGCAGCATGAGTTCCATGGACGGTGTCCTGTGGGATTTTAGTGCCCCATGGGCCCTTCACCAGGAGGATGGTGGCCAGCAGCCTCTATTGTTGAACAGTCAACAGAACGTGGCTTCCAGCATCCCACAGTGTTGGGCTTTTCCCACTTCTGTGCCTTTGTGGCTCTGGAGTTTAGTGGGTGGCTGCTTTAGGGCCTCATTAACAATTTACAGGTTTAATTCTATACATCTTTCTCATTTGCAATATTAAATTCTCCAAGCGCTCTCAGGAAGTGGGGAGAGAAGTTAATTTAGCATTTACAACGCTTCTCAGAAGCCCTTTTGAAGGACTAGATCTCTGTGCTCAGGAAAGCAGCAATATTTCCTGATGTGACAGAACATTTGTCACTGGCAACACCCCCTGTTTGGCCCCAGACCCCCTTCCCAAGGCATCGTGGTGCTGTGGTAATACAGCACATTCTGCTCATCACTTCTCTCTTATTGATTCTGGGCATTGTGAAGCATCATTTGTATTTTTGTCTATTTTTCTTTCTGTTGTGGATGTTAAACGTGGGGGTGTCTGAGAAAATGGAGCAGAAAAAAAAATCTTTTCTGTCCTACAAAATACAGCAAACAATGTCAAAAGCAGAAGCTGATGAGATCAGGGCCTTAAAAAAGGTGCTGATGGGGTGAACTTTGCTGATTAGATGTATAAGCAGCAGGAAATGTTGGTCTGACATTTGATCCTCTAGAGAGGGATGTTTTGAATTCCCTTAGTACATATTAATGCAAAAAGTACAGCTAAAGATTCTCTTGGCTCCAGGGGGATGCATCCCAGAGTATTGCTTTCTCATCATTTGTTGATAGAAATCCTGTTCCTTTTGAGACATGACGGGAGAAAGTATTTATTATCAAGATAAATGGACACTTAGGTTTTCAGATATATAGTGTTGTGTATTACTCAAGTCCAGAGACACCAGTTTTTAACACTGTAATCTGAAAGTTCTTGAACTGAGGCCAACCTGTCTGTTTTACAGCCAAGGAGCCACACAGCCCTGGTTGGGAAAGGCTCAAAGTATCTGTTTTATGGTGACTTTGAAGAGCTGCCTCTTCACTTTGGGGCTGTTAATACAGCTAAACTTCCCAAGCCCCGAGGAGTGAAAGCAGCCATTATATTCCTGGTTTATATTTTGAATAAGTTGTGTCTGATACGTGCTTTGTTCAAAACCCAGAGCCCCTGGGGCTTGGTTAGGGAAACAGAGAAGTTAAACCCAAATAATCCCGTGGCCAGACACTGTTTCTGTCTCACACTGGGCACTGTGGTGGCACTGGCAGCAGCACCACTTGCTGCAGATGCCAAACATTTTCCATTATAGGACCACAACTTCAGATCCCAGCACTGCCAGACTTGTTTTGGCTGTAGTTCCTCAGCTGGATGCCAGCCTCAGGCTTTATATTTGCTCACAGGGAGAAAAACATTCATACAACTTCTAAGAAAGTCTGGGGAAGTCCTTGTAAGGCCTTGATACTTGGCAGGGACATTATGGGATACCTGGGGGGAAACCACCTGAGTCTGGCAGGTAAATTTTCCAAAGGCAGGACCCCCACAAAGGTGAGGATTCCCTGCCTTGGGGCTGAACAGCTGGAGCAGGGATTACCTGGGAGCTGCTTTACTGATGAGCAGTGCCTGGGGGCACAGCAGGGACAGTCTGGCTTTGCTCCACTCCCAGGGCTGGTTAAAGCAAGGAGGGAAAGGAAGAAACATCTCAGAGATGAGCATTTGGGTCTGGATGGAGGAGAGGATTAAAAGGGAGGCTGCAACAGGGATTTGGAATAGACTTGGAATAAAGAGGCAGGAAGGCAGAGGGCTGGGAGCACAAAATGGGATGTGGAGTTGAGGCAGCTCAGGGACTGAGATGTGGCTCCAAGGTTGGGGATAAGGAGCTGGGAAGATGCTGGATGCTGCATCCTGTCACTGTTTAGGGATTAGGCAGATGTTCCACTGCAAAATCCCTTCTTCTGGCCAGAAGGCTGCTGCAGTGCTGATGTGGGGACTCACATGGCTTCTGTGCCATCACTGGGGGCTTTCTGCAGCTGTCCTGATCCTCACTCCCATCCTGCCCCTCCATGGCTTTGCCAAAGCTCTGGCAGATCCACTCTGTGCTGCTTTGAGAGGTGCATGTGGGGTGGAGAGAGCAGAGGGAGCAGAGTGAAGGGTGTGAAGGGCAGTAGAGGAATCTCCAGCCACTGTGTGGGGTTGGATGAATGAGACTGGCTGAAGAGGAGAGATCATCACAGACCATCAAACCCAGCACAGCTGCACCCTCCCAGTGCAACATTTCCAACAATCCCTTCCCTCCCAAACCCTCTCTGTGCAGTGTGTGCCCAGCAGCTTTTCAGACTCTCCATTTCACAAAAGCACACAAGCAGCTTTGTAGACTTCTCTGGTTGCCTTTAACTTCTCCCACGTCTTCATGTGGCTGTTCAAGGGGCAGTGCAAGCCCAGCTGCAGTTTGTGGGGGAGATCCAAGGAAGAGAGTTATCCATGAGTGTGCAGTGGTGAGAAAAATCCCTTCTGGAGCCAGGCCAGGCAGGCATTTACTGTGGTAGTGGAGTTTTCAGACTGTCTTTAGCACATCTTATGCAGATAAAATATTGCTGCCACACTTACATCTAGTTTTAGCAAGAAGGACAATAAAATTCCAAGCTGCATAGAGAAATTTATTGCATTATGAATGTTGACTGAAATATTGCTCTTTCTGCAACCTCACCAGGGGCTGGTGTGTGCACAGCCATGTCCTCCTGGAACCTTTGGAATTAACTGCAGCCAGGACTGTCCATGCCACAACGGAGGACACTGTGACCCTGTGACAGGAAAATGCCTGTGTACAGCTGGCTATATAGGAGACAGGTAAAAATCAACCCCCAAAGCCTTTCATTTGAACCACAGACTGCCAATATTTATATCCCTTCTAGGACAATCTTCCTCCCTGAAAAATGGTGTTATGTTTCTATTGCTCCAATTAGGTTCATCCTTCTGAAGCACTTCAAGCAATATAAATGTGGCAATGTTATTACTTTTTATTGGCAATGCTCTCCATTTACAGGGGTTTTTAATGTAACTTTTAAAATTTAATGGATTAAATTTAATTTAGATATTTACAGTGATAAATTTAATAGAGAGCATTACATGTTTACAAGATATGTAAATGAACTATCTTTATACAAATTAATATCCTCAAGAGTAAGCAATGCAGCAGTTTAATGTCTCCTTCATTCCTCTGTGCTGCTGTAGCACTGATCCATCTCAGCCACCAGTAAAAGGTGATAAATCCTCAAAATTTATAAACGAGAGCCTTCACCCATGAATCGATCAGAGCAGATGATAATATTGTTTTACCAAGGTGTCATGGATTCAGCAAAATGACTACACAGCAAAGTCAATGAGGGATTGCAGCACGTGCTGCCTTAGCCTCCAGCTAATCCTGGCTAACAAAGGTTGGGAAGTGCAGTTAAAGCAGCTCTCAGGAGCACCTTGCACGGGGCCTGTGGCACCAGGGTTTGCAGAGATGCACAGCTCACTGGATGTTGTGCTAAAGCACTTTCTCCTCTGTGTTCCCTTTTTTGTTAGCTCTAGACTGACAGATGCTACAATTGTATTTTTATGCAACAAAGCTCACTGGAATTTCTCATCTCTGCCTTCAGTCAATAATCAGGTCCTTGTAGCACAGACGTCCAAGCCCCAGCCCTGTGGGAGGGTCAGGAGGCTGCTCCTCCCTGTTACATGTGGAGCTTCCCTGTTTCCATTTTATGGACAGTTAAAATTGGAGGGGGCTCTGGAGTTTATCTCAGGATTTGCATGGGGCTGAATATGGAGGTAAAACTAATCATTTCCAAGTAATTTAGAGGAGAAGACATGAGTGTGCCTCTCTTCCCCGTTCTCCATCTGGAGACTGTTTCCAGACACGTGGTGCCATATAATTCCTGCTTCTCTTTCTCTCTTTGTGGAGACTTTTCCACTAAAGGAGGCAACTGTGCAGCCCAGGCCTTTGTAGTGGTGACCACACTGGAATCCTGAGCTGCTCCCAGTGCTGGCCGTGCTGGGAAGGCTGACAGAGCCTCTCTTGCTCTCCTCATTTGGTTCCTGGCTGTAGATGAATCAATCCAGTCAAATGCTGGAGCTGTTGGGGGCTCCCAGCCAGCAGCCTGCATCCCTGTTGGGGATGAGGAAAGGAGATGGGAAGAGGATTTTACTGCTGATTGCCCTTGGAGAGGGGCTGGAGAAGGGAACTCAGGGAGAGACAGGGTAGAAGAGGCACCTCAGGGAAGACATGGCAGGAGCTCACAGGGATTGTCCTTGAGCCAGGGGAAGGTGCACTCATGAGATCTGTACTTGGAGAAAAGTGTGAGAGATTTGGACTCCAAAGGGAGATGTGACTTGGGGAGACAGTAAAACAAGTAAGTCAAAATCAGTTGGGAGAAGTGGAAAAGAAGTGAGGGAAGGTCACATTCTGGACCTGCATCCAAGCAAAACCCTTGGGAATGGCTCAGCTTCCCCATCCCAGAGCAGGGAAAAGAAAAACACTGAGGGGAGAGGCAGGAGAGCAGAAATGCAGGCGTGTGAAAGGATGAATGAGAACAGGATTGAAAAGGTAAACAGGCAGTTAGGAAAGCTCTGCTGCAGCAGGATAAAACTGGATTAGCCTAGAAATTCCCACCTTTCCAATGGGTTCCTGGAAAGTTAAAACATGTTCATCTCTCAGCCTTTAATCCCCCTTCCAGAAGGGAAGGGAAACCTTAGGCCTGTTGTATCCAGCTGCAGTTCTGCTTGCTTGGGCTGGGCAGCCCTGGTTTGTACTGGCTGTACTGGTGTGTGCTGGTTTGTTCTGAACACACACCTGCCCTCACCTGCCTGCAGCCCCTCTGATTTCAGTGAGTCTGAATGATTTAAGGAGCCTGAATGGCTTTCCTTGGTTTTGTGTTCACACCACAGGGACAATGGGACACACCAGGCAGCTCCAGTTTGGCTCAGAGTGTGTTTTACCCTCTGTTGCAGTGTCACAGCACAAAGGAGAGCAGGAGAATCTGCTGCACAACAAAACACTGCTTGCTTTCACGTTTTACAAGGCATTGAAAAAAATCCTCTTAATAATGACAGATGCTGTGAATAACAGCAATAAAGACATAAATACATTTTGCCTACTATCATCTTAAAATTGTCAATAAGTACTATATAGTGCTACAGTTCATCATCATGTGCAGAAGATAATAACACAGAGTTAGATAAATATCTGTGGAGATGAAATGGTCATAAAGGTCTGTGTGAGTGTAATTGCCACACTTTTGTTCCCTACCTGTTTTCCAAGAGTGGCACTGCACTAAATCTCTAGGAAATTGGCAGCACTGTTAATAACTGCAGGATGCTTTGTGCTCACTGAAATGACTGGATCTGTCATGGAAATGTGTGTTTTACAAACTGGAAAGGAATAATAGCAGAGGCACAGTTAGAAGCTGAGAGTGGAGTGTTTCAGAATCCAGGGAAAAGTGAACACGCTGGCTTAGCTTGGTTTTCCATATTGCCCTTAAATCGAAAGATTGAATCTTAACAGAATAAATCTCACATTTATTAGAACTATATGGGCAGATTTACTCTCCTGTTGTTGTGTTTGTACTTATATCTCTTATCTCCAGGTTAGTGCATTTTGGATGGCTTTTCATATTTGTCTGTGCTACACAAACGTGATCACTGTTCAAAACAAAGAGGACAGCCTAAAAAACTTTGCAGCATTATCCCTTAAAAAAAGAAAATTCTGGGGGAAAATGTAGGAGCATGTACTAAGTTCATCTGTTAAGCAGGCTGTCTTCTGTTTAATATTTTGTGAAATTGCTTCCATTAATTCTACAGGTGACAGCCATATTATCCTATCCCAACCCAAATAATTATGGTACATATTAAAGTTCAGTGGATATTATAATACGAATCTCCCCAGACAGGCAGAAAGCAATGTGAATTAAACAAGAAACATAACTAGGGCTTAGCAGCTCATTTTGTAATTTAATTGAACAATGTATTTGGTTGTTAATGGTGCTATGGACACATTAGATTGATATGTTGCAAAGGAAAGATGTTTAAGTAGAAAGCTAATTCCTGCTGTGATTATTCTCATGTTCCAGAGGAGTCATTATTAGTATTCTTTGTATAAAATTCATTAGCAGTAGCTGCTTGATCTCCAAATAAATAAGTTGGTTAAATTGTTAGTAGAAAAAGGCTAATTATGTAAATGGATTAGGTCGTCAATATTTCATTTCCAGATGCTTTTCTCCCTGCTAGGTAATGTTTCATCTTCTATAAATATAGAATGATACAGTGCACTATTGACTAAGAATTCACCCCGTGGAGCTCAGAGCTCTCCTGCTCACTCAGGGTCTGTGCAGCAATGGGGACATGAGGAGCTTCATTGTTCCTCCTTGCATTTCATTTGCTGGGAGTGTTCCAGCCCCACTGTTCCCATTCTTTGCTGCCTCTTTCCTTTGCAGCTGAACCCCCTGAGAGCAGCAGGGCTCTGTCTCTCTCTGGTGCCTCTCCAGACTCTCTCTCTTTGTCCCAAACTCCTCTCACTCTGGGCCTGGGATGAACTCCTCAACTCAGATTTGCAAGCAGCCACTGCTTTGGTGCTTGCTGGAATTAAATCACCAGCCAGGCCCTTTGCTGTGTTCATTTATTTTTAGTAAAACGTGATAATCTGAAGCTGCAGAAGTAATGCCCTTCTTATATACTGCCTGTGTTCATTGCAGTTTTGCCTGGCTTGCATCACACATTAATCTTTTATTACTGATCATTATATTAACTCTCACCTGCCAGCTGTGAAATGACCTGCAGAAAGACATTTAACAATTGCCTCCATCCACTGAGTTTACAGTATACACTTTAATCAATGCTCAGGCTTAAATTAATGCTGATAGGCAATTTCCAATGCCTGGCATCCATGTGATAAGGGAATTGGGCTTTTCTGGGCTTCTTTTTCTGTTTTTATTAACTGAAAAGGCCTATCTGTATTTCACGGTGGATCATGTAAACTGTGGTACTGACTCATTGCAGAATTTTGAAACCACTGAATTATGCCAAGCACACAATCAGTTGCTTTCTTCAGGACCTTAGCTGAGCTTTTCCAAGTAGGAAATAATCTGAACTCTTAAATTGGTTGTGTAGGACAAGGAAACAGACTTTTTGGCAGAACTCAGAACGTATCCAAGTAGAGAGATATTTTTAACAGTGCATGGAAGGTGCAATTTAAAACAATCTGTGTAAAGTGTTTGCAGGTTTCAATTTTATGTGCATCAAATATTAAAAATGTTGGCAATTTTTAAGAAGATTCTCCACTAAGGAGAATGAAAATTATTTTTATTGAGATTTTATACTACTGAGCTACCCTGGAGTAGAAGAAAGGCAAATTTAAGCTTTTAGTTACTCCGAGCACACACAAAACACTAAGGGGTTTCTTTTCTCCTAGTTGATATAAAACTGGTGCAATGACAGCAAATAGGGCAAGTAAAACTAAAACATTGCTGGAGAACATTTGGCTCAATATTGCTAAATACACTTTCCCTTTTAACTCTTCTCATCACTGAGAGGGCACCATGCTTTCAAGGGAGGTGCACAGTCCTCCTGTGATAAAGAGAAGTCAAACAGGTGAGGGGTTTTAGAATAAAATTTTATTGCCTATCAGTTTCTTACGATTGATGAACGCAATTGTGAAGGTCCAGGAAAGAAGAATGCATTTTGTGAATGAAGCTAATATGAACTAATGCAAATTTAGCAGGACATAATTGGGCATGGATGAATGCAGTTCCTCTTAGCAGCAATTTGCATGCCCAAGATATCACGTCACCCCTGTGATATCCCATCAGTTCAGTGTGTTACTGAAATGAATGAGCAATGATTGGTATTGAATTCATTGAAAAAAGGCTCCTGTGTAACAGCAATGTCCTGCTGAGGCTGTGGCTGTGAGTGGTGTCCCCATCCCTGGCAGGTGTCAGGAGGAGTGTCCCATCGGCACCTACGGCTTCCAGTGCGCGCACACCTGTGACTGCCGGAACGGGGCCAAGTGCTACCACGTCACCGGGGCCTGCATCTGTGACCCTGGCTTCAAAGGCATCCACTGCCAGGAGAGGATGTGTCCTGAAGGCTTTTATGGCCTCAAATGCAACAAGAGATGCCCTTGCAATACTGCCAACACCCTCAGGTATGTACATCACGTGATATTCTAGTGGCAGGGACTGGTCCAAGAAAAGCATTGGGAAAAAAATCGGTTAACTACACCTATTGTCCTTTTCTCTGTAGTTTTAAGTACAAACACAAAGAGTTTCTGTGGCTTGCAAAATTTTGATTTAAATGACCTCAGGTTTGGAACCGTAAGCCTCAGTCCAGCCAGATACTAAGCATGGATCTGTTGACAGTTCTGCTAACACCTGAAACAGCCTGACACACAGCTTTGTCCTGTAAATCTTCCAGGCATAAGAACCACCAGATGATGCTCATATGTGTGGGTAATAACCCACTGAAGTTTAAAAAATAGATACACATTTACTCAAATCCATGACTTTCCCTCTTTTTTATGACATGGGTTTGCTTGTTAGATCTATAGACAGCAAGGGGACTTTGAACATGAAACCTAATTTGCTTCAGCTGATGTCTCATGGCAAATTACCTTGTTGGAAACACTTGAGGCAGATGTATAAATAGACTGAAATCAATATCCCTGAGTCAGTCTGTGGAACTGTAACACGGCTGACATTGTCAAAATAGACTCCTCATGTGAGCCTATTTTTGCTCTTTATTCTCTTTGTGTATGAGGAAAATATTCAGGAAAATAAATATCAGGGAATTATACCTACAATGGAATGAGCCTCACTTAAAAGGTCAGGGTTTGATGTTTTATTCCCTTTTTTGCTTTTTTAAAGATCTGATTCTTGAGGTTCTCTTTATTATAAGACAGAGCCACAAACAGACTTGAGCCCTTTGAATTTACTTTCCCGTTGCAGGCTTGAATAAGTTTTCCAAATGTTGAAAAGAAGGAAGAATTTAAGACTCTTCCCTATTATCCTCTTTGTTACCTTAAGGAATTCATTGCCTTGTTTACAGACTGCAGGAATTGCTGTTTGGAGAATCCTCCCTCCCTGTCTTGCAGTGAAGGGAGCCTGGACAGCCAAACCCTCCTGGCCTGAGCTGTCTGATGTTCTGGAGCCACATTTCCTCACCTGCACAGTGCTGAGCCCCTCAGCTCCCACTGGCTTCCCTCCTTTTCCTGCCCATTCCTCTTCAGCAGGCAGAGCCAAATTAGGGTTGTAGGCTTCAGGGGGAGATGGAGATAATTGATGCCCAGGCAAAAATGCCCTTGACACAGACATTCCTCAATTTGGAACCAGACAGGTGAGGACCTGACTGTCCTGCTGATGCTGACAAGCCCACCTTGCCATCTTGCTGCTGCTGAAGTAGAAACACACTCAATTATGTATGCAAGAAATGGCACCTCATTTGTGTGCACACACAGACACACACACACAAACACTTCAGGCAAATCTGTCTGTGCACTTGAGATAGACCCTATTTGTCTCAGTCTTGGAAATAAACAGGTGATTTTCCTTGTGAATTCAGCTGTGAGTGGTGAGGCTTTGCTTAACCGAAAGTCAGAGCTCACAATGGATTATTTAAAAACTTGTAATTGTGGTGATACAACTCCTGTGCTGCAAGAGGGCTCAGGCACAACTGGGTTTGACAGCCAGGATCCAAAGGCTTTGAGGCTCCCAGGGAGCTCTGTACAAGAGTCTCCCATCGCTTCTGATTATGTTTGTATCATGAAATCACTGCAAAAATACCATCCCTGAGGCATGAGCTGCACATTACACACAAAAGGTTAGTGCTGTGTTGTGCTGAGGATGTGGGATGCCTCAGGAATTACTGCAGAGTGAGCTGAGGGATAAATCCCTACGTGTCACATCACTGCAGCACCTGTGCTAAACCCAGGCTGAATTGCTCCTCAGTGTAAAGTGTTCTTCTGGTGTACAGGAGGGTGAGAATATGCTCGTGGTCAGCAGCTGACACTTGTGTCTTCACCCCTCCCGAGCCTGCAGAAACCTCTTTGTTTCCCCAAAGGTAGAAATAGAGTGGAAGGACAGGCTGAGCTTGGGCAAAGTTTCTCAGCTATGTGCTCAGTTCACTAAGAGTCTTTTAGGTGGGGTAAGACTGTGGGTTGGAGGGTGAAAGAATTCACTCAGTATCACTCAGAAGTACCTGTGAGATGCTCTGAGATTTGCCAGAGGATCTTTCCTGAAAGAACAGACTTACACCTTCTAGCTGTGAGGAAAGGAGAGGTCTCAGAGAGGTTTGGGAGAGCTCAGAAAGGGGGAGGCTTGAATCCTCTCCCAGCTCTTTTGTGGGCATGTGGTCATTCCTACACAGCCTGCCTGTGCCTGGTTGCTGTCTGATGGGAACATTTCATTCCTTCCCTCCCAACACTGCTCCGTCAGCGTCCCTTGCAGCATCCTCTGCTGAGATGGTATCTCTGCTTCCTTAATAAATGAGTCTGGTCTCTCTGTTGATAAAATCTCCCTTTTCCCTACATCTTATCGCTGCTGTTATGGAACAAAGAGATATCAGCAAGCTGTAGATCAGTAAATGTTCTTTCATTCATCCATGGGATTTCAGCTCTCCACCTTTCCACCAGCTCTGCAGAGTGCTGTTAATTGCTGAGCCAAGGAGCGTCAGAGCTGATGGAAAATGACCTTTTCCAAAGGCACTCCACATTCTGAACAAATCTTTGTGCTGATTGTTTAACCAGTCCCATACAGTGCACTTCTCTTCCCACCCACCTCTTCCCATTCCTCCCTGAGTGTTTGTCTGTATTGAAACTGGGCTCTTCCAAAGTGACTCATTTACCCACAGCCATCTATTTTCCCCAGGAGAAGTTTAAGCTGTTGGCTACTTGTTGTGATTCCCAGGTGTGGAGGGTAATTATTAAACATTTATAGAAGGTGAAAGAAACTCCTGTCCCTGAATTTGTCTCATTTGATCTGGTTGTTGGAGAGTTGACTGGAATGGAAAGCTCTGAGGTCTTTGAGAGGGAACAGTAGGAAATACACAATCAGCTTTTCCATTTTCATAGATCTATCTATTTTAATGTCTGAAGAGATCAGAGTGATCATCTAGTCTAACCTCCAGCATGGTAATGACTGAAGGACACCATCCAATAATTTCTGCTTCAAAGCACATTGAAAGGCACTTTGTACAGGACTTTGAACACCCCCACAAGTAGGTGATTTAGAATGTGGTGGTGACTTGGACTGTCCTTCCACAGGAAAGGGTACGCCTGTAAAAAACTCCCCTCTGCAAACAGTCCATGTTGAGACATTCTACAATGGCTGGAAGGGAATTTTCCTGGCTTGTTCTTGTGTCAGGCAGGGAGGGAAATGAGCAGCTGGAATGGTCCTGGCCACCCACCCTGAGCCAGCCCGGGGAGCCCTGTGCCCTTGGTCATGTCTTTCCCAGGTCAGAGATGTGAGAAGGAAGGAAACCACTGGGACAAAGTCAAATGGGATGGGCAGGTCATCTCCAGAGGCTCCAGTTACTGCCTCAACACTGGCAAGGGGGGAGGACAAGCCCCATGGAGCTTCCATGAAGCTCTGCCTTGATCTGAGTCAATGATGTGCTGGACAAGGCTGGCTTTGAAGATGTGCTGGACTGAAGGAGCAGCCCTGCAGCTCACTGCAGCTCTCACTGTGGCCACTGCTTCAAAGCAAGAGGCATTTTAGTAAGGGAGACTGGATGTAGTGTGGGCACCATGAAACAGAAACTACTGTAAAATAAGGATTAGGCTGCTGATAATGAAAATGAGATGATTGGTGCTGCTGTATAAACAGAAAATCAGGAAATTCACTGGGAAGGTGTTGCTTTGGCTGAAAGATGTGTGGAGAACAAATTCAGAATTTGAAACAGACTGTGCCGTCTAAAACACTTCTAATTTGCCTTGAGAAATTTACCTCCTTTCCTCAGATTTCCTCAAAATTATATGCTTAAAAAATTTAAAGGTCAAAACCCGCCTTTATGCCTTTCAGTTCAGCTAATAAAATTTTTAAAAAATTTTATTAGAAATCTTTTATTGCTGTCAGTGTGGCTCAAAAGCCAGGTATTGTGCAGTAGCTTTCAAAGTGCAGCAGGAGCCCTGGAACCCTTTCCTTGTCAGGCCTGATGTGTGTGTGGACAGCTCTGTTCCACCTCTGCTTGGCCTGGAGCCACAGGAACACTTGGCTGCCTGTGTTCACTCCTGATTTCTACTCTGCTTCTTCCTGTGATGCAGGAGAGTTGAAGAAATAAAAGTTGTTAAGATTCAATGCAAACTACAAAGGATAACACTGCCAAAGTCTTTGAAGAGTGTGAGGTTCCCTTGCTGCTCCCAGCAAGGGTTGGAAAACAGATGTTGGTGGGTTTGCCTTTGAGATCCTTTTGGAACCCTCCCATTCTCTCACACATCCTTCAGTGATCCTTCTGCAGAGGAATTGTTTGTGTTCATTAATTTCAGTTTATTAGGGGCTGGAGAATGCCTCACATGCACTGTGAGCCCTGCTGGGAAAATGTTACATGGACACATGGCTTGGGAAGGTGCACTCAAAACAAGAGAGGAGGAATTATACAGATATTTATTAAGATTTCTAGTTGTATTTCCTATTCAAGCTTTATTCTGCCTCAAAAATTTCAGCTTCAGTCCAAATAGCATTTGATTCACTGGGCAGTCATTATGCATGGATGTTTGGATGGGTGATAGATGAATTTCCTGGCTCTGTTCTATATCTAGGTACATAATTTGATCAGAATGTGGTTGTACAAAATGCCAGCAGAAGAGAAACCTTCCTAACAAACACACACACACGTCCACACATACACTATTCCTACATCATGAGCTGCAGTATATTTAGTATGTAACTCTGCTCACTTTAATTAGTGGAATAGTTCATACAAACCAGAGAGAAACTAGAATTAATATGAAGACTTTGTACTATTTAGTGATATCAACTGAAAATCTTGAAAGGGTTTCCAAAGGAAGGATGGCATCATTTCAGAAAAGGGAAAAATGAAGGCAGAAGAGTCAGTCTGGTGGCCAGGATTCCCTGGCAGGATTGGGAAGAGAACAGCTGCCTTGTGCAGTTTGGGAAAGCATCTAAATCTCAGCCCTCCTCAAGTTAACAGCACCTGGATTGTCAACAAGTGCTTTGGAGTTAGGAGGAAAACAAACCCCTGATCTGCTCAGGCTGACAGCAAAATTCTCCTTTCTTCAGTGGGAAGTTACATGGTTGGAGGGACCCAAACATCTGCATTGGATTTTCCTGGCTCACAGTCCCATGAAATGGGGACAAGGCTTTGGTGGGTCAGAATATGCCCTGAAACTTCTACTGCCCTTTGTTTTGGAGTCCAGGTTCCCTGTCTCCAGTAGATTCTTCTGGAAAGCCTGTTTGGTTTTGATTCTTGTTTTAGTGCATGTCAGGATGAGTTTTAGCCTTTATACATAGTTTGTGTCCCATGCAAAAAACTGTCCCTGCTGATGAAGGAACCAACTTGGGATAAAAATTCTGAGTGAGTGTAGTATTTTCTGCTGAACTGTCATAGACTGATTCAAACTGCCCTGGTCATATATTACCTTTGAAATATTTAATTTACCCACCAGATGCAGTTCTCATGGAAGCACATGATACATGTAGTGTAGTGGAAAGAGAGAAACACAAAATTCATTTCAAAATCCTTCTTTAATGTTGAGCTTTCTGCTCCTATTAGGTAATGATTAATAGACACAGGGGGAAAACCCAAGCTTTTATTATTTTCATCTGAATGTTAAGAGGTGCTTTGTGGAAAACCATAATTCCAGGGACTGCTTTGTCATGGATGGTAGTTTGTTATGCTGATGAATTATTTTAATTAGCCAGTAAAACACTATTTATGATGAAACATTTGACACTTAGAAAATTTGATCCTTTTGAGTTGCAACGCTGTATGACCAACCTCTCCTACCAGAAATTGCCTGAAACGTAGTTGGAAATTACATTTTATGAGGTTACCTTGAAAATTAACATATACAATATTAATTTTATAGATGTAAAGAAACCCAGTCGTGTCTACAGTCTTAAACTGTAGCAATAAATAATCGTAAAGGAAAAGATACTGTTTCTGGGATGCAAAAACCCAGGAGACAGGCCCAGTTAGAGAGATCCCACCTTGCAGAAGTCTATTCTTCTTCTTCTGAGAGTAAAGAAAACAGGATTTCTGCCAATATTATTTCTCATCTCTCTCACTGAGGACTGAACAGTGCCATCACTGTGCAGTGCCTTGGTGCAGAGGCCACAGATCATGCTGAGCTCTCAGGTGCAGCCTCACACTCCCAGCTGGCCTCAGGCAAGGTCCAGAAACCTCCATCCCTTCAAACCAGGACTTAACACATCTCCAGCCTTCCTTCCCCTCCTCTCCCAGCCTCAGCCACAGCCTCCTGCCCTGAGGAAACCTCGAGGAGGAAAAATGCCCAATAGAGATAAACTGTTTCATGCAGGAGGAACCCAGGGGTGAGTGTTCCACCCAGGGATGCAGAAGGACCAGGAATTGTCTGGTCTTCTGGGCTTGATTCTCCTTCCTCCTTTCTCTCCATGTGCTCTCACATCAGTGTGGGATTGACTGAATGGAAATGAAAGCTGGAGGATTAATGTTCATTATGCAGCGAAAAGGAACTTGACTCATTTCCCTGCACAGCTGTGGCTTAGTCCCAGGGCTCCTGTTAACTCCTGTCCCAAGTAAATCCCAAGGCTTCAGGTGCTGATCAGTTCTGGTCACTGTGACTGAATATTCCCTGCAAAACTCTTCTTCCAAGGAGAGTTTTCCCCTCTGAAGCACTTTCCTTTTTAGCTGTGCCTCCTGGAAGGTTCTGCTGAGGTGGCACTCACTTTTAAAACACAAATGACAGTGGGACGGGACAGGACGGGACAGGACGGGATGGAGCAGAGCAGAGCAGAGCAGAGCAGAATAGAATAGAATAGAATGGAATGGAATGGAATGGAATGGGAATGGGAATGGGAATGGGAATGGGAATGGGAATAGGAATAGGAATAGGAATAGGAATAGGAATAGGAATAGGAATAGGAATAGGAATAGGAATAGGAATAGGAATAGGAATAGGAATAGGAATGCTGTGCCCTTGAACTCAGGTTTATCTTCACAGCTCGCTTGCTTGCATTCCTCCACCCATTGGAATTTCTCCTATCCCTGAACATGTTTAGCTGGCTGCATTACAGCCAAGTAGTGCAGCACATACCTGTCCTACAGCTTGTAAGGGTTAATGGTGTGGTTGATGTCAGTAATCCAAGTCACGTTGATTTGAGAATGGAAGAGCATAAACTTCAAGGTGTAAACTACCCAGTGCTGAGGCAGTTCCCAGATGTTTGGAATGCTGGGCTATTTAGCACCAGATTCTCTGTTCACTTCCCAAATTGTACAGCTGCTCATATCCACCACCCTAAAGAGTTTCGAGGCTTGTCTTGCTCTTAGTGTGACACGTGAAATGTTCTGAGCTGTGTTTTTCCTTCCTGCCCACATCTCATTAACATCTGTCTCCTCATTAGCTGCCACCCTCTGTCTGGGGAGTGCAGCTGCAAGGCTGGCTGGGCTGGGCTCTACTGCAACGAGACGTGTCCCGTGGGCTACTACGGCGAGGGCTGCGGGGTGCCCTGTCCCTGCCACAACGGGGCCGACTGTGACAGCATCACTGGGAGCTGCATCTGTGCCCCAGGCTTCATGGTGAGTGGGGCTGGGGCTGGGGAGGGGTTTTCCTCTGATTTGAAATAATATTTGCACAAAAGCAGCCAAACCATTTTTGCCATTCCGTGCTCAATCCACATCGCTGTCCTCTGAGCAGTGTCAGCCTGTGGCTGCTGGTTGTTTAGTTAACATGACTGTTCTAAGTTTATTACTGTTGTAAAAGATAAAGATATGGTTTCCCATAGTGTATTCTAAGTCAAGACATAACAAAAAAGGTGTCAGATTATTGTCTGCCTGCAAGAGCAGAGAAAGAATTCTCATGGCCGTTCAGCATGTTCCTTGTCAGTCACACTGTGATTTTAATAGATGAAGATATTTTAAAGTGTTACAAATGATAGAGCAATTTATGTCTTTTCTGAGCTTGTGTGGCAGGTGTCTTTTACCTGAGCATCAGAAAGAGCTTCAGACATTCTGAGGTAAACAAGCATTGCATTTTATGGGTGATATGTAAAATGGCTGAAGAAACCAGCCAAGATGAAAACATCAAAAATTCAGAGTTAACGATTGCCAGGCTGCAGCAGAAAGTATTGGGACGTGGATCCAGGTGTCCAGTCCTGCTAAGGCTGGCCAGAATGGAATTCTTGCCAGCAATAAGTTCCCTGGTTATCTGTGTCTGAAGCTCCTCCCCTTCAGGAGCACACCGTGGAGGACAAGTGCAGGCTGTGTTTAAGAAACAATACTTCCTAAAGGAAAATAAAAATACTTTAAAGAGCGAATTCCACCAAACTTCACCAAAAGTTGGCTTTCTCTGTCCTTCATTTTACATGATTTGTCCCACAGGCCTATCTATGTTTTCTGTACTATTACAGCAATTATGAGTTATAATTACTGTGTTTGCTAGAAATCAAGGGACAGGCTGCACAGCTGGGACAGCTCCATAGTGGGGAGGTTCTGTATAAGATTAGTGGGATGCCAAAGACTTTTTTGCCTCTCTTCCTTCTAATTCCACACTGAGCTTGTGATCCCCAGATGGCATTTTCAGAGCTGTGCAATTGGATTTATGGCTTAAAGACACTTTTATTCTCTGCCTTGTATCAGCAGCTGAACCTGAAAGTTGGAGCTTCCACTGATTTCCAGGGGTTGTCTCAATGCCAGGTATGAACAGATTTATTTAGGTGTGAGAGGCTGGACTCAAAAGCATCTGTGCAAGATAATGGTACTTAGAGATGGAGGGGAAGAAAAAGAAAAGGTCTTTGAGGTTTGATTCCCAACTCCACAAATAGAAAACAAGAATTTATCTTCTCTCTACAGTAGCTGATACAAAAGTGGAGGAAGGATGAAGGCAGCAGCCTGTTAGTAACAACTACAAAATAAAAACATGCCAAGATCCTCCTTCTTATTAGGAATGCTGTCCAAATTTGCAGCACAAAAGCATTTAGGGACCCTTTACTGTAGACATTTTAAAAAAGCATACCTTGTCCAATATACATTGCCCCAAGGCAGCATTAGTGCAGGCAGAAAGCCTGGGAAGTTCCTATTGCATTGCTTCAAAATAATATTTAATCTCATAATAAAGAGCTTTCTTGCATTGACATTTAAACAGCTTGGTTATTGAGGATAGCTCTATAATCACTGAAGCATATTTAGGCATTAGTATCATTGCTCTCACATAATATACTATAATCTCTGGCAATTAGTCCATGAGGGGAAGTAAAGCCCTGAAATTGCTAATTTATTGCCTCTGAAGCATATTTGTCATTCGTGTGCATGCCAGATGAGCTGCAATGGTTCTTTCAAGTGCTGCAGAGCTCAGGCTGTGCGGAAAAGTTGCTGGGAACCTTTTCCTCCACCCCAGGCATTGTCTTGTCGGGATGCTCCGGGCAGGGAGGAGGGGAGCTGGCAAAGGCTGTGGGGCCAGAACCAGGCTGGAAGTGCCTTATCCCAGTGACACACTCCAAGGCAGCCTTTCCCTTCAGATATTCCTGCCTGGCTCTGGCTGGGGGAGCAGGGGAGCTCTGCCTGGGGGTAGAGCTTTGCCCTTGAGCTGGGTGAGTCTGTGAGCGCCGGTTCCCAGCTCAGGATGTGTCCTCTGGCAGGGCTGGCAGTGCAGTGGTGCTAATGCAGAGCTGGGCAGAGCTAATTATTCACAAAAGCCACAAATGAATCCCTCTTGCTTGTTCGAGGGTGAGGCTTGGCTGAGACAGGCACACGGGCAGGAATTTTGCCACATAATTGGAAAGAAGAAAACCAGGAGCAACATTTTACAGCAGTGTTTGATCTACACGTGATCCTAGAGCAGAACAGTCTGAGAGGCTCCTCAGGAAGGGGGGAAGGAAGAGAAAATGGTGGGAGATGGGATATAACTGCAGAATTTATCTGCAAAGGCAGAGAGGTTGGGCCCACAGGACTTTGGGATTACTGGCTGCCTGGAATATGCAGTGCCCAAGGAAGGACAGTGTTTTCCTGACAAAGCACTCCTCCAGCACAGATGGTGGGTTTTTAACTCACCCTGCCTGTGTCAGGGCAGCTGGGCTGGGTTTCAGGATGAATCATCTGCTCTCACAGCCAAAACAGGAACATTTTGTTGGGATGCAGAACAAGCCATTAAGAACACAAAGCATCTGGTCACCTTTATTAAATGTATTAAGTGAAAAGGCAGCCATCCCATACGCTGCCATATACGTGAGCAGAGCACGTAATTTTTGGAAATTTAAGAACATTCAAGTTGTAAAATAAAAATGTATATGGTTGCTTAAAGAAAATACATTATTTATTAGCTATGACATTTCCAAAAATTAAAATGCCAAAACTAAATAGTGGTGAGCTTGCAGTTTAGGAGAGAGTTTCAAAACATCTTCTGTCTTATTTTTCCTGTGAATGTTTTGGGTCAGACTCAAGAGCCAGATTTGCATGTCTGGCTCTAAACCCAAATGACAATGTTGTAGAGTTTTGTTGGGTATCAGGGTGTTTGTGTGAGGTGCTGCTGTGACTCTGATCCCATGGGGGAAGGCTCTGCTTTACCTCTGCAGGTTCTGAACCTCCGTGCAGAACTGGGTGTGGATTTGACTGAGGGATCCACAACCCAAAGCAGGCAGTTCTTGGAGGCAGCACACAGGACAATGAAAATTGAATAACAGTAGAGGAGACACAATAAAATCCTCCCCAAATCACTGACCTATTCCCCATTGCTCCACAGACCTGTTGGGAATGCTTTGCTTCCTGCATCCCACTTGTAAAAGGAAGATAAAGGCTGTATCAGTTTAACTCAGGTGATTGCAGGGAATTACAAGCATGCCAAGAGGGCACTTCCCCCCAACTGGGACTTTTAACATATTTAAGGGTTTCCTCTTAGCACTGAAGTGATGAATTGCCAGAATGCTCTTCTGGAGAATGGTTTTATAAAGCTGTTCAGCTGCCATCTCCTTTGTGACCAGAAGGAACCTGGCAGACACACACAGGGAGTGCAGAGATCAGCCCTAAAAAGCTCCAGGGGAGAGCCTTGACTGGTAGAAATTGGATCCCTCCCACGTGGAAGTGGCCACTGCTTGCAATAAATTATCTGGATGCAATTATGGAGATGGTGAGAGGGATTATACTACCTTGTACCTCCCCCTCCTTCCAAATTCTGCTCCAACATGTTCTCCTATAAGTCCACTGAACCCAGGTGTGCAGGAGGGACCTAAAAGAAAGTGGGACTTGCCATGTCCTCTCTTTATTCTTTTGGTTTTGGTTCATTGAATTTTATTCCTGTAATTCAATAAACATGGTAGAGAAGGCCAGAGAATATGAATTAAATATGACAGGAGACCACAGGAATCCTGACCTTGTGTCTCACAAGGAAATCTTGAAAACAACCCCCTGCACGTACCTATCAGCATTTTAGCTGCTGAAATCATTATAAATGCTATTGAGATGCAACTAAGTTCACCTTCTCCATTGCACAGCTAATTGCAGCTTCTCTGAAAGCTGTGGCTATCTAGAGACCTCATCCCGTGCTATGCCTTTGTTTCTTTATGGATGCTTTGTTTTCTTCTTTTGAAAAATGGGCTGAACTTGAAACGCTTCCCTTCTGTGTGTTGTGGCAAGGAGAGATGTAGTTAAAACATTTCTCAGCCCAACACACTCCGAGAAAACTTTTAACACTTCTCTGTGGAATGTGTGGTCAGCTTTTACTTCAGCAGGCACTTAGGTCTATATTTCACATCCAGATGACAGAACTTATATTACTTTAAAGAGTTCATCTATTTATGCTGCTATTCTTTGAAGACCTGTCTGCTTTTATTGAACCCTGCGTGCTGGCAAGCAGAGCAAGCACTTCATCACCAAAATGAAAGAATCCATTTTGACATTTCTCTATTTCTTCACTATATTGGTAGATCCCACACAAGCCAATCACATGCTGCAAAGTATGGAAACTACAGCAGTGGTGATCTCTTACTAGAAGATTTTTCAGCTTTTGGAATAGCTCTTGGATTCCCTAAAGCTTTCCAAGACTTATCCCAGTGCTGTGCATCTATTGCTATTTGCATCTTCTGTTGGTATTGTATCAAAATTGCATTTTAAAAGCACAATTAATGCCTTTCAAATATATCCTTATAGAGGTGCTTATGTGTATGGATCTCTGGCTGGGCTCAGTGGGAATCTGGGCACTTAAGCCCTGAGACAGGCTTCATTTGGGTCTGGAAGTCCATAATTTTGTCTGGCATGCCTGAATTTCTCAACATAATGCTTTCTCTACCACAGGGGTACAAATTGCTCCCAGGGCTTACATCAGAGTAGAACTTTACAACCTACCTGCACATTGAGTAAAAGTGAGCCCTTGTAGCACACAATGAACAGTAGCTTGAGCACTTAGTAAAAATCAGTATAAATTATAGTGCTCTAAAGCTATTCAAATGCACAGCAAATGCACACCAAATTTTGCAGTGGATAATCTCTTGGTCAGTACAAACACCCACACACAGGCTTAGACCAGTCCTAGCCTGCTCTGTGCCTACTCACTGAGTAAAATGACCAATTTACTGTTCCATAGAATGAGAAGGAGCATGATTATGGTCCTTTAGAGGTCATAAACATTTAGAGGTCCAGTCTGTCGAGTACTCCAGCCATAACAGGCTTCCTTCTGGCACCTACCATATCTCTTGTTCCCTGAAAAAAACATACAGGAGAGAAAAACAATCTTTATATTAAGAAAAGTGGAAGCCTGTTCTCCTGTCCTACACCTTTAAAATTCTCTCTGTTGTCTAAAAGAAAAATCCAGAGTAAATAGAGAGGAGCACCTTATCTTATCTTCAATTGAATTTTCCCTGAAGGACCCAAGTCCCAGGTAGGTCTGGAGAAATTTGAAGCATCATTGCCTGTAGGTGTTTTCTAAACACACAAGGTACAAATTTATCAGAGTATTCCCTCTCTTCTACATATTAACTTTCATCTTTATTCTAAATGTATCATTCTTCACCACTTCACAAGGAAGCAGGGGAAAAAATGGATGAGACTTCTTTGTGTTATAAGCCCGTGGTTTGGTAGTAAAATTATTTTATAAATTTCACAAAATTCTTAATATAAAAAATGAACATAAGGCTGGAGATAGCAGATCTGGTTTGGGGGCTTTAACTCATTTAAATGATCCATTTCTCTTTGAGATAATTCCAAAAGTACTTCAGTGGAAGCTCATCGCAGAGCAACAGGGCACCTCATCAAAAGGTTTAAAAAGAAAAGAAGAGGGGAAAAAATCTTCAATAGAGCCTGTGTCCTTTTATCCTTGATTTACCGAGCATATCAGTTACCCCCCTTTGTTAAGAGCTCTTTTCATTTCTAGGTATAAAATAAATTCAACCATTTTATCAAGATGTTCTTGTTACCAGCCACCAGTATAAATTTTACTTGCTGTAGGTGGGGGAGAGGTTTTCTGGCACAGCAGTTGTCCAATTAACTGGAGTATCACAGGCAACAGGAATGGTTTGCAGGGTCTTGTTTCATGAATTACCCTGGTGCAGGGGGAAGATGCATTTTCTCCTCGCTGGTTTCCCATTTGTGTCCATGACCCAACGTCTCAAACCCATGGAGAAGGGCGAGGAGAGGCACCCTCACTGTGCAGGTGGGTCTGAGCGTGGCCTGCAGCTGCCAGAGCATGAATTTTTAATTGATAATAAAAGTAAAACAAGTTGTCTTAGGAGTTGTGGAGCTACAGGAGCCTTGTTTGCCACTGGTTTCTATCCTCAGTGCTCTGGCCTCTCCTGCCCCGCTGCAGTAACAGTGTCAGGTCTCCCTTGATGCTTTACCTGGCAAAGGACACTCAGGTGGGCTCAGGGACCTCAGACTCAGCAATCCCCTGACTGCATAACCAGGTTCAAAGTACCATGGATCACATGCCCTAAAAAAGAAAAGGGTTTTGCCTGAGCAAAGGTTGAGTATCAAATCAAGACATAGAAAAAATGTTTTCCATTCTCCCAGCCTTTGAACTCTTTCATGTTTTGGGGTTTTTTTTCCTTTCTTTCACTTCATTTATCCAAAAGTCCTTAGCAGAGTTAATTTTAGGAAGTTTGGGACTATCCCACTGTAGCCCTGACTAATTCCTCAGCTCCCCCTGAAGTAAAGGGACATAGAGAGGGGAAAGGCCAAGCCAACCAGGAGTGTCCTGGTGATCCCAGAACAGCTCAGGAGGGAAAGTCCCTGCTTGGATACAGGGAGCACTGAGATGCAGCTGAAGAGTCACCAAGAAGATCTGGCAGATTCAAAGTGTTCTGAGCAGGTTTGAGAGGCTCATTTTGTCAAAGCCAGCAAGAAGGAAATGCAGTCTCTTTGATAACAGATACCAGTGTCAGTTTTAGGTCTGGAGGTGATGTGAAAGGCAGAGATACAGGAAATTCAACAAAAATAACCTTTAAAAATGGAAGATGGAGCTGTGCCCTGGGAAACCATGATGGAAGTCAAAAGTTATATTCAGCTTGTATTTAAAAATTGAATAAAGATAAAAATCAGTCAGTTAGAACAACGCAACCAGGCCCCCTACACTAACTGTGGCTCCATCCCAGATCCCTCTCTCCTGGTTTTGGTCTCTGAGGAATGCACTCTCCTTTGAATTTGCATTTTCTTGGTATCTTCTAGATAGGGACAAGTCTGAAAACTCAGCTAATTGTTTTTTAAAGGTTACATATTACTTCACATGTGGATGTGGAACAAGAAGTGGATCTCAAGCAGGCAACAGAACCTCTCTGTTCCCTACAGCCTGAGAGTGAGCTGGGAAAATGTTTTTTGAATGAAGGAACTGACACTTTCCCATTGGACAGAAGTTTTCCTGTCATCTGGGCTGCAAGTTGGAAGGTCTGAGTTTACAAACAGAAATCAAAACATCTCACACACAATGTTTTGGTACGTTTTCCACATAGAGCTGATCACAGATCAGCTGCACTTATCAAGGTTTTTGCACAGTCACAGACCAGATGAAAATGTGAATCACATCTTGATGTCCCTTTTCATTGATGACATCTGAATTTTCTTGCCCACTTCTCAGTGCACACAACAGAACATATTTGTGTGTATGCAATGGCTGTGCTTTGAATTTTTGTAGTCCATTTGAGCTAATAACAGACTATAAAATTTTTCATCCCAAAGCTGCTCGGTGTGATCAGTACAGACTGAGAATGATCTTCCCTTGGCTGTGCAGTGCCCTGCATGGAATGACTTGGTCTCAGTCCAGCTCCCTGTGGATCAGTGTGTACATCACAATCCCCATTTCCATCAGCAGCCACCAGCAAATTTGCTGGCACATTGGGCCTTTTTACCATTTTCCCTTCACAAACCATTGCTTCAGGTCAAGCCTGGTGACGTGGCTGTGTGATCCATCTCATGGTCCCTGTGGGGCTTTTTCTGGGGACAAAGAGCACAGGTACTGAGAGCTTTTGGAGCAGCACCCCTGGTGAGCACGGTGAGCCACCCAGCTTGTCCTGTACCTTTCCCAAATGGCAGGTGAAGTTGGAAAATCAGTCCAGCTGTGGAGTGACACTGCCACACGTCATTCAGGGAACAATGGACATCACCTCAGTGCAAGGGAGCTGGATGTGGGCTAAGCCAGGATTTCAGTAACAACTCACAAAGGGCTTCTTCTGGCTCTGCTGAATTACAGGAGGAGATAATCTCCATTCCAGTTCCAACAGGGAAGATCATAATGGGGAGACCACCTGTGTATTCCAGGCTTTCAGACCAAGGCGCTCCCCTATTGATTTTGATATCAGTGTTTTATATCAGCTTTATAGAGGTTTTTATATCAGTGCTGTCAGTCAGGCCTGGTGCTGCTCTCCCCCCGAGCTCCTCTGCACCAATTAGGGATATCTGCAGGAGCCTGTGTTTTCCCAAAGCCTGCAGTGCCCCTGTCAGCACCCGGCTGCAGGAGTAGGAACAAAGGCTCTGCTCCCACCCCAGGGCATTTGGTGGATGCTTTAGAGCAGGTGAACTATTGTACTGCAGTGTTTAACAAGGTCACTGGATGCACAGGACACAGTGGCTCCTGCTCAGCTGTGCAAACTGCAGCCCTTCCTTTGAATTCAGTGGAACTTTTCAGAGCCTTTTATGAGCTATTCCATTTCATTTTTCTCTCCTCACTCTCTTGTCAATGCACAAGCTCCAGAAATTTTCTGTGACAGCTCAAACTCCACGTTGCCAACCCAAGTTTACCTGACCACAGCTGCTGCCTTCAGTGGGATTGTCCCAGATACATGAGAGGGGGGTTTGCCTCAGTGTCTGCCTTGACTAATGAGAACTTATTCACTCACACACAGGAGTTTATAATTTGATAAGAACTCTGAGCAAGTCTCAGGTCTTCTCTTTCTTCTTGTATTTACTTTTACTGGGCTCTGCTGCTGTTTTATTTACCCGAATAACTCCAAAGTTTTTGTAAGTGGGTCCAAAGGAACCAACTTGATACAGAAAGCCTGAAAGCCTCTGCCTTTGTTGCTAGTTGACATATTTCATGTGTTTTATCCTTAATTGGCAATGTGGCTGTGTCAAATTGCATTTCCTTTCCTGTAGCCTCATTCAGAACCAGTGGAGCTCAATATTTTGCTCAGACTGAGTTATTTGATCTGAATTTTGCAGAGGGATGAACTGCTTGCCATTAGCAGTGCCTGCTTTCATCTATTAGGCTTCCAAGTGTATATATCTTTATCCACACTATCTATGGTTCTGTGCATGAACGTTGTGGTAGCTGACTCTCCTGGTAGTTCAAATTGCAAACTGACTTCATTAAAACCTCCTAAGGGCAGGATTTAAGTCACAGGGTAGTTTTGCATTTTACTTTCTGTGCAATTGTACTGTCAAAGACTTTGTCTTTCACAATCAGATATGTATAAATGAAGAATCCTGATTTCGTTTCCTTGTGCCAAAGAGCAACTGAAGTTTTACCGATCTCAAACGTTTTTGCCTTAGGGTTTTGATTTAGGAATATCTGTGAGAGTTTGAAGGGGGTATCTCTTTTCTGCCTGTGTGTGGTCACCTGGTTATGTACCAGCCTTTCAGAATTACATCACAAAACCCATTAGCTTAGAATTGACATCCTTTCTTTTTTAGATGCTATTTTTTTCCTTTGATCCTCTCACCTGTGAATCCTGCAGCTCAGCACCAAGGTCCACCACAGCTGTTTGCAGCATCAGCCCTGTTCCTTTGTGTTTGCCATCCACATTGCTGCTTCCATGGCTCCAGTGTCATTGCAAGGGGCCAGCTGGGAATTGCTGCTGTTTCCAGCCCTTTTAGCTCCTCCTGGACTCAGTCCTTTGGGGTGTGGGCACGAGTTCAGGTGTGTCCTGACGGGCTGGTTTGGGGCTGTGCTGGGACATTGTCCTTAACTGCACAAATAGCTGTGGAAGAAGTCTAAAAGACAGTTTGCAAATAATGCAAAACTATTGGAATTGCCAAGACAGTAGGGAATCTGGGGAAGGATTCCTGTTCCTGAATGACTGGGTATGTTGAAATTCCGAGTTTAACAATGCAGAGTAATAGATGATAGGGAAATAATGTTAAGTAAATACACAAAAGATGAGTTCTAATTTAATTCCTGCTATTCAGGGAAGGAGATCAGGCAATCACTGTAGGTAGTTTTATGAAAAACTCAACCCCTCAATGAGTCTGAAAAACTCAAACGAATCCAGAGCGCCTGAAAGAATAGTTAGAATGATCAGGATGAGAATAAAACAGGATGGAAAAGCCATTTTTTTGGTATTGTGTAAATCCATAATATATCCAATTCTCAAATTACTGCACACAGCTTGGCTGATTCCTGCTTACAAAGGATAGAATGGAAATGGTGACAAAGATCATCTTTTCTATGGAATGATTTCTATAGAGAGTCACTCGATAAGCGGGAACTCGGCTCTGAAAACAGATGGCTGAGGAGGGAGACGATAGAGATCTGTGGAACTGGGGATGGTGCTCAGAACATGAACAAGGAATGGTTATTTACTATTTCTAATAACACAGGAACAAGGGCCAACCAATTAAATGATTGCACAGCAGGTTAAAAACAAAGAGAGTGCTTTTCACAGAATGCGTAATTAAGTTGTGAAATGGCTCCCATAAAATGGGAATAACAGTGGGGTGATTTTGCTTAGAGAAGGGGTCACCAAGGGTAGGGATGTGAGAGGTCTCTCACTCCATGGGGGAAGGAGAAGAAGGAATGCATTCTTGCTACTTATCACAGTATAAGAAGTTTCCCAATTAAAAATCAAGCAGTGGGTTTGAAGCAAGCAGATAAAGATGTTTCTTCTCCTTTGTATTTATTATTAAATTGTGGATCTTCCTGCCAAAAAAACATCATAGAGGCTGAAGGTATAAATGATGCCTTTTATTTCCTATTTTAGCTGATGTCCTTTTTGCAGAACTGTTCAGACTTCACAGTCAGAACCCACATTTATTATTGCAAAAAAGTCAGGAGGCCATAGCTGTTTTGCAAGGTGGATCTTGGACTGTGGCACTCAGGCTGTGTGGATAGAGCTGAAACCATCTCAAATTTCCAAGCAAAGGTATTTCCATTAAAGAGCTGGGGCAGAATTGACAGGCAGCTCTGGGTTCCCTCTCTGAAGGTCACTGCCTGGCACTGAAATGCTAATCTGTATTTCCAAATGGCTCCTGTTAGCCACTGATCTGCTCTGCCCAAATCTGGGGAAGGAAAGGATGGAGCTGCACACAGTGTGTCAAAAGCTTTCCTTTGCCACCGGGGTTAACCCTGACTTCTGTGCCTTCATTTAAAAAAGGCAAAAAAAACCACCAGGTTTTTTTTAATCTTTACCAGTATATCCAAGGATTGTGGTTTGGTATTTCAACATTTAGCCACCTTCCATCCCCAGTTTGGACATGAGTAGCTTGTTGGGCACATCAGGGAGGGCACATGTGCCAGAGATGTACTTCTCAGGGATGTAAATAATTCCCACTAACTCGAAATAATGCACAGGACTACTGGGCCATTTTACCTTTGAGGATATTTAATTGTGATCTGATGTGTTTTGGAGCATCTTTAAACAGCAGCTGATCAAAGCTGGTTACAGTGACAGCAAAGAGCCCCACAGATATTTGACTCTTTACAGCTTCCCCAGAGTTAAGTTTAAAATATTCTGAGAGTTTGCTCCCTGCCTCACCTGTATAAATCTGCAGTGGCCTAATTCCAGGTTTAAATTCCAGGTTTAAATTGCTTTAACTCGAGAGGACTTGGTTTCCCAGCTGGCCCCACACTGGACATGAGAAATCCCTCTGGTACAGCCATGATTTACCTGCCTTGATAATCTACCTGGTTTACCCAGTCTAAATCCAATCCCCTGGTTTTGGAGAGGTCTCTCCTGGCTAAATGTGTTTTGTGATATTCTATTAGGTGAAAAGTGCTGACTGCATAAAAAATATTCTTGTTCAGAGGTTGATGATAGTCTTTTGTACTCTCCACACTTCTTTCCTTCTGAATACATTTAATTATATGATGCTGTATTCATTGCCTTGCTGACACTAAAGGGCTCTGCAGTTAAGCCTAAATACTAAACCAGGCAGATATTCAAGTGTTGTAAAGTCAGTCTAGATTTTTTTTGCCAGCAAGTGCTGCCCTAATTTACGGGAAGCAGGAGGGAGGGTGTGATCTCTTGGCTGCTTTCTTTATTGAATTCTCTTTCCTTTTTTAATAACCATGTTTAGGTAACTGGTTACTGTAGGAATGGATTTTTTTAATTGCAGATAGCTGACTAGTATTGGGCATACTTTTAGTGCAAACTAGAAAACTGTTCCCTGGTGGTGAGGGGGATTATAATGCTTGCTGACAGAAATCCAGCTCACGTTTGCTGAGTTTTAGTATGCAAAATCCAATTTTTTTAATGAAGCTTTTATTTGTGTTTGTTTTCACTGGATTTCATGGAGGGGAAAAAACCCTCCCAAAGCTAGGATTTGCTGCTTTTATTCATCAGTTTTACTGTGCCAGGGCATTGTTCCTTGTGGCTGTATGGAGCACATTGGAGCCAAGCTGCTGGAGGGCAGGAGAGTGATGAGACTGTGCACCCTGCACTGGAAAAGATGAATTTCCAGTGGAGTCCCAGTGTGAGAGGACCCTGAGCCAACAGGCAGTGCCTGACTCCTGAGATGCACAGATCCTTGCATTCTCCACAAAAAATCCCTCTCAGCTGGGGTTTTCTGGGCTGGAAACCATGAGCCTTGTCCAGTTAATGCCAGCTTTCCACGTGCACGGGGTCCAGACTGGGGGGCTGCACAAGTTCTCCCATCTTGATAGCTTCGAATTATCCCCCAGGGAGCCAAATCCTATCCAAGGGCTCTCCTGAGCTGTGACAAAAGATTCCCAAGGTGCCTGGCCAATGGGTTCTAGGAGGATGGATGGATAATTGTTACTCTGAAACCCCTTTTAGCCCTGGGACCGTGGGCTGAGTACTCTCTTTTTAAATTTTTATTGTAATAAAAGTAACCCACATACACTGTTAATGTATCTCAGATCAATGTTGAGGCTGTGCAGTGGGAAACAGAACAACCCAGACAGGGAGTGAGAGGTTCTGGGGACTGAGAGGCCAGAAATGAGAACGTGGTCCTGGTTCTTCTGTGGCCTTAATGAGGGAGTAGTGTGAGCTATGCCAGTAACAGGCCACAGCAAATATATTGGGAGGAACAAAATAGGAGTCCATGAAATTTAACCAGATTTTGTACAGTTTGGAAAATAACAACCACAGGTACTTTGTGGTAACTTTTACTCCCCTCTCGCTCAGAGCTTTGCTAGCAAAGACTGTAATCAGTAAAGTAAAATTGAATTGCATCTAATAAAGTACTGTAGGTACTTAAAATTGACATTATTTATAATAGTTTGCTTACTCTCCTTTTATAACAAATGAAGTTTCCATTTTGTTAGTGTGCATGGTCTGCTGAATACTTCTGATCCATCATCAAATTTAAGAATTAGTATCAGGCTGAGTAATTCCGAGCTTGGCATTTACTGTGAAATTTACTGTATGAATTAGCATATTAGCACAAATTCCGAGGTGAAATAAAATGCTGACATCCATTTGTAAAGGTTTATAAATCCTTGTAAGGTTATAGGAAGCAGAGGGGAGGTTCTGCTCGTTCCCAAAGGGATCCGTGCTTGGCAGGTCCGTGTTTTGCTGGGAGAACTGCAGTGTCACCGGGGTGTGGACTGGGGGAAGCTTTGCAGATGGCTCCCGGAGGGGTTGATGATTTCGTGAAAGACTCTGGCATTCAGGCTGCCAATGGTTCTGTCTTTGGATGAGTCATGAGCTGTAAAGTCACTTTTTTAAGTGTAAGAAAACTCTTCCCCATCCTTTCCGCCTTCCCCTGCCTTTCCCTTGAAGAGGCCACAGGGAAGAAGAGACCGAACGAGGTCATTGGTGGTTTCATTTTGTCCTTCTAGATGTGTATCAAACCCCAGCACACATCGTGTTTCACAGTGGGTAAAGGAACTTCTGTCAGTGCTCAGTCACAGCAATCACCTGCGCACGGAACACTTGGCACAGGAGCCTTATCCAAGCTTTTTACTGCATTTTATCATTAGCACCAATAATAGCCTCTGCAGGGAGTAATTAGTAACACCCAGAGGGGAAAGGAATTCTGCCAGAGGACATCATTATGTCTGGAAAACTAAAGATGCTGTGTAGTAAGGTCGTGAATAAATTGTTTGAGTCCAGGGTGGAGGACAAGGCCGGTGCAAGTACAAAGTTTCCCCCTGCTGCTGATCCGCTGATGAAGTGCACAGTAATTTCCATGGAACACCATTAAGGAAATTAGTTTGTTCTTACAGTTTGTGTTGCTGGATACCATATGTTTACCTTGAGGGAATGTTTGTGGAGAACTACTTTGGGTTAATTGTAAATGTCACAATTAAATAAGTAAATATACAGAAGTGTATCTGTGATCTGCATCAGTGCACAGACACCGTGTCCCAGCACACGCGTGTCCCACGTGCTGTTTGTACACAGCAATATTTATTTGTAGGTGCTAAATCCATAGTGATCAGCTTATCTGGACACACAGGCCTCAGGTACAAAGAGCAGCAGCGTTTTGTCTCCCTGATCTGTGGATCAGCACACACAGGAGGCTCTGCACCGTGCCCTTCTTTCCACTCAGTGCTCTGGGCACCGAGCGTGGCATCCCTGTGCTGCTGCCAGGGGCTGCACCTCTGACCCACCTTCACAGCCTGGTGAGGGAGGGGAGCAGATGCTGTTAGAGATCTCTGATTAGCTGGAGTCCCACTGCAGATTACCAAAGGTTCCAATATTTTGCCTTTCAGTGCTGTCAGTCACCCCCAGTAACCTGTGGGAGTTGAGGAATTTCAGCACCTCAGCAGATTAAACCTCAAGAGCAAAGCTGTCACCCGGGTCTTTGTCATGCAAACTTGAGGCCAGGTTCAATAACATCCTGTTCCTCTTCTGCATTGCAAAAGCCTTGAAAAATTGATTTTCTGTTTTGCCACTGAGTTCAGTGGAACCAGATTTCAGCGCTCCAAGGGAATTGTATTCCTGTAGATTGTAGCTACTTCTGAAATCCTTAATTTCACATCCTTAAATAGCAAACTTTGTGACAGACCAGGTGTGGGTGCAAACTTTGCTGGCTGTTGTTGACCATTGCTGGGTTATTAACTCCATTTATGGTCTGGGATACCCTTTTCTTTCCCCTTTCAAAATGCGTTTCACAGACTTGAAGTCCTGATCAAAAATGCACAGGAATAAATACAAATTTCTGTATTGATCACCAGAAAAGGATTTTTAAGGGAGTTGATCACTGCTTATAGCAGGAATGCATTTTTAAAAGAAACAAGTAATGTAACCTGTTAGGGTAGCATTAATCCAGGGAAAACACTTTCTGAAGCAGCCAGAGCTTGTTAACACAGCTAACACCTAAGGCAGCTCTGTGTCTTTAAGCTCTACTAATATTGAACAATAATAATTTTGGTGGAGGAAAATCTTTCCCCTCTCCCTGAACAGAAACAAGACATATTATTGACTGCCATCTAGAAAGATGGATGCTGTGGCCCTCAGAGTCTATTAATATTTGATGCTGATGGATGTGAGCTGGCAGCCTGAGTTATTAATGGAGTTTGGTTCCTTGGACCTCACCCTCAATCCATGGGGGAGAATTAAACATAACAAGAGCTGGATGCTCAAAGCTCTCAGGGTGCTGGGAAGGGCTGTCAGTTCCAGCAAAAATGGGTGTTCCTGAAGTACCTTCAGGCATGGAAAGTCATAGGTGGGGCTGCTTAGGTCACTGCCACCATTCATTCTGATTTAAAGGGGACTTTTAGGGTCCCAGGAATTGTAGATTCCCTCCTCTGTCTTTGCCATGTCGGGGTGCTCCCATCAGGTCTGGATTTCAGACAGGAGGAGGCTCCGTGGTGTTAATTCCTGAGCAGGGGTGAGGTGTGGGACACCCTGTCCTGGGTGGCTCTGAGTGGCCCCTCCCAGGCTGGGGGTCTGTGATGCAGAGCAGAGAGCAGGAATGTGCTGCTGCACACAGAGCAGGGCATTTCCCACAGCTGGCCCTGAGCCCACATCCCCTAAAGAGAGTTTTAACATTGTTTGTGTTAAAGTCAAATTTGACCCCTGAAATTAGAGATATTCCAGTGGATAGACTTGGGGCTATATTTTGATAAGCTGACCCTTCTAAGTGAAAATATTGAAAATGTAGCACCTTTGAAAGGTTGTGATATCCATATGGGTCATTCTGATTTGGAACATAGAGATGGAAAATGCCAAGTTATTTATAGCCCAATTTCTTAATATAGCTTTAACATTTCCAGGGGTGTATGTTTGATTGAATTAGCTACTCCTTCCTAGCATGGATAGCACATCCAGGCATTGCACTATCCTCGTTAACCTCCCAATCTTAATAAGAAAAAAAAAGAATAATCAACATAAGGAGCACAGCTGTTGATTAATTTTACTAAATAGGATAGAAATATAAAGTACCATATTGCAAGAGTGAAGATTCAATACACACAATCTGAAATCAGTTTATTAGAATATATAACTCATTAACAGCTGGATGCATACAACTGCAGCATTATCCACTCAGGCAGGTGGTGAGAAGGAGGTGGAATTTACATATCTTTGACAGTACCTGAATGCATTTCATTTCAGAGGTCATTCTCCCAAATCAAGTTCAAAATGTTAATAACAAGGTGTGCATTTATAATTAATAAAATCTTAGAGCCAGTGCTATAGTTCAAGTGCATTTTCCTCTTATGTAATTAAGAAGTTAAGTGTATTTGGCAGTTGTCACTCAGAGAGCTCTGAAGGTCTCGCTTGTCAAACCTGGGGATAGAAATCTCATTAAACCAGGTATTTTTTTTTCAGTGAAGGTTTGTTTGCAAAGTACGTGAATGGATGGTGGGCAGCCAGAATGCCCAGCTCTGTCAGTCCATAAAGCCAAGTACATTAAAGTAAATGCCAAAACTCAAAGGCTTGGAATAAACAGCCTGATGTTCAGCCTGTGAGAATCACAGAATCTTTAAGGTTAGAAAAGGCTTCCAAGACCACCAAGTCCAACCATCAGCCAGCACCAGCTGTGCTCACCACTAAATCATGTCCTCTGGTGACACATCCACATGTTTTTTAAAGATTTCAGGAATGGTGATTCCACCACTTCCCTGGACAGCCTGTTGCAATGGTGGACAGCCCTTCCTGTGAAGAAGTTTTCCCTGATATCCAATCTAAACCTCCTCTTCCTCACCTTATTGTCCTGTCACTTGTTACCTGAGAGAAGAGACTGACACCCACCTCACTACAACCCTTTTTCAGGGAGTTGTATCCCTTTTCTTTGGGTTAATCCCAAGTGATTACAGAAAACCAGGGAATCCACTCCAGTTGTGCCTGCCCCCTAACACGAGCTGCTCTGTGGTCAGAGAACGTCAGCTGAGACTGGAAACCCTCCTGCTGCCTCCAGCCCTGGCCCAGGTGGTGGTTTTGGTGTTTTAGAGGTGTCAGGATGTGGTTTTGGGGTGATTGATGGTTGGACTGAGTGATCTTGAAGGTCTCTCCTAACCCTGATGATTCTGTGGTTCTGTGGTTGGTGAATGTGATTCCCAAAGGGGTATTTTAACTCCACATCACTCTGCTCCCCTTTCCTTTTCAAAGGAATTTTCTTTTCCTTCTGGATCACTAGTTCAAATCCAGATAAGGTCAGTTGTCATAGAAATTATTAGCGGTACCAGCAGTTCTGTGTAGTACATGAAATGAGTTGGGAGTTTGATTCACACAGGATAAGGGTTCCTAAGTGGCACTAATTGGCTGTCTAATTGTCACACACAGGAGAAAGGCAGAGGATTGATTAGGCGTGGAGACTGAGTGCCCCTCTGCCAGCCCGGGCTCCTGGAGCTCATTCCATAGGCATGCTGGCAGGCTAATGAGGGGCAGCCTGCTCTGGATTTGCTGCTTGTCAAGGCAGCATCTTTTCCTGCCAGGCCTTATCAGGGGCACTTGTTTTACTCCACCAAGGTCAAAGATAGCATCTTTTACAAACAGTGCCTTCACTCAAAAAATCAGAGACTTGCAGGATTTACTTGTGAGCAGTATATTTTAACCATTTCCTTTCCTTCCTGCCGAAACAAAGTTTTTAGTCTAACATAGGATGAGTCACACTAGTGTGAGGCAGAACTGCTCCAGCAAAGCAGATGGGGGTTTATGGTGCTCAGAAATCTGTTCATATTTCCTTGTGCTGTCTGGGTGTCTGCTGTGTGATATACAGGCTCCTGGAGGTACTTGTCACAGCACAGGGAAGCTGACATGGTGCACATTTCTCTCCTGATAAATGGATCCTCCTATCAAACAGTGAAGCCTCTCACCTGCAAAAATACATTTTGACCAATGTCTTTTCCCCTGAGCTACAGGGTCATAGCATGCAGTGGAGTTACTTTTTGACTTGTAGTAGGTTCACTTTCCCTGGCATAGAACTAAATTATTTAAGTTTGACTCACTGAAGTAGTAAATTTAGGAGCTAATTTGCAATGTGAAAGTCAGGATTACACACAGAGGGAAAGGAAGCAAAAATACCTTGTATATGTTAATGTGTAGACCCAGCTGTGGGACTCAGTAAGTTTACTAAGGCTTAAACCTCAATTAGTGAGGTTAAACCACAATTGCTTTAAACCTTATTGTGCTCACATTTTAAATCCCTTGTTGTGTCAGATGAAGAGTATTAGTAAGAACTGTGTCTATCCTTTCAACCACACAAGCTGATCAGTGCATACAGCACACCAGAATGTCGAGTATTCTGTATTTCTGTAAAATATAAGTATTTATTCTCCTTTCCCTCCCTTTGCCCACACCTAGAGCAGAGATGAGGCAGAGACCACGTTTCTGTGTTCTGCTGTGTGCCTCCTGTCTCTGACATACACATCACTCCTGTTCTGCCTCCTTCCTAAAGTCACAATCTCATGCAAATTAATTGAAAACAAATGCAGGTACCAGCCACGCATCAGAAAGGTCTGATGCACCTGCCATGTCGTTTTCCTCTCTGCCAATCTGTGGAAGACGAGCATGTACGAGACCCTTTAGGTTTTTAACAACCCTATTCTTAGAATATATTTTCCAAGAACCGCAGAGCAATCTCTGCACGGTTTCAGACTGTATATTTTGTGATTAGTGTTTCATAAGTGATGTTTTGCTTAATGATCTAACATCTGCTCTAGGAGGTTTGTTTTTGTAACTTCCCCACCTCCTGCTGAATGAATGCCAGAAACTTGTCCCTTTCCTCCAAGTCAATCAAAGCACTAATTGCATCATAATCATGGGAAGCAGCGGTGACTGCTCAAGTGCTGAAGACTCAGCAATCAACTCACAACACTCTGCTCACTGTTCAGAGAGAGAAAGCTTCCCTGTGCCGAGCTGGGAATTTCCTGCATGCCAGATTTCTTTAGCTGACTCTGACTTTTCTGGGTTGCAGGGAGATGACTGCACCATTCCCTGCATGGCAGGAACCTACGGAACCAACTGCTCGTCGGTTTGTAACTGCAAGAACAATGGCACTTGCTCCCCTGTGGATGGGCTATGCTACTGCAAGGAAGGTAAACAAAATTCACGTTTAACAAGTCCCTGCCATCAATGCCTGTCTCCTTTGGAAGTGGCACAGCTGTGCAGTCAGGGACTTTTCTATTTTCTTGTCCTCCAATGTATCCCACCTCAGCAGGGGCTGGACTGGAAGTTTGGCCTCTGTCCTGAACAGGGGCCAGACTTCTCTGCTCTGCTGCAGAAATGTGTCACAGAACTAAATGTGAGGGCAGAGGCACTGCTCCTCTCCAGGGGAAATGCAAAACAATCCCCTGGCTGCTGGGTTTTTAAAATATTCCAAAGATTCCAAAGCCACTGGGCACAGGAGAGAATGCAGCTTCCTGCCTGTGTGTCCTGCAGCCCCTGGCCCGTGGCCACTGTGGGTGGCTCTCTGCCCTTGCAGGTGTCCTCTGTCTCCTGAGCTAGCACGGGGTTCAGGATGTGGCTCTCATTTATTTGGGGAACTAAGAAGTCCTGCCTGCTCCAGGGTGGCTGACATCTTCTCTTCCCACACATTCTCACATTCCTTCCTGGACATGGTGGTGAGCACATCCCATGGATCCAGTAACTGAGAATTCCTCCTCTGCTCCATGGCACAGTGGCTCTTCTGTTCCCCCAAAATCCCAATGTGAGCTATGCCTGTATGACATACATAAGCCCTAAAACAGAAGTGAGGCAAATAACAATAAAATCTGGCATTTCAAACATGAATTAATGGATCACTGTAGAACCCCATTTAATGAGGGTGTATAAACCATGAGTTACTGCTCAACTCCATGACACAGAGCTGCAGTGTAATGAAAGTCATTGTGCTCCTGGTAGTTAAGATTTGAGCCTTAATGGCTAGAAATGATGGCCTTGGTCTTTTTTTAGGTGTAATGGCTGCTTTATATTAAATAGCATTAAAAGAAAAGGTAAGAAGCAGGCAGCATCACATGAAAAGTTCTGGCAGTCCTGCAGGTCAGGAGGTCTCCATCCTCAGACAGGGACTGTCCCAGCAGTTCCCAGAAGGGCATCAGACACCTACATCTGGTTACAGCCAAGCCTGTGATGCCTCCAACTGTGTCTAGAGATGCTGGGAGATGGAGCTGGGGGTCACAATGAACAGTCAGTCTTTGACCCCAAGTTAGTCTTCATTTACACCAAGAAACTGGTCCTAGGAACAAAGAGCTGCAGCTTTGCTGTTTCCATGCAAACATCCCAGATGCTGTTTCTCTCCCCTGTTTCCTTAGGGTGGCAAGGAGTGGATTGCTCTATTCCATGTTCCAGTGGAAGTTGGGGTCTGAACTGTAACCAGACGTGTTCCTGCAGCAATGGAGCGTCCTGCAGGCCAGCTGATGGCTTCTGCCTCTGCTCCCCAGGATGGCAGGGGGAGTTCTGTGACCAGCCCTGTCCTGTGAGTGCAGAGAACAGTTGGGGGGGTCCTGCACCCCCTTTAAACCACAGTCCCCATAGCTCTGCTGAACAGAGAGCAGGGCAGGGTCTCAATTTGTCTGTGATGTCTCAAGGAAATGAAGTGTAAATAACAGATTGGGGTTCTAGCAGTCAACTGGATGTATTATACTTTGCATTGTATTTTATCAGAGCTATTGCTGTGTTATCTGCATTTCCTTGAAAGTCATTTTTTAAAGTGATTCCTCATTTGGTTCTGTATAGAAACATTAGGCACTGAGTTTCTGTCCTCACTGTATGTTCATTTAAAAAATGCGACTCAGCATTAAGAGGGACGTGACAGATGATTTTGCACATTTCAGAACAAAAAGCTGATCACTGAGAGGCTTTTTTTATTTATATTCTTGAAGGATGGAACATATGGCCTTAATTGCAGTGAGCGTTGTGACTGTAACCACGCTGATGGGTGTGATCCTGTCACCGGGTACTGCTGCTGCCTTGCAGGCTGGACAGGTAAAATCAGCAATTACCTTTGTAAACCTTGAGGGTTTGGTGGATCTGGGGGTTTGGGGGGTTTTGCTGGTTTGTTTTGCTTTGTTATTGCTTCAGTTATAGCCTTGGACTTGTGACTGCAAACTTCTAAATAATAGATTGAGACAAGATCAGCTGAACTTGCCCATATTTAAATCACTGGTGATGGTGACAATATTTGGCATTCATTAAATTTGTATTCAGATGAGTTGAAGATGGCTCCAAACCAGATGTTAGCCTTCTGTAAAAGCATCCTCAGGAGGGATGTAGATCATCCATAATCCTGCAGAGTTTTTCTCCTTGAACTGCCCTTTCCACAGGGGTGTAGTTGTGGGACAGTGAATCCAGGGACCATCATCCCTGGGATGCAGACAGAGCATTTCTGCTGAGTCACTTCAGCTGCTCCATCATACACAACTCAGGCTTTTCCCATTTTCCAGTGGTTCTTGTCACAGGGTAGTTGCAGAGAGCAGATTAATGCTGGTTTGACAGAGCTCTTGTGATTACACAGCAACAGAGAGGAATATTCAGTGAAGTTGGAGAGTCCAGGCTGGAGTTTCAGTACAATTAGAGCTGCACTTGACTCCACACTGATGTTCTCTTTGCCAGCTTTTGACAGCAGTAGGGGGCAAGTTATTGACCCAACCATTTCACACTTTGCTGCCTAAAATGCTGGTTAATCTCTCTCTGCTCTCTGTTGAGGCCCTGAGTGGAAATAAAGTTGTGTTCCCTATACTGCAGAGCCACCAGTGGCACTGACAGTCAAAATGCATTTATATTAACAGCAAGCCATTTGGAAAATTTAATTGTTTTTCAAACAAGTACAAGTTAGAAGGATGCATGGAGCAAGGCAGGCTGATCAGGCAGCCAGCATTTGAGATACTGCCACCTTTCCCATTGATTTATGCCTTAAACCAACACATGCCCTCTGTGTCTGATGGAGAGGACATCCCACAGCAGCCCAGCTCCCAGGAGCATGAAGCAAAAGGAATGAAATGATGCCTACAACATACAATGGAAATAATCTTTAAAGAATTTAATAAAATGTAAAAATACTAAGTTCTATATCTTGTGTACAGCAAAGCTACTTTTTGAAGATACTGGGCATGTATCCCTGAAAAGAACATATTTTGCCCAGAAAATCCATTTTATAAGCTCACTTGCATCTCCTCCTTCATTCTCTTGCCTTCCTCACTGGCTGGGCTGCATTTGTCTTTCTCTGAGCCTCCTTGCTATCAATATATCCATCTATCAGGCTTTCAAACTCTACTCTTCATTATTGATGGTCAGCAGAGAAACAGCTGGTGGGTTTTCCTGTAGTTACTGTGAGATTCTTCAAGGGAAAAAATGGCTTTTAACAGTACAGTAATTTGAAGAGAGATATTTATGTACACCTACTCTAGAAGTTTATTACACATCTTCTGGATGTAGTGCTCCAGAGGAAACTGCAGGGACTGACTTTTGCAGGCAGTGCAGACTGAAGGTGTGGCCTTTTCTCAAAGGTATTGGCAGCAAATACTCTGTGCTTACTCCCATGCACATCAATAGATGGATATCAAATGCAGATAGTAATTAATTAAAGGTAAGAATAATTTCTGATGTCCTTATTTTAATTTCCAGATTGGGCAAGGTAAGTGTATATTAGCTTGGAGGGGATTTGCTGCAGCCTAGGCACTTTATCCATCAGGGTGCTCCTCCAGTTCTGGAATTCTTCTCTTCAGAATCACATCTCAGGGAGGAAAATATTATATCTATATTTGAGACCAGGCTGAAGCTGAAATGTTGACAGGGCCCTGTAAGGTGGAAATGTTGATAGACAGAACCAACACGTGTTTTGTCAATTCTGTTCCAATGTTTTTTCCACTTGGCTTGGCACCAGACACAAGGATAAATTCTGCTCATACCAGGTTGAAAGTATGTAATTTAAGAAACTCTTCAGCTAGATAATTATATTTTCATTTTAAGGAGTATGGCATCAGTGAAAGATAAATCTTATCTGCAGTTGTTGTAAACTGGGCCATGATGTGTATTGCAGTGCATTTTATTAATATGAGGTGATAAATAATTCAGGCTGAAATTTTTGCTTTCTGATTTCGGTACTAATTAGGCATGGCCTGAAAAAGATCAGAAAAGTTCAGGATCATGGAACTTCTGAAGGTTCTCCTGCCCACTCACACCAAACAGAGAATTCACGTGGCTTTCTGATCCTAATAGCCACAAAACTTCATCTGAAACAGCATATTCTGTATGTTCATCCCAGACATGGGCCTCCCTCTTGATGTCTGTGTTTTATGTAAAGATCAAGGGGAAGATTGAACCCATTTTCTTTAAAGTGCTTTCAAGATGTTACTGATATAAACCTTCAGGGACTGATAGATGGTTAGAGCATGGAGGAGAACTGGCAAAAGAAGGAAAAAGCCATGTCCAGAGTAGCCTGCAGTGTAAGGTAAGAGCACTCTGCCATCCTTTTATTATGTCATGACTGCCACCCAAGACTATTATTCAGGACAATGACCTTCTGTGGATACCAGCTGGGGGAAGGTAATTTTCAGGAGCTGAGTGTCCCTGGCAGATGGGAAGATGATGAAGAGATCCCCACATCTCTACCAGAAGATCACAAAGCTGTGCAAACCAGCTGGATGCATAAATAAACACAGAGGCAACAAGCTGCTCTGAGACATGCACATCCCCTTCCCTTCAGGCTCTGTGGGGAATTGCACGTAGAATATTCACAGAATTCACAGATTGCACATGTGCAGCTAAAGGCAGGAGCTGGATCAGCTCTGGACGTGGTTGTCATGTATATGATGTGTCCTAGAGCAGGCAAGGAAATGCCTTGTGCCCAGCATTTGCTTTTGTGTAATTGTCAATTGTGTTTTCAGGCTGGTTGAGAAATAACATCAGCACACCAAATGGGAAGGTCATAGAGCTTTTCTTTTCAAACACATGTTGTCAGGCCTCCCTTCAGGGGCTGATATTACTTAGATGATACATGTCTGATGGGTAAAGTATTTGTTCCTTACATTTGTTCCTCACCAGCACCTGGTGTTCCTGCTGCAATTCCCCCAGCCAAGTACTCGGGTACGTGGTGTCACCAATGGCTTTGGAGAAAGCACAGCAAGAACAGAAGCCCAAAACTGCATTGGCAAAATGCTCTCATGTGGTAAAACCAAAGTGAAACTTATTGAAATGTTGGCCAAAATCAGATCTGTGACCATGCAGAGCTGCATTTCCCTCCACAGGAAGGAACTGTGAGATGCAGTGACACTGAGGGCCCAGCCTTGCACTGGATGGAGTTCTCCAGGTTGGACATCTGTAACCTCAAGCATACAAATAGCACCCTGGAAATCCAAACAAGAGGTGCTCATATCTCGTGCTGGGTAAAAAGGAAAAGCTTTGCTCTCAAAAGATAAATCTTGATTGCTCAGGCTGTTTTTGAGGATTAATAAGGACCTCTTTCTCCACCTTTGTTGTGCATTTCAGGGACAGACATTTCTGTACTTGCAGCTCTGTGTGTGCACAGGTCCCTTAGAGCTCCAACACACTAGGCATTTGTGAAAGTGGTGTTACTTTATGTACACTCAGGTTGAAATTAAAATGCTCAGTGCTAATTACATTTGGTTAATTAGGGGTCCTGCACACACTGAATCCACAGAGGGAATAGAAACACAGAAATGCTGTGTGGTAGAGCAGCTCTTGGAAGTCCTTTGCAAGCAAACAGGTCCTGCAGAAGCAGGATGAATCTCCTCTCCTGGATGCTCAAGTGACAATGACAAGGTTATAAATTTCAGTTAGGTTCCTCTTAATTACTACACAATCTGCAAGTGGGCAGGAAAGGACCAAGGCCCTGGTGGCCTTGCTGGGTGAGCAGGATGACTGTGCTCCTGTGCCAGGTGTGATGCTGTGGCTCTGGAGATGACAGCTCCAGCCAAGCCCTGTGGGGATGCAGGATGAACTTCAAACCCCCTCAGCTTGGTCCCACCTCAGGCAGCTGCTGGCAGCAGGTTTTGCACCAGAAATGATTTACTCACAGATTCCAACTGGTTCAAACTGTGTAGCTGCTTCCCTCAGTAATCCCTCAGACATTCAATTAGAGCTGCTGGCCTGTCCTCTGATTTCTGGAGGTGCTTGACCAGAGCCAGGCAAGACTCCCTGGGAAAACAGACCCAGGTATTGCCCCCAAGACCTGAGTCCATCCATTTTCCCACTCCCAGGCTGATCACAGAAGGAAAGCCACAGCCTGGCTGCTCCTCATGCTCTGCTCCTCCCTGAGATGAGCCAATGTGCTCCAGGTTAATTGTGGCAGTGTGTGTTTTGTTACCCTTTCAGCTCCTACACTGGGATTAAATGGGAAGTGATCTGCAGGGGGATGTATTCCACTCTAAATGCTAAGGTCAGTTAAAATCCTGTTTATCTGAATTCCTTTAATCTGAAATGCTGTCTTATCTGCATCTTGTTCTGCCTTTTTTTCCTGTGTGGTGCTCTGGTTTTGCAGAGCTGCTGTGGTGATGATATCTCAGTTTCCCACTGAGCTGGGGTACCCAGAGGCTTCTCTCACTATCCAAAGCCAAAGTTTATTCTCTAGATTTTAACATCCCAAAGATGTGTGGGGAAAATTAGCCCAGTGCTGTAGATATGAGATGGAAACATAAAAGTGTGCATCCTACAGTTAATCATAAAAAAAGCCCATATAGATTTTCCTTAATTAATCAGGATGGCAAACACAGGTATGCAAATGCTGCATGCTGCTGAGGAACATCTTGTTATTACCTTGGTGCTTTACACCTTCAGGCTTCATTCCTGGCTCATAAGAGCAGCCTCCCTCTTTGCTGTTACACAGGAAATCAAAATACACATGTCCCTGTCCTTTAGAACCTCGATAACTTTCACACATTGCCAGCAACACAAAGCCTGATTGTCTCTCGTGGTGTGCAGAGCTCCAGGTGTCTGTGGGGGTCTGGAGCTGCAGGATTTCCACCTGTGGGCTCTGAGGGAGGGATGGGGTCAGGAGGTGCTGCTGGCACAGACCAGGGGAGCTCCAAGGGACCAGGCTGCAGGGCTGGGAACATTTGCAGGCTGGCAGTGACATCTGCACTGTCACTCAAACACAGAAACATGTTTCTTGCCTCCTGTGGACACATTAATTCAGGAAAACTGATAAGGCTGCTACCCAAGGGAAAGCCTTTTTGAATTTTAAAGCAACAGTGACCACTTTGATGGGGAGCTCTAAGGTATTTTTAACTTCACTTTCTCTGAGTTTTTTGCAAGGAGGTGAAAAATCCTTGAAGGAAAAAACCCACCCTTTCCATAAAATGCATTTTGTCTGTATGAATATGACTCTTCTTCCATTGCAGCTCTATTAATTTATAATCTTAGGGCCAGATCCTGTCCTCAGCTGCACTGGGTTGAAGCCTAAATAATTCTTTGGTCATTAGTAGATCAACCTCACTCATGTGATGATAAAATTAGGAGCTGGTTTTCCTTGCCTGTTTAAAACCAGAAAAAGATTCCATGACTTGTTGCATGCGCCTGCAGCTTTTTAGCTAAAGATCCAGAGTGGTTTAGAATTCACAATGTCATGGGTTGACTTTTTTTTTTTCCATCAGAGTGTTTCATACCATTGGTTTCTAAGACAGAGCCTAAAATACCAGAATAGAGCAATAGTAAGTTCCTATTAAACATGCATTTTCTAGATGTCTTATCCCATTATCTACACCATATTTTGCATTTATCACTTCTGGCAGTCTTATCCCAGATTTTTAAATTAATAATTTATTTCTGTGATTATTCTGTATCCTTACATTAGCTTTAAACGGACAGGAGAACTAGAAATTTCTAGAGTCAGTCTAAAGTGGTGCATTTTAGCCTCTCTCCTGGCCTCTGCCTTTCCAGTGTGCAAATCCTTTCCATATGAAAGGTGTGCTTACTCTCTGGATTCCACAAGTGCCCTTTAGTCTATGAATGTAAGATAAGCTTATTAGAAATTAGCTTTAATTTTTCATTGACTTAATTTCAAGTGAGTTGATAAGATTTTAATGTCAGGCTGTGCTTAAAAATTCTCTCTTTGACAGGAACCTTTAAGGATGGTTCCTGCTGATATAGGGCACATTTTCAAAAATATGAATTATGAAGTTATATCAAAGATTTCATTGATGTCCTGACATTAATTATGTCTGTATCTTCCTTGGCAGGTATCTGGGGGGCTCTTGATTTTCATCTGAGTGAGGTTTAGTTATGCTTGTCCTGTGCCAGATTTTGTATATATTTCACCTTTTGTGAAATCAGTTGGATTTTTGCCACTCCTTCAGTGGGAGTTGGATCAGACCCTCACACTATAATTAGCAGCTGCAGTAAGGCTACTGCTAAACTTCAGCATGTATGCAAATCATTGCAGTAATAATCTTACAAACACAGAAGATACACAAGTTTTTTTTATCTTTGCATTTATTTGGGGGTTTAATTTTGCTTAATAAAGGACAGCTTTTAAATTGCTGAGAGAAGATAGAGCTTGGATGGCATCCTGGGTGATGCTAATTTAATGGGCTCTAAAAACATGAGATTTGATGCTAGAGGTACCCAACCCTTTTCCATTTTAATATGGAGACATTCTATATATAAGCCTGGCTGTGTGTACAATAGTCACCTATAAATAAATGTGGGCGAGAAGCAGGAAAAAATTATTTGTGCACATTTCAGCAGCCTAAATCCTGGCTGTTGGCATGCTGGGTGTGAAAGGAGAGGGAAGAGTGCTCAGCCTGCAAGCTAAAATGAGGTGTGTCTGTATATTTATATATTTATATAGTGGAGAGAGACTATTTACGAGAGCAGGTAGTGACAGGTGATGTGAGATCACATGGGGAGAATGGCTTCACACTTCCAGAGAGTAGGGTTGGATTGGATATTAGGAAAAGTGGAAATATTCTTTATATTTCCTTCCCTGGGAGGGTGAGGCCCTGGCACAGAAGCTGTGGCTGCCCCTGGATCCCTGGCAGTGCCCAAGGTCAGGCTGGACAGGGCTTGGAGCAGCCTGGGACAGTGGAAGGTGTCCCTGCCCATGGAATGGGATGATCTTTAATGTCCCTTCCAGCCCAAACCATTCCAAGGTTAATAACATATACATTATGTTATTCATGAGAGTTTGCATTGAAAAATGCTGTAAAACATCTTCCTTCCCCTCCCACCCCAAGGAGAAAGGGTGGAATTCCAACATCATTGACCACAAAAAGCTTTAATTGTGCCCCAGCTCTTCTCAGCTGTTCTTCACTCATAGTTTCATTCAGGAGCTTGAACATTTCCAGCAGGAAAACAATCCAGGTTTTCCCAGTTCCTGCTGATGGTCTGCTTGGATCTTTCCATCTTTCTCTTCCCTCCTGGCCTGAGGGAGGGAAGGTTGGGTTCTCCCCAGCCTTTGAGAAACAGGAAAGCTCTAAAGATGAAGCAAGGCTGTGTAGGGCTTGTCTCCTTTTAGCCCCATTTTCTGCAGGTCTGTCCTGCCTGCTCAGGGCAGCTCCTCCCCTGCAAGAGTGCACCCTGGAGAATACCCTGGAGCAAGGGGAACCAGATCATCCTGAATTTTAGCAAACATTTTGACTTACCTAATTTCTTGTGAGGGAGGTCTCTTGCCTCAAAAGCTTTTATTGCATAAATTCCCTCAGTTGGGTGATTCATACCTGGAGATTTCTCTAGATAATTAAAAATAGGGGTAGGATTAGAGCTCCACAGAGGTGCATTAGGCTCTAAGTGTATTACTTGCAGAAAAACACTTACATTAATGGGTGCATAAATTGCCCCTGCACAGATGAGAGAAAGGACAACTTAGAATTTTTCACTGGCTGCAGGGAAGGGCTGATTCTTCATTATTTAGGACCAGATCATGGAGCTTTCATTTAGACTGATGGGCTGTTACACTCAGGAGCTGCCCCTCAGAATCCACAGGTGAACAGTGCTCAGCAAGAGAAGGAAGGGCTCCATGGCACCAATTTGGAAAAAAAAATCAGTGAAAAAAAGCATTTGAGCTTTTTTTCACCACAGAAAGTTCATAGATAATGTGAGTGTGGCTGCTGTTCTCTCTGCTGAGTAGTTTAACTACATAAAAAAACAAAAATAGCTTATTTGCAGACTAGATGAGCAGCCATCAATTCTTAATGTTTCCATTTAATTTTATGAGATATCCCTTTATGTTTTCTTCTATCTACTGCCCTCCCCACGCTGATTTTCTCATTCTTCAGCATTCTTAAATGCTGAGCTGTCAGGAATTGTGGTGTGGTGCTTCTGACTGGCTCTGAGTCAAATACTTCAGGGTTTGCCTCAGATGAGAATAAAGATGCAAAAAGTGATAGAAAAGCATCAAGAATTCTTTTTGAACTCTTGTTGGTGCTCTGTGATAGCCCCTCTGAGCAGCTGGTCCACAGCTTGGACAGTTTTTTCCTATGTTCTTAGTGAATTGTCTTTTACCTTTTAGAGACTGAAGCAGCAGAAGAGTCTCTGCTTTAGGGAAGCACATGGGCCTAACCTCAAATACAATTTAAATAGACTTTATAGGCACAACAGAAGTGTAACAGCCATAAGAGTACCAAGGAAAGACTTTAAGAAAACATGAATGTGTGATTATAGGAATCATGATCAGAAATAAATGTCCAAATCAGGAGGCCAAGGCAGGATTTGGGGTGGGCTGGGTGGGGGATGCTGCCAGAGGGACCAGCAGAGCAGAGCCCACCAGGGACAGCCCATTCCAGAGTCACATCCAGAGCTGTTCCCACTACCTTCACCTCCCTGCTGGCCCTGCCCAGAGCCTGCAGCATCAGCTGGAGGCTGTTTGCTGTGCTGGGGGTTCCCTGTCAGCAGGTACAAACCACCACTGAGGATCCGTCCTGCCACAGACACGAGCCACCAGCATTCCACATCAAAGCCAAGCCTGACTCACCAAACCTCAGGCCTCCAGGGCATTGCCTGCAGAAATCCAGAGCCTATTTTTGCATAAAAAGCAGCTATTTCCAAAGCTATTCAAATGCCAGAAATAAGAGATTATTATGACTTCATGTCATGTTGAAAGACAGGTGGAGGAGAGCACAATGTTTGTGTTGGATTCAAATGACTGCTGAAATCATTCCTGTCATTCCTAATTGATGTTGCATCTGTCTTTAGATTAGGACTATTGAGGGAAAAAAAAAAAAAAGGCTGAAGATCTTATTCAGAGAAATAATTACAGTTATACACTGGTAGATATAAAATTAAAGTATGTGGGGGGAAGGGAACTACATCCTATAATTTATCAAATTCCTACATCCCTGAAAAATAATTAGATGCTGGGCAGTGTGCAGGCACTGCTGCAGAGGCTACTGTCAGGGGGATAGCAGTGGTCAAAACCAGGCCACTGATTCTCATTTATTCCATCCATTTTTGCTCTTTTATTGTGTTTGGAGTATTAGTTTCCAACTATCCAGAGACACAGCAGAGAAACAATGGCAACTTTATTAAGAGCCAGAGACGTAATCCCCAAGCACGAGTGCAATTGCAGAAGTTGGAGAGGAAAAAAAGGGAATTCTGCTTATGTCTGGCTTTCAGGAATTTATCCTCCAAAGTCCTTCAGAGTGATGCAGTTGTGGGCAGCACTAGATCTGCATTACTTTGACAAACTTTCTTGAAGCCACTGAAGATTATTAATGGAAGCAGCCTGTGACGGAGCTCTTCAACAGATGGCTCACATCCCAGTTCTATGGCCTGGGGAGTTTTTTCCCTCTTCTTTTCCTTGCTGCTCTTCCTGATGCTTGTGTGGATGTTGGATTAATCCATGACAGCTTGATTTGTAAATTTGAATACAAGGACTGACTTCATCTGGTCAAACTTGAAGCTGCTCCGTGTAAGACAGACACAGGTTTCTACCAAAACCTTCCTACTGCCAGAGGGCAGAGACAGATGGGATATTGGGAAGGAATTGTTCCCTGTGAGGGTGGGGAGGCCCTGGCACAGGTACCCAGAGAAGCTGTGGCTGCCCCTGGATCCCTGGAATGTCCAAGGCCAGGTTGGACAGGGCTTGGAGCAGCCTGGGATAGTGGAAGGTGTCCCTGCCCATGGCAGAGGTTGGCACTGGATGGGCTTTAATGTCCCTTCCAACCCAAACCATTCTGGGATTCTGTGATTCTCTTCCTCCTCTACCTCTCTCCCTGCTGCATTCCTTTATCAGGATTATCTGCAGCTCCACGTTGGAAGATTCCTGCCCAACCAAATGGCTTCACCCTTGGGAAGTCTGGGCTGAGTTACCCCAGATATTCCATGTCCCAGCAGCAGCTGCTTGGCCACTTGGTAGGAAATTGTCCTGGAGGGGCAGGAGTTTGGAGCAGCTCTCCTGTGTGGTTGTCCCTTAGATCAGTGCAGCTGTGACTGCTCTGGTGGCTGAGTTCAGCCCAGTTTGTGTTTTCCACAGGAGTTCAGGCCCTTAGGGCTGCTTTTCCCCACCCTGTGTGCAAAAGGAGGTTGGTGTGGGGAAAAGGAGTGAAGGCACTCCTGGGACTGTCTCAGCTAAATGCCATGTACAGAGCAATCCAAAGGGAATCCCACTGGAGAGCAGCCAGTGTTTACAGAAATCCAATACCCCAAATCCCTGCTGGGCCATGGAGAGTTTGTGGCTGCTGTTTCAGAGACTGAATTAATGCCACAGTGGGCTCTGCTCTTACCTGGGCTCTGCCTTACTGCCAAGCTGCAGATCTTTTGCCCATGTCCAGTGAATAACTACAATTTTATAGAAGTTATGTGGATTTCATTTACAATTCACCTCCAGAACATTGTTTAAAAAGGTCTTGGAAGTGTAATTTTATACCAGTGTCTGCAATTGTGCACCACAGCCTCGGGCTGGCAGATAATTCCCTGGTATCCAGGCAATAGGGTTGATGTATAGAACTGCTTCCTGCAGCTTCGAGGACTTCTGATAGTTGTCTTTCCAATTTCTTCACCATACATGTGAAACCAGGACTTTGTTCATAAATTAGGAATCTGTGGTTGTAACACGAGGTAATACTGAGGTGTGTCAACTTCAGCAGTTTTTGTAGTTCTGGAAATTGAAAACTAATTGCTTATCAGAAATGTTCATCAGCAAGTTCCTAAATAAATATTAAAGTTTTACATTACAGAATCTTGCTGCTTCACTGACTCTGACTGTAAAGTAGCTGGGAGGAATGGACTCCCCCTTAACACACTGTCAGGTTAGGGAATTGTAAAATTAAGGTGCTTTTTCCAGCACAATTCCATAAGACTTGCATGTCCAGATGCAATTTCAACTTCTCATTTATATTTGCAATTCAATGCGTGTAGGAGCCTTCAAAAATGAAGTCTTCCATGAGAATTAACTTAGAGTAATAAAAAGCAATAAAACCTGATTGTGGCACCACCTCGGTTGTCTTCTGGAAATGCACAAATAAATAAGGGCTGTGATGGGTGGCAGTGGCTTCTGGAAAGTTTCCTTTTCCCCCTTTCCATTTTGCTCCAGCAATCAGCTCCACAATGACTCATTGCCTTCGTTAGGAGAGGGAAGACATCCCTCATCACTCATTACCAAAGGAAGGACTTTGCTGCTGCAAGGAACAGCCCTGGCATTTTAATTCAGGTACCTTCCACAAGAAAAGAGCCGGTGTCATTCTTCCCCAAACTTTGTCAAAAGAGACAAGAAATAATGCTGTTTAATTGTACCAGTTTATAAATAGCCCATCCACAATGACAGGATTGTAATTTTAATGCTGCAATCAGGAGGAAAAATGCACATTTTTCTGTGTTTGTGTCTGAATTTCAGTTCAGGGAGCTCACACTGAGACTCAAGGCTATAAATGATCATATATATGTATTTATAAGCACAAACCACATTTATTTCTTTACAATTTATTGTCTGACTTTTTAATTACAGAGCACTGTGGATACAATACATAAATGCACACACAGAACACTTGTTTAAGTAATCCAAGGATATATTTGATTTCAAAGGGAGCAGAGAAGTCTGTTTAAAATAATTGTTTTTCTTGATTTTACTAGTACAAATGTTCCATGTCTCTCTTCACAGTCCCTTTTTTCAGATTTATTTACTTGGCTATGAAGGAATTGAGCTTGTATTAAGTTTTTACTGTATTTTAATGTGGTTTTTATTAAGCTGTACAGAATGGCCCATGCCTCTTTATAAATAAAGCTAAGATCATGTATTACTAGAAATCACATTTCAAACTGTAGTTTTGCCAGACTTGGTTAAGATTTTCTAGGAAGGGACAATATAATTGTGTGATTAATCTTCAGAAAAGGGAAATTTTGGCTCTGCAGTATTTCTTACTATGTTAACTTCAGAGATTTATAAAAGCAACTTGAAACTGCACTGTAACTGTGTTTATAATGACTTTTAGCTGATTCAGTAATCCTCAAAGTTTGGTGTCCATACAGATCACAGCTCCCCAAATGCAGTGCATTACCTCTAGCATCCAGATGAAGTTATCAGAGGTGGAGGAAATGATTGGGGTTGTGTTTCTGCAGAGCACTGCACTAATCCAACCCCTGTGCAGTGGGAAATGTGCATGGGTGATAAAGGACATCTCAGGTTGGGGCTGATAAAGGACATCTCAGGTTGAGGATGATAAAGGACATCTCAGGTTGAGGATGATGAAGAACATCTCAGGTTGGGGTTGATGAAGGACATCTCAGGTTGGGGTTGATGAAGGACATCTCAGGTTGGGGTTGATAAAGGACATCTCAGGTTGAGGATGATAAAGGACATCTCAGGGTTGGAAGCCCAGCTGGGTGTGTGGGTACCCCCAGTCTCCGGGCCAGGCTCCCACTGGGGTCGTGTTCTTGGGAAAATTTCCAAGCCAGTTTCTGATCCATTTTACTGTTATCAGTGCTCCTGCCAGTGCCACTCCCTGCAGCTGGCACTGCTCAATGTCCCTCTTAGTTCATGATGCAAATAACCCTGCTAATTGCAGGTATTGGTACTGCCTTATCCCAGTGGAGTGAGAGCCTCTCAGACATGCCATGCAGGATCAGCTCCTTCAATCACATTTAGATGTGACAAGCCATGGCACAAGATTGTTTTTAAAAGTCACCAGTTTAAACACAACCAGTTGAAACCATGCCAGAAGCCTCATGTCAAGTTTCCTGGCTGTGTGCTCCTTTTGGTGTTTCCAAGCTTTGCTCTTCATAACAATAAATATCAAACAAGCACCCTGGGAAGCACTGGGAGCTGGATTGGCAGGTCTCAGTCTCCATTTAACATGCAAATGCTGAGCCTGTGCTCACATATGGCCATTTGCTGGATCAGAACTCAGTTCATTCACACACAGCTGGGGAGCTCTGGGTGGATGTGGGGTATGTGCACAGAACACCAGAACAGGGGTTTAAGCCAGGAAGGGAACAGAACACAAAATAGAGCTGAATTTACTTGTGTTCAAGAATCCAAATACTGAACATGTTTTTGCAAAATCCTGATTTTTCTTTTTATGGTCTTCCAATTCACAACAGGTAAGTAATCAGGCTTCAATCAACTGCCTATTTCCAGACCAGTTATTTGAGCTATTTTGTGACTTTAAAGCAATTCCTGACCTTCATCTCTTGGATGACATGCAGAGTTCCTTTCATGGTGCTGAGGACTGAACAGGCACCCACTAACACCTACCGACTTCACCTCTCTGGCATTTTCTTAATTTTCACTTTATTAAGCAGATAAAAGAGGAGCTGTTTCCTTCCCAGACTCTCTCACTGGCTCTGAGGGATTGTGAGGCATCAGTCCAGCCAAGCATTTCTTTGATCAATGAGCAGAATGAAAGCTGTGGGAAGCCTAACGTGTGGCTTTGTGTCCTCAGGCATCCACTGTGACAACATGTGCACCCAGGGCCGCTGGGGACCCAACTGCTCCATCTCCTGCAGCTGTGAGAACGGGGGCTCCTGCTCCCCTGAGGATGGAACCTGTGACTGTGCCCCGGGATACAGAGGACCCTTGTGCCAGAGAAGTAAGAATTTCCATAGCTGGCAGGAGCAAGGCAGGTAGAAATGTTTTTATGCCACCAGACAGACAAAGCCACAGTTTCGGAGCTGCTTTAGCTCGTGACTTCCTAAGGGCAAAGAAGCCTGAAAAATGCTCCTTCATCAAGAAGGTAAGGCTCTCCTGCACTGAGCTGTGCCTTGTGTTTCTTCTGATCTGCACTTGGAGGTCACAGGTGACCTGAAAGGAGGAGCAGCACCTTTACAAACCAAAGCTGGCAGGACACAGGTGTACAGGGAAGTCAGGCCCATTAAACAGTCAGCCACCACCCATCACATAATGACAAGTGGATGAGTGTTGGCATCAAAATAACAAGGCAATGTTTTCTTATATGCCAGAAAAAGAAACACAGCAGCCTGAAATAGCTCCTGTTTGATGCTCTGCTGCTACATATTAAAATGTACCAAGCAGATAAAAATCCTCTCATTTGCTTTATCTGGGAAGCTGCATTTGCCCCATAGGGACCCTAATTCACTGATCTAAACTACACCAACCATCTTCCCAGGTAAACAAGAAGTGGATTTGTCTTTCTTTTCTGCTCAGCACTTCTTCTTCATCATCTTCTTCCTGTAAGATATTCTGCATGCCCAGTCCATATATCCCCTTTGATTTCACCAGTTACACTTGACACTAGAACACACTCATCTCTAAAAATAATTTGTAGCTGACAGTTTTTATTTAAAGCCATTATAACAGTGACCTCTAGCACTGCTGTAGTTAATGGCCTATAAGCATTTCCATTATAAACCCCAATTTCCAGGTGCTTCAGCATATCTGTGTAGCTGTAAAACCTCTCACCAAGGCTAAAATGTGGTGCTGAGAGCTTCAGGGAGATGAGGAAGAAAATGTTTTACAAATTTGAAACCTTAAGAGTGCAAAACTTCCAGAAGTTAATAGTTTCTGACCTTTCTGAGATGAAAAAAACCCCAGCTTAGTTCTATCAGCTGTTGGCACACAGGCTACAAGAGCAAACCTTGTGCCCAGTTGCAAGCCCAGGAATCAGGCTGCTCCCTGAGGATGTTTGCTGAGCATCTAATGGGGAGAAATTTTTTTTTCCCCACTGGGGTGACAGCAGAGGGATCCTGTGGATGCTTCTGCTATTGCCTCTGAGTGTGTGGCCTGGGAATCCAGCTTGCTTCCACCTCCTCTGTGGGATTCAGACTCAAGAATACCTGGTGAACAGGAGGCCTTGCTAAGCTTGTTTTTAAAATCATCCACATTTTTCTCTTAGAAAATCATTTAGCAACAGAATTTAGGCTGTACAAGGCAGAGCTGAGGATGATACTCAGCCAACTTGTTCTGTCTGTGTAATCAGGATTACATGAGACACTGGGATGGTTTAGTGCTCTTAAGCCTGCAGAAATGTCTCCAGGAATGATCCAGGTTGTTTTATAGCTACTGCATCATCAACCAACCTGTCAGCTAAGCTCCAGCTGGAAATGTGCAGTGGGGTAAGAGCCTGACACCCTCTGAGAACATACAGTCCAAGAGAAAATTCTCATTTGCTGGAAAAATGGAACAGACATGATTTAGTAACCACTGAGCCAGAACTATAGAACAGAGAATCACAGGAGTAAAAATAAAAACATATAAAGTTATTTTTATTGTCACTTACTGCAATTTAACATTTCTTTGTGTTATCTGTTGCAGTGAATGTTTGGACAGTGGATGCTTTTTCACTCTGCATTCTCTTAAGAAGCAAAAATCTGCTTTTAGAAGAGATGCTGAGCCATAATCCTGACTCTATACCTGATGTGGAAATTCTGTAATAATTTCAATCCAAGTTTTAGGCCAAATAAGCACAGTTCATGACAAGTTTACTCAGGTATCTGGTCTGATTACTGATGCAAGTCAGGTGCTTTGTATGGTGTTACATAATTGTCATTAATAGATTCTGTTCATCACTTGGTGGTAGTTGCTCTTGCCATGAAATGTTTAAATTTGCCCCATCTTAGCACAGGCATTGCACCAGACAGCTTTTGTTTCCTAATACACCTTCTCTGATTTCCTGACTCAATTTCCATTTCCTTCTGAGTTTCTGGTGTCTGTACCCATCTGCCAGTGTTTCTTTTCCTGTCTATCCCAAAATCTTTGGGATGTGTGTTATTAACCCCATCTGCAGTAGACTGTGAGGTCTCAAACATCTTGAATTCTTGTTTTGTCAAACAGTTCAGGTTAGAAAGACTCAAATGAGTGTCCTGAGAGGATGGTGAGAACTCCACTGTGGTATTAAATAGCCAAGGACTTCCATGAGGAAGGAAGGTTTGAACACAGGAGCAGTTTTACCCAGAGCCTGCACTTTATTCGACATGGAACAACCCAACAGGCTTCATCATTTCAGCTGCCCACAAAATTGTGGTGATAAATTAAGAAATATTGGTTTAAGACAGAGAATTTTTGAGCTCTCAGTGATGAGAAAACGTTGGAAAACCTGTGACAGCTTTGGTTTGTTCTGTTTTCAGTTTGCCCCCCCGGGTTTTACGGGCACCACTGCAGCCAGCCGTGTCCCCAGTGCGTGCACAGCACCGGCCCCTGCCACCACGTGTCCGGGCACTGCGACTGCCTGCCGGGCTTCTCCGGCCCCCTCTGCAACCAAGGTACCACCCCCGTGACACCTCCCTTCCCACTGACTCTGCTGCCAGCCCCGTCCCGTGCTTCCCGCCTTTCCCCCTTCTTTCAGCAGTTTAGATCCCAAGAAAATCTTTGCTTCAGAGGGAAAATGCAAACAGGTACTCAGTCACCCTCTTGTAAATACGATGTGCTCCTGGTTTCATAAATAAAGCAGGTCTGCCACCCTGGATTGAAATGACTGTGGAATGAGACACCTGCTGTAAATACATCAGCATCCAATGGCTCCATTTTTCTTGCTGCTCAGCCTGTCCTCACCTGAATGTTGATAGCACCTTCCTGTGATCTTTGCAGCAGCACGGGGAGGTGCCCGTTCAGGTAAAGCCCAGCTCAGGTGAACAATCCCAAACACCCAGTTGTGCACAAAAACTCATTTACTTTGTGCAGCACCTGGCTGGGAACAGCTAAAACCATGGCCACAAGGGCAGGAGACAGGAAAGTTTGCAGTGAGGCAAAGAAGTGAGTTCACTTTTACAGGTGAAGGGGAGCTCCAGCTCCCCCAAACGCCCTTTGCCTTTCTGTACCTTTGCAAGTCCCACAGTTAACTCCAGGTTTCATTTTCATCCTAAAAATACCCACAAAATCACTCAGCCTTCTGCACTCTCAGTTGCTGCACACTGCAGTGGATATTTTCCACACAGATATTTAAAAGAAGTGATTTGTAGTGGCCACTGCCCCTGTGAAGTCACCATCCCTGCCAAAATTGAATGACACTTTCAATGACCTGCTTTTCAGTAGGTTGGGATTGCAGGCAGCACTTACCCAAAATCATTAAACATAGATTAAGTATAACCAGGGGATTTTTTTTCCTGTGCTGTATAGTCAACTAAACATTACACCAATTAATTTATTAAAATGAACGTATTGCAGTGAATTTGTCCATTTTATGTGAAATGTTAGCCAGATTTCAAAGCATAAGCAGGTCTAATTATCCTCTTAAGAAAACTATTTTATTTTTGCTCAGATGTTCAGCACTTCTGGTTTTACTTTGAAATGTTGATCTATCCAGCAAATTAATCTTAAAATATTCATGTCCTAATTAAAATCAATTTGTGTTGCAGTTTGTCATAATGAGTTAACATGTTAACTTTTTATTTTCTAGAAAGAAAAATGCTAATTAATTTTCCATTAGATAGAAGTGAAATGAAGATTTCACTTTGGAATTTTCATCTCCTTGTGCCACTGGCAGCAGGAATGTTCTTCCACCAGCAGCATGTGCATGTCAGGGGCTGTGTAACCCCCAAAACTGCACAGGTTGACTGGGTTGTGCCAAGGATTCTGAGCTGCAAACAACTAAACAGCTGTTTTGTGAATATCTTTCACAATCATGGAGTAAGATGAGCTGATAATAACTTGTTATCACTGCTAGAACACACCTGACATCCCACAGGGACTTTGGGAGTCCCACTTCAGAGCTTTTCAAGCTAATTAACATCCCAATCTGTGTTGTACAGTCAGGTTGCTGCTGAAGAAAGCAGCATTAGGCCTTGTTTTACAGCTCTCTGAAAATGATTGAGACATTTAAAAAGTGCTTGGATTTGGATCTCACATCTTCACAAGTCACTCTGTCAGTCCACAAGCAGGAGAACAAGCATTTTGTCATCCCTCTGTGCTGACATTGCAGAGGGCATCACCCCATTTCCCAAAGGGGAGCTCCTGTGGAGGGAGCCCCCCTGCCAGCTCTGCCTGTGTGCACCAAAGTGTGACCTGGTCCCTTTGCCAGCAGCTCTGTTTGGATCACAGATCTTGCCCTCACCCATCAGTATTCCACAGTGCAGAACAAATCAGTTTCTCTTCTAAGGAAGTGCTGTGAGAATTCCATTTTTGTACATACAAGCCCCAGCCCTCCTGGAGGTGGTGTGGCCTATCTCCATCTCAAAGATGCCATAAAACAGTGCCTGGAGCTGGAAGGGAATAATGGTGTGGCCTTTCCAGGAGCCTGGGCTGACAGATCACTTCAGCTTTTGCTGTCCCTGATAGGAGGGCTCTGCTTTCCTTCTCTCTTTGTGTATTCTCTCCATCATGGCTGTGTATTGTGTTTAGTTTTTTATCTCTTCTCACTTAGGAACTGTTCTGTTCAGCACACAGTGCGAAAGCCAAACCCAACTTTATCCACTCCTACAGATAAGTCCATAGTCTATAGAAACACAAGCAGAAAACAATACTCTGCTGTAGTAAGAGCAGAGGATGGCATATTATATAAAAACCAATGAATCACAGCTCAGGATTTCAATCTGTGGCTGATTCACAGTCAGGATAGATTGAGGTCATCTGCAGAGACTACTTTTGAGAAAGTGAGAGAGGCTGAAGTGGTAAAACAGCTGCATAATTCAGGGAAGTGCCTTAATCACTTTTTTGACATCGCTATTATTTACCAGGATACAAGTCTGGTTCCATTTGTTACACCCTTGCAAAGATGGACTGTATGTTTTATCTTGTTTTGAAAATACATCTGTTTTTGTCAGGGAACACAGCCAATAAGAGCCCAGAAATGAAACATTTCATTCGTTACTGAGCAGAGCTTTCCATCAACTTTAACGTTAAAGATTTCCAATAATTTGGTGGGAGGTTGAAGATCTACATGTCTATTAGTTTTCTGTCACTGTGCTGAGCATGTGAGAAGATGACTCTGGAAAAAATTTAGTTTCTTTTCTTCCAACTTCACTGAGGTGGGCACACAGGGAGAGGTGCTGATTTTGTTGGGATGCAGCACATCTGTTAAATAGCTCTCAGTCACATACATAGCGTACATAAATATAGAAATATAAAAAATCCTTGGAAACCAGAGTGGCTGCTACTCACTGAATTCTCCTAAATTTTTCATGTTCTCTTCCTCTCCTAATGACCCCTCTTCTCGGTTTTGTCTCTCTTCTTGTCATCCTTCCATACTGCCCTTCAATAATTGCAATCTTCTGACTATAATATTAGCTTCATTTTCCAGCAGAAAAATGGATTTTGATATGACTTTTTGCTATTTTTTTACTCCTGGGATGCAAGCAAAATGGTCTCTAATACTTTCTGCCTTTTCCTGCTTTCCAGAAGAATTTCGTTTCATCAAAGAAAAACTAGTGTAATTAATTTTATCTCTAATTGCTAAATGTTGAATGCTGTGATTTGCTCACATTCCTTTTGAAGAGCCTGCAGTAAACTGCCTTGTGTTCTCAGTGTGTCCCAGTGGGAAATTTGGGAAGGACTGTGCTGAGCTGTGCCAGTGCACCGAGAACGGGACCTGCAACCCCATCGATGGATCCTGCCAGTGCTTCCCGGGCTGGATAGGCATGGACTGCTCCCAGAGTAAGCACCTCTGCCTTCAGAGAGCCTCTTCTTGTGCTTCTTTAGTGCTTGCTGAAAGTTCAGCATTCTGGGGAGATCCCTGCTCTATTACAGCCAGTGTCTTGCTCTCTTTAAAGTTGATTTCTTTAATTAATCGAAGTTAGCTTTGGATTGAATTAGTTTCTGCATTTGGACTTTGCAGAAGCCGTGAGTGGTTTTTATTCCAGGAAAGGGAGGTCACAAGCTCTTATCAGAAAAGAAAGTTCCATGCTTCCTTTTAATTTCTAGCTGGATTCCTTTCTATTTATTTTTTTGAAACCATTTTCTTTCAGCTATTACATGTAGACATTATTAACCAGTAAATGTTTTCATGTACCAAATCCCTAGAATTGAGAAATTAGGCAGCTGAAATATTTCTATTAAATGTAATTTAATTGTAAAAGTCAATGTGGCCTTGTAGGGATGAAGGATTTCTTTCTGAAAATTGCCCAGGTAGAAGATTGGCATTTGCTGATCCCAAAGTGTCATTTCCTGAGAGCATCCCTTAATTGAAGCTAGATCACAGAGGGAGGCAATATCCGATCATTCAGAAATGTTACTTCATATTCAGGATACAACTAGCATATTAGACAGCATTCCAGAGTAAAATATATTAAACTCCAAGTGATAAAGCAGGAATTGGATAAAAACAGACAGCTGTAATTTTGCTTTTATTGTGTGTCTTCCACGGGCAGAATATTGCTGTCACTCAAAAACAGCAGGGAAAAAAAAGGAAAAAAAGAAAGCTGCACATATTCCTCATTATATTTAGCCATCTAATTGGGAGATGTCTGTTAACCTTGAAAAAGATGCTTTTCCTCTTTTTGTGAGTGAGGCAGGCCAGGTCAGCAGGACCAGCTGAGGAGGCAGGACCTGGCTCTGGAGGAGCAGAGGGGGACAGGGCTCTTTGCTCAGTTACTCCTTGCACACACAGGGAACCTCTCCCAAGGTGACCCTGTCCCACTCCAGGCTCACCTGGCCTCCCCTCCCAGGCTATTTCCAGCCCTCCTGTTAACCTGGGATGACCTGGACTTGGAGATAATTTTAGCTCCACTCCAGAGCCAGTTCTGGATTCACTCACAACCCCTGCAGCTCTGCCTTAGAAAGGCATTGGAAAAGTATTTCTGGTTGCTTATAGCACAAACACTTCAGGCCAAATCCTGCTCAGCTTTACGTTGTGTGAGTCCAGTGACCTTTTGTTTGATTTACGTCATGGCAGGGTTTTTTTGGCCATTCATTCTGGCTTTGGAGGTGTCTGTCAAATGCTGGAAACTTCCATTTGTCATCCATGGACCCATTGGCATCCATGGAAATAGGCCTGGTGTTTGTACTTTCAGGTTTCCTGGGAACCTTGCCTTATTAATTCATGTCTTTAGCAGGAAGCAATGGAAATGCTTTTTAAAGCAAAAATATAGTTGTTATATTGAAGGGCTATCATAATTTCCAATCTTTCAGTATGGCACTAATAACTGTAACTTACTGCATTCATTTTTGGAGGGAGGCTTAAAATAACTTTTAAAAATGTATTAATATTGTACTTGTTGAAATATAAAATAGACCCGGAGATTTTAATTTAATATTAGCCCCCAACAACAAAAGCAATCTGAATTTGTGGATGGGAATTCATACTGGAAGAAGTTTTCTTTACATTTTTACATGATTGGAGTAGCACTCTGTGCTTCAAATGAATGTGGTAATTTTAGTGGTTGATTGCATAGCAAAGTAAACCTGAATAGCTGGGCTTTATTATGCAAGAATTCCAGCATGTCAAAAAGAAAATTAAATTACCTCCATATCTTGCAACCCTGCCTAAATTGTCCTCACAGATAATGCCAGTGAGGCAGGGCCACAGCCCAGAGCAGGGTCGTGCTGAGGGTCACTGCAGCAAAGCCCTGATCCTGCCTGAGCCCTGCACAGAGGATCATGGAATCACAGAATCCTGGAATGCTTTGGGCTGGAGGGACCTTGAAGCCCACCCCACCCCACCCCTGCCATGGAAGGAACACCTTCCCCTATCCCAGGTTGGTCCAAGCCCCAGTGCCCA